>CM050163.1:442339181-442736681 GCA_027410445.1 Discoglossus pictus
TAGGTGAAACTGACAAGATTTTCTTATCGATTGGATGTGAAGGAATAAAAGAGAGGGCGGGATCCAGTAGAACCCCAAGACAACGGGCCTGGGAGGTGGGAGTGATGATGGTGTTGTCAACAGTGAGAGATATTTGAGGAGTGGAAGCTGTAGTAGAGGGTGGAAAGATTAGGAGTTCAGTCTTAGAAATGTTGAGAAACGATCAACAATCTGAAATTAGTGAAATCACCAGGACCTGATGGTTACTCAAATGTTTACCATAAAACTTTTTCCAACATTCTTATTCCATACTTGACTAGACTATTCAATGCTATACTAAAATAATGCCTCCAGAACTTAATCAAGCCAATTTTTTATTTTCGTCCAATATCTCTATTAAATATCTCTGTTAAACTAGCATACCTCGGGCTTTGGTGTGAACCTTATAACAACCTTTCGAATAAAATTCCAACAACAGGTAAAAAGTATTGAATAACTCAGAGGAAAAGTGCATTTACTATTGTTTATTTGGATTTTGTTGAAAAAGGAAAATGGATTTGAGACTGTTGCCTGTATTACACAATTAATTAAGAAACCAATTACATATAATAGTTACATAGTAATTGAAGTTCAAAAGAGACTTTTAGTCTATCAAGTTCAACCTTTTTAGATCTCCTCTGATCTGCAATATGCAGATTAATTGTTAATTGATCCAGAGGAAGGCAAACAGATAAAAGCCCAAGTGAAACTTTGCCAATTGTCTCAAAAGGGAAAAAATATATAAAATTCCTTCCTGACCCCAGATACTGGCGCTTATTACCAGCCCACGATGAATGCTGAAGGCGCTCATCGTGAGGCCTGCAAGACTTTGAAAAAGGCTGGCAACGAGCACCAAAGGCGCTCATTGCCAGGCCCACGATGAGACCCGAAAGAAGTAGGCCTTTGGCGCTCAGCTCGAGTCCCGCAAAACTTTGTAAACGGCTGGCAATGAACGCTGAAGACTTTGAAAAAGGCTGGCACACAATGAGCATGAGGCACGCAACACTTTGAAAAAAATATTACTTTAACAGCCGCCATTTTTTTTAAGCACGTAACTCCGGAGCCATTGGAAGACCGCCAAAAGACAACAATTAATTTAAGAATGAACTTAGAACCTCACACACAACACAGGGGGAGAGACAGGGAGCCTGTGAGTGAGGTTGCAAGCTAATTTGAGGTTTAATTGCCGTTTTTAAGAGATCGGAAATTGTCTAAGCGAAGAAAAAAATGGTGGCTGAAAAACGTAATTGTTTGGAAAAAGGCTCAAATCGAGGCTGAAGGCAGTAAGACTTAGGTGCTCATCGCAAGGCCCGCAATACTTAGAAAAAATAATCGATAGGCGCTCATTGCAAGCCACGCAAGACTTCAGAAAGGAGAGAGAGGAGAAAGACACATGGGAGGGTGAAAAGAGACACTGGGGTGAGAGAGGGGGAAATGAGACACAGGGGAAGGAAATAAGAGAAAGAAAAACACAGGGCAGGGAGAGCGGGGAGGAAGAAAGGGGGGGAACAGACACAGAGAGTGGCGAGAGGCACAAAATGAGCGCCAAAGGAGCTCATCGCTGGGCTCACAATGAGTACCAAAGGCGCTCATCGCAAGGCCGTAAAGTAGACTGTGGGAGAGGCTCACAATGAGTGCCGAAGGCGCTCATCGCGAGGCCCGCAAGTTAGAGGGGGGAGAGCATCGCAAGTTAGAGTGTGGCAAACAGCATCGGCAGGCTTCAAATGTTTTTGCCGTCATTTTTGCCGGGCAAGTCGCTAGTACTGTATGTAATACATAAATCTTACTCTATGAAAAAAAAAATATGTTTTCTTACCCTGGCAGAAATTGTGAAATTTTTGCATTTATTTTAAAAGTATGACTGATTATGCAAAAAATAAAAATATATATATTTTATTAAAGGATAGTGATCATATGAAGCCATGGTTGTTTGGCTCCTTTTTAAATCATAATAATAACAGAAAAAACCCAAATGGCCCTGATCAACACCTTGTTACAGACACACAAGGTGACACACACAGGTTTAAATGGAAATGAAAGGTTAATTTTCCACACCTGTGACTTTAAATTGTAATTAGTGTCCATGTATAAATAGTCAATGAGTTTGTTAGCACTCACGTGGATGCACTGAATAGGCTAGATACTAAGCAATGGGGAGCAGAAAAGAACTGTAAAAAGACTTGAATAACAAGGTAATGGAACTTCATAAAGATGGAAAAAGGTTATAAAACGATATACAAAACATTGAAAATGCCAGTCAGTACTTTTCAATCACTTATTAAGAAGTGGAAAATATGGGGATCTCTTGAAACCAAGCCAAGGTCAGGTAGACCAAGAAAGAGATTCAGCCACAACTACCAGAAGAATATTTCTGAATATAAAGAAAAACCTACAGTGCCTTGCAAAAGTATTCATCCCCCTTGGCACTTTTTGTGTTTTGTTGCCTCACAACCTGGAATTAACATGGATTGTTTGAGGATTTACATCATTTAATTTACAAAACATGCCCACATCTTTGAAGATGTTTTATTTTAATTTTATTGTGAAGCAAACAACAAATATGACAAAATAACAGAAGAAGTCAATCTGCATAACTATTCACCCCCCTAAAGTCAATACTTTGTAGAGCCACCTTTTGCAGCAATCACAGCTCCAAGTCGCTTTGGATAAGTCTCTATGAGCTTGCCACATCTTACCACTGGGATTGTTGCCCATTCCTCCTTGCAAAACTGCACCAGTTTTTTCAAGTTGGATTGGTTTGCGCTTGTGAACAGCAATCTGACCACAGATTTTCTATTGGATTGAAGTCTGGGCTTTGACTAGGCCATTCCAACACATTTACATGTTTCCCCTTAAACCACTCAAGTGTTGCTTTAGCAGTGTGTTTGGGCTCATTGTCCTCCTGGAAGATGAACCTCCGTCCTAGCCTCAAATCACGCACAGAGTGGTACAGGTTTTGCTCAAGAATTTCCCTGTATTTAGTACCATCCATCTTTCCCTCAACTCTGACCAGTTTCCCAGTCCCGGCTGCCGAAAAACATCCCACTGCATGATGCTGCCACCACTACTGTGAGGATGGTGTTCTTTGTGTGATGTGATGTGTTGAGTTGGGCCAGACATAGCGTTTGCTTTGATGGCTGAAAAGTTCAATTTTAGTCTCATCAGACCAGAGCACCTTCCTCCATACATTTTGGGAGTCTCCCACATGCCTTTTCGCAAACCTAAACGTGTCATTTTGTTTTTTGCTGAAAGTAATGGCCTTCTTCTGGCCACGCTATCATAAAGACCAACTCTATGGTGCATACCGCTTATTGTCGTCCTATGTACAGATATTCCAGTCTCTACTGTGGAACTCTGCAGCTCCTCCAGGGTTACCTTAAATCTCTGTGATGCCTCTCTGATTAATGCCCGCCTTGCCCGGTCCGTGAGTTTTGCGGGGCGGCCGTCTCTTGTCAGGTTTGCTGTTGTGCAATGTTCTTTCCATTTGGTTATGATAGATTTGATGGTATTCCTGGGGATCATCAAAGATTTGGATGTTTTTTTTTATACTCTAACCCTGACTTGTACTTTTCAACAACATTGTCCTTTACTTGTTTGGAGAGTTATTTGGTCTTCATGGCAGTGTTTGGTTAGTGGTGCCACTTGCTTAGGTGTTGCAGCCTCTGGGGCCTTTTAAAAAAGGTGTGTATGTCTAATGACAGATCCTGTGACACTTAGATTGCACACAGGTGGACATCATTTCACTGATTATGTGACTTCTGAAGGTAATTGGTTGCACCAGAGATTTTTATGGGCTTCATAACAAAGGGGGTGAATACATACACACATGCCAATTTTCTGTTTTCTATTTCTAAAAAAAAATGTATGTATATAATTTTCTCATTTCACTTCATCAACTTAGACTATTGTGTTCTGATGCATCACATAATATTCAGATTAACAAAACATTGAACTTAAGGCTGTAATGTAACAAAATAGGTAAAAAGGCAAGGGGGTGAATACTTTTGAATACTTTTGCAACAGAAATACAGGCTGCTCTGGAAAAAGACGGTGTGGTTTTTCAAGGAGCACAATACGACGATACTTGAACAAAAATGAGCATGGTCGAGATGCCAGAAAGAAGCCTTTACTGCATCAATGCCACAAAATTACAATATGCCCGACAACACCTTGACACGCCTCCCAGCTTCTGGCACACTGTAATTTGAGTGACGACACCAAAATAGAGCTTTATGGTCACAACCATAAGCGTTATGTTTGGAGAGGGGTCAACAAGGCCTATAGTGAAAATAATACCATCCCCACTGTGAAGCATGGTGGTGACTCAATGATGTTTGGGGGGGGGGGGGGGGGGCTTTAAATGCACCGGGAATCTTGTAAAAAGTGCTGGCAAGATGAATGCAGCTTGTCATCAGAAAATAATAGCAGTGGTTACAGCAGAAGAAGGTTGTAGAGTGGACATCACAGTCTCCTGACTTTAATATCATAAAACCACCTTGGGGAGATCTCAAACGTGCGGTTCATGCAAGACAACTGAAGACTTTGCATGACCTGGAGGCATTTTGCCAAGACGAATGGGCAGCTATACCACCTGCAAGAATTAGGGGCATCATAGACAACTATTACAAAAGACTGCACACTGTCATTGATGCTAAAGGGGGCAATACACAGTATTAAGAACTAAGGCTATGTAAACTTTTGATCAGGGCCATTTGGGTGATTTATGTTATCATTATGATTTAAAAAGGAGCCAAACAACTATATGATAATAAATGGCTCCATATGATCACTATCCTTCAATAAAGGACGTTTTGTTTGCATGATCAGTCTTATTTTCAAAATAAGTGCCAAAATTTCACAATTTCTGCCAGGGTATGCAAACTTTTGAGCACAACTGTATTAAACCACAATACTGGCTATATGAGATGTTCTGGTGATTCTCACAGAAAGTACAGGTATTGATAAAAACATCACACACAGCTATGGGTATGGGCGTACAGCCCCCAAAAAATCTGGGGGAGGCAATTCAACTCTACTGCAAGGTAAAGAAGCAGGGGGCGGATCTTTGTTTAAATTCTCAATGCCTCTGCCCCGGATAAAATAAAAATAAAAGTGTGTGTGCGTGTGTATATATATATATATATATATATATCATATCAATTATGGGGCAAAGCTTTCAGGCGAAACACATACTGCGCCTAGTGGCCAAGTCTGGTATTGCATGGTTAAGTTAAATTTTGTTTGTTTTTTGTGTCCTCTATTCATTTAATCTGGGGGGATTTGTCCCCCCCCCCAGTTCCTACGCCCCTGGCTTTGGGGGACCCAGTAATCACTTCTAAAGAACATATATCACTTTGGCATCCAACACAACTAATTTCCAAGTACATATATAACAGGAGCACCCAGTGCATGCAATTTCCAAGTAAAGATATGACAGCAGTCCAGTAACATTTATATTTTTAAATCTGTCCCATCAGCTTATTGGCTAAAAAAAGGTCTCCTAGTGCAAAGAAGTTGTAGAGCACTACCCCTACACGCAGCATAGATAAAAATGAACAGCCTAATAGTTGTCTTTGTGATATAAATAATGCTGTTTGCTAGCATTTCAGTATAAATAATTGATTGTTATCAGTAGGAATTCAGAGAACACTTGAACAGCATGTTGTTTACTTTTGTTGTCCAATATTGCATTTATTAAATAAAATAAAAATATAAAACCTGACTTGATGGAATTGTGAGCCTGTATTTTTTTACTTCTTTTGCATGCATACGCCTAGTAAGTGCACGTCAGGTATTTTGTATTTTGTTCATCTTTTAATAAATCCCTTCTAATATAAGCTTTCAATGCAAATCAGCAGACCACCTTTTTTTACACAGGAAGCTGACAGCAGGATCCAGGCTGGTTGCTCTCATTTCAAAGACACTGTCTTTGCTAATAAACAGAGAAGAAAAGACACCTTGATTCTGAACCCGTTAATCTCCGCTTTTTAGTTCTATTACACAAGCTAGTGCCATTAATTCATTTTGATGTGATGGGAAAACTTCCCATTAAATAATCCCTGTACTTGCTATATTAATTATTTTCTTCAGATGTTCAACATTAAAGTCAATATTTATCAAATATTTTCCAGAGTGATGGAGGCTGCATATTTATTTAGTAAGGCATTTGGAATCTCTAGGATTTTAAGACCCAATCTCCATGGATACAAGTCCCTGAAATCCTCTGTTGCTATGGTAGCATTATTGTGAACTGACACGTTGGGTATTGCACCAAATTGATATGGAGGAATGTAAAACACAGCATTACCACGAATGGGAAGAGCCAGAATCTATATTAACTGCATTATGAATAAATCTTAACTAAATGCAAAGACCGTCTGTCTCCAGGGTCTAACTCTACTAATAAAATATAACTTTTACAATAGATATACAATTAATATGTTTCTTATGCTGTATAATTACATATTCACAACAAAATTTTGTTTTTTACTTTATTTTAAAATTACACCCATATTATTAATTGCAAATTTTGCTTGAGAAGGTTAACATTTAACAATTAATTGTTTTTATATGTGCATTATAAAAATAGTAACTTACCAGCATTATAAAACGTGCATGCTCAAAATAATGATGATGATAGGCAGTAACCTTGAAACAGCTGTACGTTGGTAGGATTCCTGGCTTGTGTATAATCCATCCTGGCCTTTGCTCAAAGCGGTGTAATACAGCAGGCATATGCTTAAAGGAAGCCACTTTTAAAATGATAATGGAATGCAAGAACAAAGCCTCTGTGGACACATTTGCATGTCCCTGCCCAGGTTCCCAGAGTGCAGTGTAATAACTGCATTTCTCAGAATTCTGAGCAGGAAACAAGTTTTTTAACTTGTTTTAGACATTCAAATGTGAACACAAATGTACAATTTATTTACTGTACGGTGAAGGGATTCTTTCACTCTTTTGCCCACCATAAATTAAATGATTATAAATATATGTATATACATATATATTTATATATATATATATATATATATATATATATATATTTAAAAAACATAAACTTATGATTTGAAATATAGAAAGAGAAAGGGGAAGCTGCAAGTTGGTAGTGGGGGGCACACAAACCTGAATGGCCTAGGGCAGCATAATACCTAAACACGCCCATGAGGATGCCTCAGGTTGCCTGCAAAATAGTGGGTGCATATGCACAGAAATACCCTTCAGGGTCACTTCCTTGTAGTGGTGAAGGGGCTTGTGTAAATAAAAGAAGCTGTGAGCTAAAACATGTAAAGTCACCCAAGATGGGCAGGTTATAGCAGACAAATTGCAGTCCACTGGAGAAGGAACTAGCAACCCACTCCAGTATCTTTGCAAAGAAAACGAGACAAGATGTGCCGGTTGTCCTGCAGTCCAGAGGTCAAGGAGAGTCGGACACGACAGAATAACTAAACAACAACAACATGCACAGAAATACCTATATCCAGTGATATTTCTGTCTGTAAGTGCACCTGATACTTTCTGATACACTGCATATATACATAAGCACACATATTTTTCTATATACAGTGGACCCTCAGTTCTTAACTACCTCAGAACTCGTCTTTTTCGGTACTAGACATGGCTGACTGAGAAAAAATAGCTCAGAACTCGTTGTTTGCTCGGTACTCATTGCATTTGCCCCACCAGAAAGTAACAAAGTACTGTTGCGCAGTGTAGCGGGCCTGCAAGAATCAAAGGGAAGCCTGTGCCTACAAAAATGAAAGCGTAGCCTGTGCCTAAAAGAATCAAAGTGTAGCTTGTGCTTTCAAGAACCAAAGCGTAGCATGTGCTTATAAGAATCAAAGTGCAGCCTGTGCTTACAATAACCCAAGTGTATCTTGTGCTTACAAGAACCAAAGTGTAACCAGTGCCTACAATAAGTGTAGTCTGTGCCTATAAGAACCAATGTGCAGCCTGTGCCTACAAGAATCAAAGTGTAGACTGAGCCTAAAAAAAACAAAGTGTAGCCTGTGCCTAGAAGAATACCAGTGTAGTCTGGGCCTGAATGAATCAAAGTGTAGCTTGTACTTTCAAGAACCAAAGCGTAGCATGTGCTTATAAGAATCAAAGTGCAGACTGTACTCACATTAACCAAAGGTACCTTGTGCCTACAAGAATCAAAGTGTAGCCTGTGCATAAAAGATTAAAAGTGTAGTCTGTGCCTTCAAGAATCCAAGTGTAGCCTGAGCCTGAAATAATCAAAGTGTAGCCTGTGCCTACAAGAATCAAAGAACAACCTGTGCTTACAGGAACCAAAGTGTAGCTTGTGCCTACATGAATCAAAGTGTAGCCTGTGCCTAAAAGAATAAAAGTGCAGCCCGTGCCTACAAGACTTCAAGTGTAGCCTGAGCCTAACAAAATCAAAGTGTAGCCTGTGCCTAAAAGAACCAACGTCTAGCTTGTGATTTTAAGAAGCACAGCGTAACCTGTGCCTACAAGAACCCAAGTGTAGCTTGTGCTTATAAGAACCAAAGTGTAGCATGTCCCTTTAAGAACCAAAGTTCCAAGCAATAACCTCTCTCCTCCTCTACATCACCACCATCCCATTGGACCCTCAAGTCCTCTCAATACAGTTAAAGTACAGTTACATTCTATATTATTTGATCTATTTATTTTTATTTATGTCTTTTTAGTTTTAAGGTTTTGCATCAAGAAACAACACCATCAGTTCAAAGTAAAATGTAAACATTCTGGGGTCCAGAAAAGATTATTTTAATTTACATTGATCCCTATGGGAAATGCTTGTTTGGTACTCAATCTTTTTGGTACTCAACCAGAATGGATTAAGATGAGTACCAAAGGACTACTGTATATTGTGTAAACGTTATACTAGGGATATAGCAAGAGAAAAGTAACATCTGAGGAGCAGACCAGCATAAAACCTAAATAAGCCTGGACAGGTGCACATAACAAAGCATAACTTGTACTGTACCTTTAAACATGAATGTTTAAAAGAGTAAAAATAAAATCTAAGTTTAAAAGGAATAGACAAATTTAGCAAAGCTAATTTCATTTGTTATTTTCAATATAATGTTAACTTGGAAATAACTTATACAAACCTGTAGTTTTTAAGCTTTGCATGAAAATAAAAGATTAAGAAAAGCCTGTTTAAAGTAATTTGAACTACTAGGAAGTGCATAGTTATCCGCCTTATTAAATTGCGATTCGGTCAATTCTAAAGGGCTCTATATAAGCACAGAGCATTTTTTTTTTTTACAGAAGATTTTAGTTGGTCAAGACCTTGCTTTTGGATACAAGTTCACGAACTAAAAACTTCTGTAAAAAAAATATGCTCTGTGCTTATATAGAGCCCTTTAGAATTGGCAGAATCGCAATTTAATAAGGCTGTATGTGTGTAGATTTCACTGGCAGACATTTATGTTGCTGCTCATTGGCTGACAGGAGAAAGCCCCCTGTTCAGTTTTTCAATCATTTTTTTCTCAAATGAGTGCATTGTTGAAAAAAGAAAGCAGACACTTTCAGATTGTGTGTCTCTGCTGCTTTAAACAATATTTGCTTGGAAGTGCCAGTGCCTTATAGAGGGTAGGGTCTAACATCAAATATGTGCAAACTGGTAATTTTGCTGTCAAAAACCAGTGGATAATAATTTATATCTCAATTTCTCAGGATCAATATTGATCATTATAAAAATCAGAGTACTCATACATGAATGCAAAGCTGCTGCTTAATCAGCGATGATATAATAGTTTGACTGATTGTATGTCAGTCTGAGACTGTATCTAGCATATAAAACACTTCTTGTTTTACATGCACACAGTGGTGGAGCTAATGAATGAATGAAGGGCCCCGGTGCAAAAAAATTTGGGCCACCCCCTGGCGGCTGTACAAAGTCTGGCATCACATTTTTTTTCCACTGGGCCCCTCGTACCAGCTCTCTCATAGCATACATAGCAATTGAGGTTGAAAAAAAGGCTCTTAGTCCATCAAGTACAACCTTTTAAGATTTCCGCTGATCCTTGTAATAATTGGATTCAATGATAATTGATAACTGATGTAGAGAGAGGTAAACAGGAAAAAAAAACACTGAAACATTTTCAATTGTCTCCAAAGGAGAAAAAAAAATAATTCCTTCCTGACCCAGATGCTGGTGATCAGATTCCTCCCTGGACCAATGCTCCCTCTCTAGATATCCAGGATAATCCACCTACATTTTTATTCAAAAAAATATCCGTAGAGACACTCATGTTTTGGAATTTATATTAGGTATCATGGGGTTCCAAAGAGACCCCCATGGTTATATTTTAGATTATCATTGGGGCCATTAGGACCCTTATGGTAACAGATTAATATTTAGTTGGGGAAACTTGGGGGATACCAAGACTCATATGGATAGTGAGTATTAAGGGGGAATCCCAGGTGATACCCAGCTTATATGAATTGTGGCTGTTAAGGGGAAATTCTCTATGATACTCAGGCTCATAGGGGTTAGCGGATATTAAGCGGAGGAGTCATAAACCCACTGCATTAGTTTTTATTATTATTTAAATACTAGCGACTTGCCCATCAAAAATGACGGGGCAATAAAATTGGCAGGGAATGCTGTTTGCCACAGAAAGTAAGTGTTTTGGTCGTGTGAGTACCTTGGGCGGTCATTGCGAGACTCTCGTTTGGTGTATTTTTTATCAGAGACGCTTTTGCGCTCATTGCAAGCTCTGCGCGGATCTCCTTTTGGCGCTCATTGGGAGCCTCTCCCCTGGTGTACTTTGTGTCCTATGAGCACCGTTGGAGCTTCTTGTGAGGCGCGCAGTGAAGGCCTTTGTCGTTTATTGTGATCTTGTGGTATGTTTTTTTTTTTGTATATATATGTATTTTTTTATGATAATTAACTAATTATTGAAATTATAAATTAATATACTTTACGTAATTGTAATTAATATATGCAGCAAGCAATGTGCTGAAGAGCTAACAATCTGTTTTGATGTTCCTGCAGCATACAATGTAGATTTGCACTGTTTGAGCTGAGGTGTGTCAGGAATGTGTGAAGTGTGTAGTGTAAATAGTGTGCGTGCGCGAGGGCAAACCGTTTGTTTAGCTGTGTAATTCTGCATTTTCCAAGTTACTGTTGTAAAATGGCGGTGATTGTGTATGTATGCGGGTGTGGATGATTTTGCGTCCTTGCTAATAGTGTATTTTGTAGCTTGTACGGGTTTGTGTAAAAGTCGTATGTGCCTGGCGGTGTTATACGGGTTTAGGGTTCGTGTAGCCTTGTTTTCGTTTGTTTCGCCAACCATTTTTTCTCTCGCTTAGTGGATTTTTGAGTGTCTAAACTCTGTAAATTGGACTTAAATTTGCGTGCAACCTGACTCCCAGACGTCCTGACTGTCCCCCCCTTGCTGTGTGTAATGTATTTTTTTTTATTAGTATTTGTATTTTGTGTGTTTTTCATGTTTTTCGCTGTGCGCAGTTCGGCCGTTAAGCTCGTATTTTTGCAACCTTGTAATTTTGCATTTTTGTACGTCGTACGTCCTTGTAAAAAGTCGTACGTGTCTGGCTGTTATTTGTGGGTTTAGTTCGTATAGCCTCGTTTTCATTTTTTTCGGCCGCCATTTTTTTTCTCTTGGAGCCTCCACCTTCCAAAGCGTGAAGACAACTAGCAGTTTGACAACTATTATATGTGATATAGATTGGGATAAGGGAGGATGTCAGGTATAGTGTAGTGTGTTTATGTTAGTGGGTACCATTTTTTAGAGTTGCTGTGGAGACTGAGATTCTGACTCAGAGACCCCCATGCAAGCAGGCTCACGTTAGAGCTAGAGAGCTCTGGGCAAACCCCCCGTGTAAGTTTTATGGGATTATTTTAGGCTGAAGCCATAGAATAACTCCACAAAATTGCTTTTCCAAATTCTTGTAGCTGTGAGTCAGCCTTATGGGAGCCATGGAGTCAGTGGTGTAGCTACAGCTTTTGCCACCCGGGGCTGTCTCTGAGTTTGTCCCCCCCCGTGTGCAAACATTTACTCTCCACTCCCTCTCTTTCTTTCCTCTCCCCTTGCTGCTCTCGATTTCCCCTTTCCTCTCTCTCTCCCATGTTTTCCCCAATGTCTCCCCCTTACCTCTCTCTCCCCCATGTCTCCCCCTCTCCTTCCATGTCTCCCCCTTACCTCTCTCTCCCTCCATGTGTCTCCCTCTTTCCCCTTGCCTCTCTCCTACCTCTCTTCCCCTCTCCTTCCATGTCTCCCCCTTACCTCTCTATCCCTCCATGCGTTTCCCTCTTTTCTATTGCCTCTCTCCATGTCTCCCCCTCTCTTTCCATGTCTCCCTGTTACCTCTCTCTACCTCCATGTGTCTCCCTCTTTGCCATTGCCTCTATCCCATGTCTCACCCTCTCCCCATGCCTCCCTCTCCCCCCATGTTTCCCCTCTCCCTCCAAGTCTTCCCCTTCCCTTTCTCTCTCCATGTGTCTCCGTCTTTCCCATTGCCTCTTTTCCCCATGTATCTCCCTCCATGTCTCCCCCTCTCCTTCCATGTCTCCCCATTACCTCTCTCTACCTCCATGTGTCTCCCTCTTTCCCATTGCCTCTCTCCCCCATGCTTCCCTCTCCCCCATGTTCCCCCCTCTTTTTCAAGTCTCCCCAGTCCCTTTCTCTCTCTCCATGTGTCTCCCTTCTTCCCCTTTGCCTCTCCCATGCCTCCTTCTCCCTCCATGTCTCCGCCTACCTCTCTCTCATCCATGGGTCTCCCTCTCCCCCATGTCTGCCCCTCTCCCCATGCCTCCCTCTCCCCCATGTTTTCCCCTCTCCCTCCATGTCTCCCCCTTCCCTTTCTCTCTCTCCATGTGTCTTCCTCTTTCCCATTGCCTCTCTCCCCCATGCCTCTCCCTCTATCCCATGTCTCACCCTCTCCCCATGCCTCCCTCTCCCTCCAAGTCTTCCCCTTCCCTTTCTCTCTCTCCATGTGTCTCCCTTTTTCCCATTGCCTCTCTCCCCCATGCCTCTCCCTCCATGTGTCCCTCTCCTAGCATGTCTCCCTCTCTCCTTCCATGTCTCCCCATTACCTCTCTCTACCTCCATGTGTCTCCCTCTTTCCCATTGCCTCTCTCCCCCATGCCTCTCCCTCTCTCCCATGTCTCACCCTCTCCCCATGCCTCCCTCTCCCCTCATGTTTCCCCCTCTTCCTCCAAGTCTTCCCCTTCTATTTATCTCTCTCCAGGTGTCTCCTTTCTTCCCATTTGCCTCTCTTCCCCATGCCTCTCCTCCCATGTTTACTTCTCCCTCCATGTCTCCCCCTGTTCCTCCATGTCTCCCCCTACCTCTCTCTCCTCCATGGGTCTCCCTCTTTCCCTTTGCCTATGTCCCATGTCTCCCCCTCTCCCCATGCCTCACTCTCCCCATGTTTCCCCCTCTCCCTCCAAGTGTCTCCCTTTTGCATCTCCCCCCATGCCTCCCTCTCCCTCCATGTCTCCCCCTTACCTCCCTCTCTCTCCATGTCTCTCCCCCTCCCCATGTCTCCCTTACCTCTATCTCCCTCCATGTGTCTCCCTCTTTCCCATTTCCTCTCTCCCCATGCCTCTCCCTCCATGTGTCCCTCTCCCCTCATGTCTCCCCCTCTCCTTCCATGTCTCCCGTTACCTTTCTCTACCTCCATGTGTCTCCCTCTTTCCCACTGCCTCTCTCCCTCATGCCTCTCCCTCTCTTCAATGTCTCACCCCCTCCCCATGCCTCCTTCTCTCCCCATGTTTCCCCCTCTCCCTCCAAGTCTTCCCCTTCCCTTTCTCTCTCTCCATGTGTCTCCGTCTTTCCCATTGCCTCTCTCCCCATGCCTCTTCCCGCATGTCTCCCCCTCTCCTTCCATGTCTCCCCGTTACCTCTCTCTACCTCCACGTGTCTCCCTCTTTCCCATTGCCTCTCTCCCCCATGCCTCTCCCTCTCTCCCATGTCTTACACTCTCCCCATGCCCCCTCTCCCCTCATGTTTCCCCCTCTCCCTCCGAATCTTTCCCTTCCCTTTCTCTCTACCTCCATGTGTCTCCCTCTTTCCCATTGGCTCTCTCCCCCATGCCTCTCCCTCTCTCCCATGTCTTACACTCTCCCCATGCCCCCTCTCCCCTCATGTTTCCCCCTCTCCCTCCGAATCTTTCCCTTCCCTTTCTCTCTCTCCATGTGTCTCCGTCTTTCCCATTGCCTCTCTCCCCATGCCTCTTCCCGCATGTCTCCCCCTCTCCTTCCATGTCTCCCCGTTACCTCTCTCTACCTCCACGTGTCTCCCTCTTTCCCATTGCCTCTCTCCCCCATGCCTCTCCCTCTCTCCCATGTCTTACACTCTCCCCATGCCCCCTCTCCCCTCATGTTTCCCCCTCTCCCTCCGAATCTTTCCCTTCCCTTTCTCTCTACCTCCATGTGTCTCCCTCTTTCCCATTGCCTCTCTCCCCCATGCCTCTCCCTTTCTCCCATGTCTCACCCTCTCCCCATGCCTCCCTCTCCCCTCATGTTTCCCCCTCTCCCTCCAAGTCTTCCCCTTCCATTTCTCTCTCTCCATGTGTCTCCCTTCTTCCCATATGCCTCTCCTCCCATGCCTCCTTCTCCCTCCATGCCTCCCCCTTACCTCTCTCTCCTCCATGGATCTCCCTCTTTCCCTCTCCCCCCATGTCTCCTTCTCTCCCCCATCCCTCTCCCTTGTCTCTTACCTCTTGCTCCGTGCTGCCGGTCTGCTGGCTCTTCCCCGTGCTGGCTCCTCCCCCTGCCAGCAGACACAAGCAGAGAGCAGGAGCAGGGGACCGGGGGAAGGGGAATGTGCGGTGGAAGGCAGGTGGGGGCAAAGAGGTGACACCCGGGCACTCCCCCTCACCCCTAGATACATTACTGCATGGAGTGGTGGCCACATTCTGAAAAAAAATTGCTACATAGGCTATGTATCATATTGTGAGATCATTTAAAGAAGAGATTCCGTGAATACAGTTTTATTGCCAAGCTCAAAAGTAACCTCACAATCATTTCACACTTTAGGAAACCTGGCCCATACAGCTAAAATATTAACTTTAATAGCGCCCCTTTAAAAAAAATCTAAAATAAAATATTAAAAGTCTATTTAAGGGATTGTATTCATTGTAAACAATTAGAACAGTAGAGTGAGGAGAGTGAATATCACAATTCAAAGACATCAGAAAGATACATGCTATTTAAAAACTTACATGACTTGTATTTAATTTGCATAATGAAGGTCTCAGGAGATGTAAGATTGTGCACTGAGATGTGACAACCTTAGAGCATACTGAAGATTTATACTCTGCCTGTTTCATCCTAGTGCATGGTAATAGTACATTTGTGCCGGGTTTTTTTAAATTTGTAAATATAATATAATTTAAATAAACATGGCAAAGCAACATAATAACCTATATACATAGAGCCTCATTCAATTGGCCGAATTTGAGATCCGGAAGCCCCGTAAGTAAGCTCGCAGACAAATTTGCTATTCAATTGGCTTCTTTTTTACGGGCTCGGAACGCGTTACGAGTTACGACCTTAAAAATATGTCAGCAGTAAAATTCATAACTTACAGCCTCCAGAAACCTTTGATCTGTCACTTTCTCAGGGCTAAAATTGCAAATCGCTATTCGATTGTTTCAAACGTATACACACTTGTAAACTGCAAATGGAGGAGAAAATCCTACATGTACTCATGAGGACCCGCAAAGGGGTTAAACACCAATTCGTGGCACTGTAAATGCAAATAAAACATTAATCCTGCACTGTAAATTACGGGGAGAGCGATGAAAGACATTTACATAGAACTAATTGCACAACAGTCTCGAATCCGCAAAACTGCAGGAAATAAGTTTTATTTTTATGTGTCATTTCGGGGTTAAATGATCTTGGGTATCAATGAGTTAATGCATATCAGGCCACCCATATGGACTAGAATAGTATTGGCATTCATTTTCGTAATTCTTCCTTTTCAAAGTTGTGCGAGTCTGATTGCATATCGGACCCCCAAACCTGATTGATTGACACGTAACCTCCATGTTGTACTGCCATAATTATGACAGTCTCATTTTCTATTGGCCCATTTGAAATGGTCTGTTACAGGCTTCTTGAATTGATCCGGTTCCCACCCACAGCTGCTCCGACTCAGTGCATGGTTTACGGAGCTGGCTTCAGGATTGCAACTCGAGACCTGGAGCAATTGAATAGCCCCGCAAATGGAGACCAACGGGAACCCTCAACTCAATCGCAGACATGCGCCTGTCTGCAATCAAGTTACGGGTTTGGAATTGAATGGGGCCCATAATCTACACGGAAAAATGTGGGAATTATTTTCTAAAATAAAAACAGTTTTTTATATTCTTTAAATTTACTGTGAAATATCACATTAAAGTACAACGCAATCTCTGCTGAGGAAAAAAGACTAAGCAAATAATGAGGCATGAACAAATGTCACAAGTCTAGTTTTTAATGACTAATTATATCATTCTACTGGACCCTTAACTTTTGGCAGGGCAGTGCTTGCATTTATTGGTGCAATTTGCCTGAGTCTGAGTATGTGCAGGGGAATGTGGTAGGTGTCTAATTCCATTTGGTCCAAATTCAGGTGGTAGAATGATTCAACAAATTCTGATCTATCTTTCAGGTTGCCTATAAATTTGGAACAAAAATTAAATGACCTCGTTACATCTATTTATAATTTTAAAAAATCTACAGTTTACAATTTATGATTTCTTCCAACAGTTAACAAAATAACAGATTAAATACAGATGTTCCCATTAGTCCCAGGAATGGAGCTCTCTGGTCTTTAACACAGTCTTATTTTAGAAAGTCTGTGTTTAGAATGTGCTATTTATAGCTATTAAGACTGTATTAATGTCCATACAGGGAGCTCTGTTCCTGGGACTAATGGGATTTCCTTCTTTTTGCAAGGTGTAGCTAAAAAAGCATTTCTGCAAATGCCCTAATTCACAGTATATGCTCTCCCACTATGGCTCCATATTAGAGTTTACAAATCTGTTGAGCATGATAGAGATATCAGTATTATATAGTAAAAAAGAAATGTAGCAAAAAAAATTTTGAACATGAATTTTCTAATTTTGACCTTGAGTTTTTACATAATTCTCCATGTCACATTTATTATAAGAGCGAGTTATGCAGAGCAAAAATATTTGCAATTGTCAGGTATACCCATACCTCTTACGTTCAGTAGTTTTAACAATGCTGATTTATTAATTTACTTTATTATGGTTCTTTGTATATTTGGATATAATAATTTTGTCACCTCCACATGACTATATTTTTCACTGGTTATAATGTAGTCTACCCATTTAGGATGAGAACTAAAGAGTTAAATAGTCATGTGATCAGCACTCTATGCCAAATATTTACTTTCCTCAGCAACCATACTTGTAATGCAAATTTATGCTGAATTATTTTCACAAACCACATTTTCTTCATACAACGCAAATCAGAATGTGACAGTGTCAGGTTAGGTTTTGCTGCCTCACTTCATTTTGCCTCATATTAATGGATTAAATGATGTCTCTGAAAGCACTGCAGAGTGTAACATAATGGGTATTTTAATATGCTTGTTTGCCAAGATCATGAAAAATGATATGAGTCATGATTGTTTGGACCAAAGAGGTTTGGAAAAGCTGCACAGGCTGCAAACAGAGGAATTAAATTAATTAGTTGCTTGTATGCGGTCAGAGGAACACTCTTTAACATTGTTTGTTTAGCATCATTCAGCTTTTGTTTGTTTATATTGCTTGTTCACAAGAACAGGGGACAAATTAACAAGAAATCTCCTGTACTCCATACAAACATGGATTTCCTGCTTTATTTGTCTATCTATCTATCTATCTATCTATCTATCTATCTATCTATCTAATCTGTCTTATCTACTTGTTAGCTAATTTTAAAACAACAGGTAAAAACAAAATAAAAAAATGTGTTTATGGTGCTCCTTTTATTATTTTGTTTTATTTTAAAAAAATTCTAGTAAGCAGGTGAAAAGGGGGATGAGACCTTAGTTATCCTCCTTCTTACGGTATTGTAGTTCATACTTCTGTTGTCAAAGTATTATGCCCCATCATATAGTTTGCCTGTTAAATCTGCAAACTTGAAGATGACAGGGACCCCATATATTATTATAGGTCAATCTTTCAAAGCATTTTCAAATATCTCAAGTTATTGTGATAAAGTTAGAAAACTTACAGTGACTTTCCATTGAAAATAGCTTGAAACATGCATGCTAGACCAGACACAAGCCTAATTTCCAGATACCCACATAACAAAGATGAATTACCCATACACTGCTAAAAGAAAGAAGACAGGATAGGAATACAAGTGGGACTGCTAGGCAATGGAACCTTTAGTCTTATTACACTGCAGAAGGAACCATAAAAAGATGGATAGGCGTTGATCGTTGGAGAAGACCCCACCTGCCATTCCTACCAGCCTTGCCAATTGTTCCAGACTCCACTGTTAGCCATCCATGTGGTTGGCCACAGATTGACACAAAGGATCAGTAATCTGATGACTCCAAGATCCCACAGAAGATAGTACAGCATGTTCCTTCTGCCTCATATTCTGAAGCTCCCACTGAAAGTGAGAGTGTCAGCAACACTATTGAAAACACCAGGAAATGTAAACAACCCTGTCACACATACAACTCCCACCAATCTATCATGGATCTCTCCAGGGTCGTGTAGAGGCATCAACATGCATTTTTTTTCTTATTAAGAACTAGATGTATGATTTTATTTCCTGCTTAATTATAGTCAAATAACATTTTCAACCATATATTTTTTTTAATTTTCTTTGTGCAGTGATACTTTAATAGGGCCACAAGCCGAGACAGATAGAGTGAATAAGGGTAATTCTGGCTATTGAGTATTTTGGGTAATGCATAGTGTAGTCAGGAGAGCCTGCTTGATTGCATGTGATTTGTGTTGTATCCAGTCAAAGATGTATTTTAAAATGCATGAGATATTAAAATGTGGAATCTGTTTCTATGCTATTCTACAGTCCCCAAAATAATCTTGTAAAAAATGTGTGATCAGTTTAATATCTGTCATGTCAACCTGGCAAACATGACTATTAGTTAATAAGATGTATAGTTTGTAAATTAATGATTCTAATAAAGTTTGTATTTACGTATATTTGGTTTACAGCAAATCTGTAGCTATTTAGTTATACCTTTTGCTACATTGAATACATAGCCTAAGAGAATCCTGGTAGTTTAATAGTATCAATAAATATAGGTATGTCATGTGACAGGTTGGCTACATACAGCAGGAGACCATCTGCCATCAAACTCAGTTGAAGCTGCTTGTGTTGTATGGATTTTTAAGGCTGGATTAAGGCATAAGCTTTAGTGGCTGCAGCCCTGGGGTCCTACCTTGAAGTTAGCAAAATGTCTTGTATTAGAGTTGACACCCCCTCCAATCCCAGGCTAAATTAGCATAACATTCATCATTTATTTTGGACAATCAGGAGCATGCAGTGGCAGGTGAAACATTTGTATCAAACTCTGGGGTTCCTGGCTGTGCTGCAAAGCAGCCTGGGATGTGTAGTTTGGCACCATGTTAGAAGGTGCTATGTATTTTCAAATAAGAGACTGTCTGTGTTTTTTTTTTTATTCCTCACACACTCACTCACTTAGTCACCCACTTACTCACCTCTAAGTCTCCCTGTCTCTCTCTCTCTCTTGTGACAGCTGCAGCTCTCTCACACACAGAACAGCTCTATCTGCTGATCTCTGGTGAGGGGTGGGGGCAGAACAGAAAAGAGTAGAGAGCAGACACATCAGAGAGCAGGAAGCAGACGGATGGGTCACATCCCAGTAGTTACTTGGGGGCTGACATCAGTGATCTCCTTTTGGCTGAAGAAGACACAGAAGGCGAGTAATGGGTTAAAATTGGTCCCCAAATGCTCCATGCTAATTGGGGGCATCAGGTTCCTGTGTATACACCCTGGAGGGTGTCAACATAATCATTTGAGGGATTTTTAGATATTAATAAAAATGTAATGTTTTATGAAATATGCTGCATACAGTATATGAAGGATGCTTTTTGCAAAAGGAGTGCAGAAATGTAATAATCCATGAAACTTAGAGATGCCTTTAACAGTCTTTGGGCCCCAATAAATTCAGCGATTTTGAGATCCCGAAACCCGTAAAGAAGGAGAGAAAAGTTACAGCTATTAAATTGGCCTCTTTTAGCTACCTGCAAACGATCTGTGGGTTACAGGCGGAAAATCTCTACAGGCATCAAAATCTGAACTCCGTCCCAGCTAAGCCTTTGATCTGTCAAGCCCATAAATATTACAATCGCAAAAGGCAAATATAGCCAAAAATACTGTGGGTACTAAAGAGGACTTGCAAGGGGGTTAAACTCCTGTCCGTAGCACTGTAAAAGCAAATATAAACACACTACTGTATTTTAACTTATAGGGAAAGGGATGAAAGGTATTAAAATTAATAGCACAACACTCTAAAGCTCACAAATCTGCTATACATTTTTATTTTCTCATGTTTCATTTCCGTGTTAAATCGATCCCGGCAATCAATGTGTTAACACATATAATAGAACTCACATTTACTAGAATATTATTTATTGATTTTTTTCATGTTGCATTATCTCTGGAATGTGGGTCTGATCGCAACTCAGACTTCAAAACTGTAAGCGATTGAAATTTAACCTCCATGTTTTAGTGACGGAATGATGACGGTCTCATTTCCTATTGGCTCCGTCTAAACCCATAACTACGGGTTTGAATAAGTGATCATGTTCACGCCCGGAAATGCTATGTGCCGCAGTATAGTTTACGAATTTGGATTTCTGCCATTTCCTTGCGGGCTTTTCTAATTTAATCACTCTGTAACTCTAGCTAATTTCAAGGCCGCAGACATACGGGCTGTACTGGCTTGGAATTTAATGGGGCCCCTAGTCTGTATCTCATCTTTGGGAGTATGCAATGCATTCCATAATGTGGCTGAATGTTCTTTAATATCATGTGTGGAAAACTTTTACATAGCTGAGTCTCTCAAGACTATTTTAGCAGTTTGCTACATCCATATTTACAATTTACAAGTTACAATTTGTTACTATATGATTACAATAAATAGGGAGCACTATCTACCCTAAACCCAGCCAGATTAAGACATTGTAGGCCCTGGGCTATGGGTACTGTGAGGACCCCAGTAATATTGGATTGGGCAAAAATCGCTTGATAAGCTATCTGATTGCCCTACAATAAAGGGAAGTAATATCCACAAAGACTAGTACTAAACCAAAATCATTACATACCAAACCAGAAATGTGTCAACGTGCATAAAAAAATAAACAGTCACACAGCTAAAAGCATCTTTAGCCTTGTTTGGTAAAAGAAAAATTACCGGTGTACTTTGGGCTCCATGTAGACACCCATGAAATGAAACCCTTTTGGGTTGAATTAATATTTTTATGCACTTTGACACATTTCTGGTTTGGTATGAAATGATTGTGGTTTAGTACTAGCCTTTGTGGATATTACTTCCCTTTATTGTAGGGCAATCAGCCAGCTTGTGGGACACCCCATAGCCCTTCAGATAGGAGGTCTCTGAAATGAGACACAGGGACTATGTTGTATAGATGCTACATGACTAGTACTTTTCTATCAAATGATTACTGTGTACCTTCATTGAGTTGAGCAATTGGCCCATCCAACCAGTTTATGGTCTAGTGTTTCAGTTGAGCATAACAATTTTTAAATTTTAATAATAAAGTTCCAGTTTCAATAGTTGTTTTCAATCTGTGGATTAGTGTCAAGCACTGGAACGACAGTACAGCTGTGGTTATTGTTTCATATAACTGCATGCACTTGCGGTGACTGCAGGCTATGGATTATTGAGCCGACCCCTTGGGAAGCAACTACAGTCTACCGTTTCAACAATGATACTCGATTGGAAGGCATATGTCCTCTTCGGTGCTGTTATACCTTTCACCGCTGTCCAGCAGGGAACTACAGTGAAAGGCTTATCATTCCCTACCAGACATCCCTACCTGACCTGGCTCCTATTTTCTACAGAACTTTGACAAAAGTCTCTCTCACTTCCCCCAGACCCAGCTGGCGTGATGTCTGGCTGTCTATAGTTTTGCTGACCCCTGCAAAAAGTTTTAAGGATCATCATAAAATGTATTCTTAAAAACATCTATTTCCTTGTTTTTTGAGGGCTTTCCTTTTTCTTCTCATGGCCACCCAGCTGGCAGAGGCACCTTGGCTGCAGCCCCTAGAGCCCGTGCTTTAATCCGGCCCTGGCCCTGACCCTGAGCTAACTAAAGGGAATGATATAGGGCCTCATTCTATTATCGTCCGTAGGAGATGCAGGGCCGCAAGGACCGGCCACAGGCTATTTGCCTATTCTATTCCCTTCCGGCCGGGGGCTCCGGCAGGCTTGCGGCCGGCGCCTTGTTATCCCTTGCGGCCGCACGCGCCGGAGGAAAGCCTTTGATCTTAATCGTCCGCAAGAGTTTCGTCCGCAAGAAAATCCCAGTTGCTATTCAATTGCTCCGGGAACCTTCTCTGCAAGGCTAAAACCGAGCCGCAGCTTACTTGCGGCAAAAAGGTCCCGCAGGCACACAATTAAGCACATAATAAAGACATAATAAAGTCATCCTGCACTCTGAGGAGACGATAAAGTGATTGTAGGTGTTAGCATTCATAGTACAACATTCCCCTACACTCAAATCCGTAAATTATTTTTATTTTAATTTATGTCAAATATCTGTGGACAAAGTCCCGAGGGCTTGGAGCACCTCAGACCCGCCCACGCTGCAGCCGGAAAATAAACAGTTAAAGAAATCTTGGATTTGGGCTAATGTGCAAGCTTGAGAGGGGGTTGCTATTAATCCTCATGTCCCCCATTATGATCCCTAGCATTTACAGAGCTTTACAGTGCCGTCTTGAATTTATATTTGCTTTTAAAGTTTTCAGACCTTGCGGCCGGTTGCAAGATATGCGGCCGGCCGTAAGGGGATATAATTGCGGCGCCGTCTATTTGAATTGCAAGGTAACGGGAGCCCCGCAAGGAATCGCAGCTTTGCCGCAGTTATACGGCCGATAATAGAATGAGGCCCATAGTGTGCTAGAAATACTCACCAAGGACACTAAGTAAAAGTGAATGCTTTTTTAAATATTTACATTTTATCTATTATTTATTTATTGTCCTTTATTTGTAACCCATAAACATATTCCGTAGTGAGTTAATAGAGGAATTTATGGCTTTGTATATCAATTCTGTTTTTCCTCCATCTTCTAATCTTTTTATAAATAAATACAATTTTAATAGGACAACTAACAGAAGAATAACCAAGAGTAATAAATAAAACCTGTATTTGTGACAATCCAGGAGTAGGGGCTATTACTGCCCAGGACCACCTGCTATAGACTACAGGTTAACTACCCACAAGGACCCTTGGGTTTTTAGAAATCTCTGCACCAGCACTATAATATCTGGCTTCTGTATCAGCCAGAGTCTCTCCATCAGGAATCAGCGATTCCAGGAGTCTCAGTAACCTTCCTGTGGTAGTGACCAGGAAAAGTTACTTGCAGGGTGGAGACAGGATCAATATCGCAGGCACTAGGAGCAAATAAGAGAGCATACTATTGCTATATGTCTCAGCAGTCAACTGTTTTATTTTTGGAAAAGTCAAATAATATTTATAGCAGTTAGATACGGGGGGGGGGTATACACAACAATGGCAGCAAGTGGCAGAAAAACACAGGAGACAGACTCCACATGGGGTCTAACAGTAGCTTCCTGAGAGCAATAGGCCTAACATTTAATACACATCAGCCGTCACAGTTTAACATAACACAGTAATATTAAATGGGGAATTACATACAGTATACACGATAAGGCAGGGGCATATGCCATAAGACCACATGAAGTGTGGTGGTACACTATGGCCCTATGACTTTTGGCTATTCACCCCACCACCCACCTGCCCATATTTCCCATGTAGTAATATAATTCCCAACCCATTTTCCAATAGGGCAGAAATTCCTCTGTGGGGGCTCAATGCACCAGCATCCAGGCCCTGGAAAGGGGTCAGTGACAGTATTCTTTACTTCTTTCAGTTTATAACATTTAAAATAAACAGGTGTGCACCAACACCAACTGAATTGTGTCACTTTGGTTATAATTACTAATTGGCTATAATTACTAATTTCACAATTATTTTATCATAAAACTTTTACACATTACTACTGTGCTTTTGGAACCATTTTTACAAATGTTGTCTATTATCCAGTAGATAATTAAATTACAAATGCTATTGATACTATAAAAAAAAAAAAAGATGTCAGCACAGCTATCCAGTGCTTGAATTTTTGTAGTTGTGGGGTGGGTTTGGGTGTGGTTGGAAAGTAGAAAAATATATAGTGCGGGTCAATATGTTTTAACTTGTTTACATTTTTTAAGATATAAATATACTACAGCAGCTAGTATTGCAAATACAGATTACTTTTATTTATAAAAATGTATGTGTTTCACCAATGCAAATGGCTTGTCGTAGTTAATAGACCTAATGCTGTATATTATGTTAGGTGCAGATATAATAAGTTCTTAGTCATAGATAAGTATCAGGATGGTGATCAACTCACATTTTATGGGAGTATTTAAAGGCAGTTTGTCAAATACTTTCTTCAAATGTTTTGCTTTTCCCCCCATTTATCTCTTTTTTTAGGACTGTGGTGGGTTAACATCTCCTGCTGCATTCCTGAGTTCAAGGGAAAGCTATAAATCTTTGTCTTCGCAGCGTTGGCATATGCTATTAATCATGGAACAGTCAGGAGGCAGGCTACAGTGTGTATGTAAACAGACCTAATCCTTTAGATTTCAACAAATAGATCACTTTAACATACAATCTTGTGCTCTTTCACACCATGAGGAGAAGGTAAATGGCATTTTATTATATTCAGTATTTTGCAGGGTCAAGCTCAGGGTGGCCCAGCTCATGTGTCCAAAACTTATAGGAATACTGTAGTTCAAGAAAAAAACAGTTGTAGACATACTTGTTTGTCAGATATTTACCAAAGTACCAATATTCACAGCTTTGTAAGTCTTGGACTGTTTATGAGTAAATATATCCATTTTGTGTTTATTACTTTACTTGCTCTGAGCTGAATCATGAGGGTGATCATTTTGGTGTTCAGTGGAATGAGTGGCAGAGAGGGAACAGAGTGCCTTTGTTAAGATAACTGGATAGAATTAAAAATCTTACATCTTAACCCTTGCCCCTAACTTGAAGCAGGTAATTTCATCAATAGATGCAACCACAGCTCTCCTGAAATGTAAACTACTTCTCACACACACAACTTCCATCCATGTATCATGGATTAATCTAATGTCCAGAAGGGGCATTAAAAAAAACAGGTAAAAA
This sequence comes from Discoglossus pictus, assembly GCA_027410445.1. Classification (NCBI taxonomy): domain Eukaryota; kingdom Metazoa; phylum Chordata; class Amphibia; order Anura; family Alytidae; genus Discoglossus; species Discoglossus pictus. The sequence continues at coordinate 442,364,601 of CM050163.1, forward strand.
AATGCTTTTTTTTTTTATTTCCCGCTTAATTATTCTTTTGGTCAAACTCAAATTTTTAAAACACATATATATATATATTTCATTGTACAGAGATCCCTTAACATAATGATTCTTATAAAAAAAAAAAAAAAGCTTCTACAGCCATTCCTCGCAGTTACTGCAGCTCATATATCTTATATACCCTGCCCTGATATACCCTCATCAAATTGGCCAGTATCATATAAACACTATTCACCAGTTATAAGCACTCACAGTCATATAAAATATCACTTTTGTGGACTTTATCACCAACATTATCTGTGATTGAGTCACCTTATAAAATCACTGGGGGAAATTAGCTACTCTGATTGAATCACTGAAAATTAAGTTTAAAGAAAGCAAATAAAATAACAGATAGCTAAATTATATAATTGCACATTACCCCTGAATCGTCTACCTCAAATATGAAATCCTATTCTATTATTCCTTGTTTAATGTTTCCCTTTTTCATGCTCAATTTAGTTTTCTGTGCAGTACAAAAGTATCACATATATAGTTGTGAGCGTACGAGTTGTTGCTAACGCTGCGGGCTCGCGTAGCGAGCTGCGGCCCTCGCGAAGCGAGGGCACTGCCCGAGGGTCTCAGTTGCTGGCATGGAGCGCCGTAGGCGCTCCATGCCAGCACCTGAGGACCTCGCAAAGCGAGGGCCGCAGTTGCTGGCATGGAGCGCCGAAGGCGCTCCTTGCCAGCAACTGCGACCCTCGCAAACTTCACGTCGCAACCCAAACAGTACGACACACACATTACGACACTCGCAAACAACATACGACACACGTTCACACACATTACGGACTCGCAACACTCGGACGCAACTCGCGAACATTACAAAATGTAAAACACAATACATACACACACCACATACATAAAAAACTTACCTACACCAAGAGGGAGCACCCAGCACCTCAAAAATACAACTTACACCTCGATTTTACTTCAAATAAAACAGTTTAGAGACTAAAAAAAAAACGAAGCGAGAGAAAAAATGGCCGCTGAACAAAACGAAAACGAGGCTACAGCACTCTAAACTCGCAAAACACCACAAGAAACTCGCAAAACACCACAAAACACCTACGGATATTCCGATACAAACGTATAACACACATTACTCGCCATTTGACGCCAATGCGGAAGTACACGACAACGGTTTGGGCTCGCGCACGCACAGTGTTACACTGCACACATTCAGCACGCTTACACAGCAGATCCACACCACTAATGCTGCAGCAACATCAAAACACATTCACAGCTCTTCCACACAATGCTTTAAAATAGGTAAAGTATATTCATTTATTAATGTATTATATATTTCATTATTACACACTAAACAGCATTAGCTACCTTACAATTTCATTGCCGTCATTTTTTGACGGGCAATTCGCTAGTATAAATATATTGTTTAATATGTCCTACAGAACAAAATACTAGCTGCCACTATAATTCTGCTCTCATATAGTGACTGAGAGACCTCTTTATTTGACAGCTGAAGAGAAATGCAGTGAAAGCTTTTAGATGATGTGAGAGTACAAATATCATCATTTCTGTCATTAGCACTTTAGCTGTAGCATATGCAATTTGGTTCTCAGACAATTAATTTCATTTACTTCTAAAGTGAAACAGATGGACCAACGCTACTCTAATTAAGCCGTGAAACACTTTTTGACCAGCAAAGGTGTTGATGGAATCTTCCTCATTGTTGATGGAATCTTCCTCATTGTTCATGGAATCTTCCTCATTGTTGATGGAATCTTCCCCATGGCCCCACAATTCCTCCACAGTATCTTATAATTCAAAACACCACATCCTGTCTCCAGGTCTTTAAGATTCATAGTTTCCTCCCAGCTTTCTGTACAATGTATGTGTCCTGTTTTTTTTCTCAATTTAGTGGTATTTTAAGAGAGATGTTACAGGTTTTCTTTCCTTGAAACTAATCTTGTTTTAAGTGTTTTACATTTTAAACTTCTCTCCAGTTCAATCAATGTAGTATTGTCAGTATCCATGCCTCCCATTACTGAGTACATACACATTAATATAAATACTGCAACAGATGCAGTCCAGGACATCAGTATCCTCAGGGCAACCATTAGAAATCTTGGGGCCCATTACATATGCCACAGATCGGGCCCATGGCACTCCACCGCACTTCCATTGGAAATAAAATGTAAGAACCTGCAATATATATTTTTAATATATAATATTCTTACCTGCTGCACATGGGCCCCCCTTCCTTGTGGGCCACATTCAATTATACTCTAAGAACCCCTTGTCGGTGGCTGTTTCTTTGATACTTTTCCTGGTTTCTTTGGTGCCTCACTTTCTCTTTCACCTCCTACAGTTTGCCTCCCTCCACTGGCAGGAACAGGAAAGGGAGGAGCTCTGTTTCTTTCTTTACTGATAATAGGCATCTCATTACGTGATATAAATGTCTGTCAGCATGGCAACCCTTCCAGGGCAGGCCCCTCACAGAAGTCCTGCATTATCCCCCAACAACAGCCCTGATTCTCCTAAAAATATATAGAAAACAACCACAGAGGATTCAAAAAAGGGACATGCCTTCAGGACAGCTATTTCCAGTTGATGGACTGAAAATGCAAGGGCTGGAACGGCTGCAGAGAAAATGGCTGAAAGAAACAACTCAAAAAGGAGATGGAATCCAACGATAAAGGTCAATTGGAGCTAAAAGTTAAATATTTGAATTCTGCATGATCTTTTGTTTAGAAAAAGTATACAACATGTCTTATGTAAAGTGAATAATGAGATATTCATAAACCACATATTTTTTAACTATCTAAAAACAATGGGCCATATTCAATTAAGGTTCCAGGCGATATGGTAGCCGTAAGTGAAGTCGCAAGTTAATTTGCTATTCAATTGGCATCTTTTTGAGGGCTCCGGGCGGCTTCCGAGTTACCGCCTTGAAAAAAGGCGATGGTTAAACTCACAACTTACAGACTCCAGAAGCCTTTGATCTTGCCCTTTCGCAAGGCTAAAATCGCAAATCGCTATTCAATTGCTCAATTTCCCCAACCCCGCAAATGCTTTCAATGGCAAATGAAGGAGAAAATCCTACGAGTGCTAGAGAGGACCCACAAGGGGGTTAAACACCTATTTGTAGCTCTGTAAATGCAAATAAAAAATCAATACTGCACTGTAAATAACGGGAAAGTAATGACAGACATTAATTGTAAAATGAATTGCACAACAGTCTCAAGCTTGCAAATGGGCAGGAAATAAAATGTATTTTTACATGCAATTTCGGTTTAAATCGATCTTGGGTATCAATGATTTGATACATATCAGGCCACCTGTGAAGATCTGAGTTGTAGGGGCTATTACTGCCCAGAACCCACCTCCTATAGACTACAGGTTAACTACAACAAGGACTGTTTGGGTTCTTGTTAATCTCTGCACCAGCAGACAATTCAGATGACAGCATCCTTTCTGAAGAGGCAGGCACCACCAGACCGCTTTTCTTAGGATCACACACCCTATACCCTTTATTAGTACAAGCTGACTCTTATACCACCTTTATTTAGTGTGTCCAAAATCAGACTGGCACTTCTTTATTTTTCAAGACACATTTTCATATAACACAAATCACCAACACCATGCTATAGTTTGCTATACACCCCATCCACAGGATTTCCGGATGTAAAGAGGGATTTGGCTTTCTTGTTTTCATTACACATTATCTGTCCAGGGTTATCTGTTTAAGTCACTAATAACCCAGGCCTGTGTTTTGCTCTCCTCTTACAGAGCCATAAAACTAGCTTCCCCCTTCATGACTAAAGCCAGAGGATTCATGCATGGCCGATCGCAGGGCCATATATATTCTTGCAGAAAATTAACCCCCTTGTCCCATAAGTAACTTCAGTAGTTTTTCTATAATTCTAGCATCCTATGGCCTACTTTTAACATAGATACATTATTACAGTGTATATAACATGATGTAGAAGCCCCAAAATTAATTACTGTGGACCACACTACACAAAAAACAATCCCCGCAACAAGTTTCTTGTCTGTTGTATTAGCCCCTGACATTAGCACCCGATGTTTCAGCGTTCCAAATAGCAGAGTTACTTGTGGGGTGTAGTAGGTCCCATCATGGCCCCCAAATTGTTAATGACACCACCCATATGGCCTAGAACAGTATTGGCATTCATTTTAATAATTCTTTATTGTGAGGGTTTGCGAGTCTCATCGCATATCGGACCCCTGAACCTAATTGATTGACATGTAACCTCCATGTTTTACTGCCGTAAAAATGACAGTCTCATTTTCTATTGGCTGATTCAAAATGTGAGGTTACAGGCTTGTGGAATTGATCATGTTCCCACCCTGAACTGGTACGACCCAGTGCATGGTTTACAGTTTACAGGACAGCAACTTGTGGCTTTGAGCTATTGAATAGCATTGCACTCGGAGATGAACGGGAGCCCGCAACACACCCGCAGACATACGGCCATCTGCAATCGGGGTGCGGGCTTCGAATTGAATATGGCCCAATGTTTCTAAAAACATTTGATTACACTGCTGCTTTATGGTGACACAGCAGAGGTCCAGTTATTGCAGATACAACAAGCACAGGTATAAACAATTAAAACTTAAGTTGGGTAAAATGTCAGGAACAACCAATTGCAATTGTATTTATGTGTACTTGTAATTGCTGTAATGGCAGGGAACATTCCTGTGCCACTTATATTAGAGCATATATTGGAACATTAGAAGACTATAGAAAGATTTTGCAAATGAACATTTAAACTGCAGAAACAATTGGATTTCTTCGTACTCTGACTTGTTGATCTGTAGCCAGATAGGGCCACGCTGCAGGGACCCTGGAGATAACTGTCCTCCTACACAGATATAGTCCCTGCAGAAGCTCTGCCCTTATCTAGGTTGTGGGCAGTCAGATCATCATCACTCTTTGATCTCTCTATTCAAGCTCTGTTCATTTGCCAGCCCCCTGCTGCCTGGCCCCTTCAAGCCCACGCACATAATCCAGCAAAAAGGAGAGGGCAGACTGAGCACAGACACCGGGCTGTCATTGTCATACCACAGAGTGTAATTATATGGATCACCACGGTCATTCCCCACTGGGAGCATTTAAATATCTTCAGAAGCCTAAAACTGAACAATATGATCACATCATAGCTGCTAGAGTGAATATTGAGTAGGTTAACCCCACCAATCCTGGAGATTTTGGGTAACACTGTTCATCTTAACATGTATTAAAGAAGAATTATCTCACCATTAAGCAGTCAACAAAGCTACTGATTAGGCCCATTCACTTACCCATCACTATATAATAACAGATTTGAACCACTACAAGTAAACACAACACAGGAAACACCAGGGAAAACCAGCAATTAGTAAACAGACAAGTGTTACCACAACAACATGCGTAACTATCCATTCACAATTAAAACAAGATAAGATATCCCAATGATGTTGTTCTTTATATGATGGCTCAATGGATTCTGTGTAACAGACCACTATTAAATAAATATACACAGATGACTATTAAAGGAGCATTGTAGCTCAACAAAACCTGCATGTTTATGAAGTATGCAACAAACTAGCTACCTCAGCAGTTATTTAAGTTAAAAATATTTTTAGAAGGCGAGGGCCGCAAGGCGAGGGCCGCAGTTGCTGGAAAGGAGCTCCAAAGGCACTCCTTGAGCTGGTGGAGATGAGCGCCGTAGGCGCTGATCCCTACGACCCCCTATGACTTTCTTACCGCAAATGCGGACCCTCGCGAAGTGAGGGGTTGCATTTGCGAAGGTGGAGGCTCTACGGTGCCCCACAACCGCTTACAAACTTTTGTTAAACAAAAAATAAAATACTGATATTTACACATATCAAATAGAAGGCCATGTCCTGTTTTTGGTTGACTTTCTGCAAACGTATAGCAAGCTAACTAACAATATAAGTCTAACCCCATAACCGGAAAACACTAATAACAACATTGCCACAGGTAAAACAGGAGAGCAACAACAACAAAAACAAGTCCTAATGCAAAACACAACACAAAATAAAAAAAAAAAAGGTTAACATACACACACTTTAAAGATATATACGCTTTTTCCTGCACAAACGTTTAAGCCCAACTACATACCCTAAATACATTATGACAACAGTAGTTTAGAAACATTAATATAAAACATATGGGGCCTCATTCTATTGCGATTTGCCCAATTAAATAGGCCTCTATATAAGTACAGAACATAATTTTTTGAATATATTTTTAAATTACCGAACTTCTATCCAAAAGCATGGTCTTCAATAACTAAAAACTTCTATAAAAAAATATGCTCTCTGCTTGACAAAAATCGCAATGAATGAGCCCAATGGAAAATAGAAGGAACTATCATCTTTCATGTGCCACTTTCACAAAATACACTGCAACCTAACTAACACTCTCATTCAATCGCAAATCGACCAATTGAATAGAAATTTTTTATAAGCACATAGCATATTTCTTTAACTTTGTACTAAATGAACTTCTATCCAAAAATAAGCTCTTCACTAGCTGAAAACTAAAAGACAAAATATATATGGTACTCACTGCTTATATACATCCTTATGCAATTGCAAACATTGACATTGAATGAGGCCCTATGTTGCTAACTCCAACCTTCTCAAGCTAACCTCATAATGGAAACAGTGATGCACACAAAACAGGATAGTAAAAAATAAAAATATGCTGTTTAAAAAAAAAAAAATAACTAGAAAAACTAATAATATTATATTTTTATTTACAGATTAATATGGCAGATAGTGGCAAGAAACAGGAAAAGAAAAGACGTCAAACTGGAGAACGTGAAAAATCATGGGCAGAGCATCAGACGCCGGAGCAGAAGGAAATTCGACGACAAAAAAAACGTGAAAGACTTGCAAGCAAAAGACTATCAGCTGAGAAACTAAAATCCAACCCTAAGAAGGCAACTAAAAAACAAAAGCATTTAGAAAGTGTTGATGAACAATCAGATAAGATTTCTAATGAGGATTTAGAGACTCATATTGATATATGTTCTCGCAATTGTCCTTTACTTAAATCTTTAGCAGTAGAGGTTCATAATTGTGGTGATAGGAATATTGTCTGTCAGTTTTGTGGGGCTTATCATTTCAAACAGGAAAGACCCAGAGATGGCGAGTTCGTTAGTTGCTGTCAAAAAGGCAAGGTAAGACTTCCAGAAAGACACCAATTCCCAACATATTTACAAAGCATTATGACTGAGCCTACTTTCCCCAAATACCAACATTTCAAAACAAACATAAGATCCTATAAAAGTGCCATATCCTTTGCATCTATGGGTGCAACATTAGCTGCTAATGTGCCAGGACATGGCCCTTGCTGCTTTAATGTACAAGGACAAATTTACCATCGTACTTCTCATTTACATCCAGAGGAAGGAGAGCAAAGAAAATGTGCTCAACTATATGTCCTAGATACAATGGAAGCTGTTGACCAACGTATGCAGCTTCAAAAAAATAAAAAATAATTACCCATTGTTTTTATAGAGCTTGATAAAATGATGGCTCAAACCCCATACTCAAGCCTACAAAAAATTGGCAGAAGTAGAAAAGGAACAACAAATTCATGCAGAAATACATCAAGTGCCAATCCCAAAGGTCAATATGGTGCTTAAAAGAGATCACCATACTGATAAACGCTGTTATAACTTGCCAACATCAAATGAGGTTGCAATGGTCTTTCAAAATGACAAAGGAGAACCACCATTTCAGAGAGATATTAGAATATATCCCAGAAATGAGGAGAAACCTTTCATTAATATAAGTATCAATTTGGATCCAATGACATATCCCATATTTTTTCCACATGGGGAAGCAGGTTGGCAACCCAAATTAACTCTTCAAAGTTACCCAAATTCAAAAGTACGTGTGAGAAACAATATTTCCATGCTTGAATTTAAAGTCGCTCAAATTGACATTCGATTTGGATTCAATCCCATTTTATGTGGTGGAAAACTGATTCATATTTGCAAGCTGAGGCAAATAATTTAAACTTCCTCAAATATCAACAAGATAAACTACGTGTAGAACAGTATTGTGGACTGATGGCTTATGTCGCTGAGGTGGCTACAACCAGAGAGCTGCCAGCTGGCAAAGCCATCATTTTACCTTCTTCTTTCCAAGGATCTCCTCGCAATATGCGAGAAAGATACAGTGATGCTATGGCTATTGTGACTAAATATGGCAAACCAGATTTATTACATTTACATGTAATCCACAATGGCCAGAGATTGTACGGAATCTGCTAATTGGACAAACTGCTTCCGATAGACCAGATTTAGTGGCAAGAGTCTTTAAAATCAAATTAACTGAATTAATACGTGACATAATCATAACTCAGTTATTTGGCAAATGTCTGGCTTATGTTTATACCATCGAATTTGAAAAAAAAGGCCTTTCACTGCACATATTCTTAAAATCCTTCAAGAGAAAGATAAATTGGATACTGGTGACAAAGTGGATTCAGTAATTATTGCTGAACTACCAGATCCAGAACTACATGGTAGACTATTTGAGATTGTAACTCATCGTATCATTCATGGACCGAGTGGAGATATTAATCCACAGTCACCATGTATGGAAAGTAAGAAATGTACAAAAGAATTTCCAAAAGATTATAGAGACAAAACTTATGCAAATTGTGATGGCTATCCATTATATAGAAGAAGAGAAGGACAAACTGCCATTATTCATGGGAAAAGGTAGACAACAGATATGTGGTACCATACAATCCACATTTACTTATGAAGTATAATGCACACATTAATGTGGAAGCTTGCACTTCTATAAAATCCATTAAATATGTCTACAAATATATTTACAAAGGCTATAGTGTGGCTACTGTAGTGGTCAAAAGTGCTGAAAATAACTAACACAGTGAGTTAGTACATGATGAACTTGCATCTCATGTAGATGCTCGCTATGTAAGTGCGCCAGAAGCAATGTGGCGTCTTCTAAAATTTGAAATGCACGATCGCTCACATGCAGTATATCGATTAGCTGTACATTTGCCACAAACACATTTAGTGTATTTCCATGTTGAACATGAAACTAATGCTTTGGCACAAAGTGAGCATCGCCAAACTACACTAACTACATGGTTTCAATTAAATTCTACTGACTTAGAGGCAAGGGAATTGTTATATATTGGCATTCCATACAATTATGTTTTTGTTAATGGATTATTGCGAAAACGAAAAAGTCGTGGAAATAAAATAATCCCAAGAATTTACACTGTAAGTCCAAGAGACTTTGAACGTTTCTGCTTATGTTTACTACTTCGAAATGTTCCTGGTGCACAAAGTTTTGAACAGTTAAGAACTGTTAATCACATACTTTATGAATCATTTCATTTAGCTGCGTGACACAGAAACTTCCTAGCTGATGATACAGAATGGGAAAAATGTCTAGAAGAAGCAGCACTATGTCAAATGCCACGGCAGATGAGGGAACAATTTGCATTCATTTGTATCTTCTCAAATGCTCCAAATGCATTAGCTTTGTGGGACAAATTTAAAACAAATATGGCTGAAGACTTTTTGCAATGATACAATGAGCCTATTGCACAATTAAAAGCATTAATTGAAATCCAAGAGGTCTTTCTAACTCATGGATTAAGTTGTGCAAGTTTTAATCTGCCAGATCCAGGTCTCATAGACAACTTTGAAGACTATGACACTCAACTCCAAAGAGAAAGAACAGAAGAAAGACTTGCAACTTTAAATACATTACAATTGCAAGCATTTAATGTAATCAAAAATTACCTAGATGAGGACATGCTCAAAGACTGTTATTTCTATCTGGATGGACCTGGCGGATCAGGAAAAACTTATCTGTATAATTTATTGATGAGTTTTGTTTGAGCACAAGGTCAAATAGCGCTGGCATTTGCAACCACTGGAATTGCCGCACTATTGTTAGAAGGTGGAAGAACTGTGCATAGTGGATTTAACCTGCCAGTTCCTATTTTGGAAACATCAGTGTCGAATATTCAAATGAATTCTTTATAACCAAAAAAAAAAGTAAATTAAATATAATAGATGAAGCTACAATTATGTCATGCCATGCCCTACAATGTATTGACCATTTGCTCCGTGAAGTCATGGATAATAATTTGCCATTTGGTGGAAAGGTAATGTTGTTAGGTGGAGATTTTAGACAAACATTACCTGTCGTTGTACATGGAAATCGAACCGACATTGTCGAAACATGTATATAGTCAAGTACACTATGGAAATGATTTACCCATCTTCAATTACAACTAAATATAAGATAAGAAGGAGAAAATGAATTCAATGATTGGCTCATTAAAATTGGAGAAGGAAAAACAGAGCGAATACAAAATCTACCTGATGACACTTTCCAGTCCCAGCTCATATGATTTGCAAACAGGATCTCATATCAGCTATATTCCAAACTACAATAAATAACGACGACTATGCAGAGCTTGCCAACAAAGTAATACTAACATGCAAAAATAAGGATGCATTACTCCTCAATAATGAAATATAAAAAAAAATAAATGCACCACAAAAAAATTATCACAGTGCTGATTCTGTACTTGGTGATGACAAAGAAAGTCAGACAAACTTTTCATCTGAAATCATTAACTCCCTCTGGAATGCCACCACAGCTAAAGAAAGGTGCAATTGTCATGTTATTGCGAAATATGAACCCAAAAAAGGTAATGTGACGGATTAATTGTTCAAGAATTAAAGGACCATTTCATACATGCTGAAATTCTAACTGGTACCCATAAAGGAGAGAGAGTTTTCATAACAAGAATAGATTTGGCACCAAGTGAAAGTAGCCTCCCTTTTGTACTTCAAAGGAGACAATTTCCCATCATCATGGCATTTGCCATGACCATTAATAAATCACAAAGACAAACTTTCAAATCTGTTGGGATCTTTGTAGAAGAACCAGAATTTGCACATGGCCAGCTGTATGTTGCATTCTCAAGATGCAAGAATCCAGAGGCCATTTAAAGTTTACATTGAAAACAACGAAAGTCAAGGTGATTTATTAGATTTACGAAAAACATTGTCTACTATGAAGTATTATAATTTTATTTCAACAACATATAACAATACAAGACATGGCACAGACCTAAAAAAAAAAAGAACAATTAACATATATGACAATTTTTGACGAAAAAAAATAAAAATAGAGTACAGTGGTTTAATTTTGAGGACTAACTTTCAAGTCACTCAAGCTCTTTTTAGAGGACCACTATTTCGATAAGAAACTCTATAGAATGGCAAAAAACATAGAGAACAGAGGTTTTACTTCCAGGAAAAAATTAGATATCTCTAGTACTCTTTTACGAGGGCCGCTATTTCACATAGGAAACTCTATGTGCCATTTTCAACATCTAATGGAATTTCTACAACAAATGTACAACAAGAAACATATACAAAATATAGAGAACAGTGGTTTAATTTCCAGAATGACATTTTATGTCACTCACACTCTTTTTAGAGCACCACTATTTCCATAAGAAACTATATACAATGGCAAAAAACATAGAGAACAGTGGTTACACCCCGCGGACGAACTTTAATATCTGGCATTCTATTTTTAGAGAACCACTATTTCACATATGAAACGCTATGTGCCATTTTCGAAGGAGAGAACAACGAAATGTCAACCATCAAAAATCAACAACAACAAAATAACAAATTATAATTTTCTGCAAGTAGCCTTTTTCCATGATTAGCCCCTCAAAACACTTTGCTTGCATTTTACTACTTTTACTATATTTTACTACTACTATATACAGTTTAAATGTTACTTCATTATGTTTCTGTTTATAATGTTACTATTTTTTGGAAAAAAGGCCAAAGTTGTTTAATTGCATATATTTCAAAGTTCATGTTAAGAGGAGGAGGAGCTTTTGTTATACAATTTAAATGTATCATTCAATGGAAAATATTAATCCAGGGAGTAATCCGATCGCCAGTTAATGGGGTCAGGAAGGAATTAATTTTGTCCCCCTTTGATACAATTTGCTAAGTTTCAAGGGTTATTTTTACTGTTTGCCTTCTACTGGATTTAATACATATTTACTTTACTAGTTGTTTATCTACAAGTTGCATGTTACAAAACATTATGTCATGTTTACAATTCTCATTAATACAATGTAGACTTGTTCTTACATGAAAATGTTACTACTCTTAAAAAAAGATCAGTTACCAGTTGGTACCCTACAAGTTACATGTTAAAAAAATAAACATCTTTTATATAAGATTTGTACTTCTTTATAGATAAGAAAAATGTAAAAGTCTCAACTACACATATTACGTGAAAAACAGAAGTCAAAACATACATATTTAATTGCCGTCATTTTTTGACGGGCAAGTCGTTAGTATATATATATATATATATATATATATATATATATATATATAAATATATATACATCATCTATCCCTCCCCAAATACAGAAACCTCACATATCACTCTCATTGGTGGGCAGCATCATATGTGTGAACAATAACCAAAGTAAATGACATATATATATATTAAATTAGTAAACATTCAACCAAGACTACATTTATGGGTGTGGCCACTGCAGGGTTTGTTTATACAGACTCTGTAGGGATGGATGTGCAGTGTAGTGTACTAGCCTAATAGGGAATACATCTCAGCAGCATGTTAACAACTATTGTTTAGAGATGTTCATTGATTTTTTAGTATGACACAATGTACAGCAAGTAATGCAGAATATGTATATGCATGTGGTATAGCGATCCGTCTAAAGCAGGGGTCTCCAAACTCGGTCCTGGAGGGCGGCACCTAAGCCTGGATTTGTTGATATCCTTGCTGCAAACAGGTGAGACTATTGCTTCTTATTGCTTCTTCAGTCATCCTGATTGACTCAGTTAATCCTCAAATCCAGGCCTGGGTGCGGCCCTCCAGGAACAAGTTTGGAGACCCCTGGTCTAAAGCATGAATCACAATATTGTTATGAGTCAATAACAACCAAGCTCATAATACAAAGCAATTATCACATCTAGCAAATGATAGCTCCACACAATAGCATATAAGTGAAACATTCAGGTTCAAGACAGCAGAATGTCAGATAGATAGGAACACACAGCAATCAAATGATCATACAATGATTTCAACTAATATACCATTCTTCTCTCATTTCAGCTGGCAGGAGGTCTTGGTCCACTACGGAGCCAGAGACAGGGGTCTTGGGTCAGTGCGATATAGAGATTGCGGTCAGTGTCCCAGCAGACCAATATCCGAGGCAAGGGGAAGATCAGCGGCCCGGGATCAAAGGAAGACTGCAGATTCATGTGATCAGTGGGGAGATTTACTGAACTATTAGCCACACTTGTGCATTTGATCCCATTGGCCCACTCCTCCCACAGATAGCCTATCCACTCAGGCCTCCTACTAGAAGGATCCAAGGTCCTTTCCTCCACCACCACTGCCTCCACGACCCTCTAATCCCACCACCACCAGACCCACCAACAGTATCTGCACCACATCAGCTCTCCACTGAGATACCACCACCGGCGTCTCCTCCCACGGACATGCCTGGTCTGCAACAACCTACATCTCCACGCCCACTGTTAGAGTCCACTATGCAGGAGATGATGGTCCTGATGCGGGAGCAAAAGGACACTCCTCCCACCAGGCCAGAGTCTCCTCCCACCAGGCCTCGGTGGGCTGCAGCCAAAAAAAGCTCACCTCAGGGAGGTGACGAGGCACAACAAGAAAATGTAGCCCTACATGGTCAGGCGGCTCCAGGCAGTGCAGAACCAGAGCTCGCTCAACCCAGCTAAGCGCAGACATCACCCAGCATGCTTGGACCAGACCTTGGATCTGATAACAGGGGAAACCTGATCCATGAACCTTGACAGCAGTGCAAAACCTGAGGGGGTTTGGCAAAAAAAAGTGGGGAGGGGTAGATGTGGGATTATTGTTTTTTTTTATGTGTTTGTTGTTTTTTTTAATGTGTTTGTAAGAAAGAATAAACATGCAGTCTGTCTCAGCACTAAACCAGGGTGCATGTGAATTAGATAAGACTTCAAAGTCTGTATTAAATATCTGTTGCTTTTCCAATTAGTGTGGAATGTGCACATTCCAGAGAAATAAGACACAGACACGGTGTTTCTGTATAGTAGTTCTCAAAGCGCTCTGTATTAAAATGGCAGTTTACACGTTTATATGTAGAAAACGTTATCTGATCAAGCGTCACATGATTCCTTTGTCTAGGAATTAATAGCTTTATTGATTGGTTCAAAATTGCTGCAGTGTGTCGTCATCATACTGGTCAGTTTAGGGAGGAACCGTTCATTTGTCCTTATTTGGTCACGGATGTATGCATCATCAGGCCACTCCCATTTGTAGTTCTGAAGCCATGTTGTTTGTAGTTTCATCCTCCATTTTAAGTAACCTTCTTCTCATTAATAAATATATAAGTGAGTAAGGAATGCAGACAAAGATAATAACATGAAAAGACATTTTCCTAATTATCATCCATAACAGTCCCCCCTAAAATGTACTGTTTTTATGTTATTAATGAGTGTGCAACCTAAGAAAAGCAGCTGTACTTATGTTAATGCGTGATGAGGGGTAAACTCCCCCACTAGGTGTATATCTGTCCCTGAGGATGAGGTGCATGACTGCTAGAAAGCCCTAAACATCTGTGCTGTGAACGCCCGTTCTTCTTTGTACATTTGAGTAGCCATGGCTTACCCATGGCCCCTCCTGCCACTGTCACAGACAAGTCAGATGCCTTTCCCTAGCCCCTTGTATCAGGAACATGTGGGACAAGGGGTTTATGTGGAAACCTCACTCCTAGATACAATAGACCGTAACACTCTATGTGACTCCTCACAGTTGTCATCATCACAAAATTCTCGGTGCACAAAGGTTGATGTAACTCCAGTAACTGACTTCATAGAAAAATATGTTCGGACACATGGGGTAATACAGCAGGTAACAAATGCAAGAATTATCAGTATTGAAAGAAAGACAATGTCAACCTGTGACAATACCCTCTGCCACCCAAACCATCTATCCCAATAGTCTATGTTTCCAGAACTCTCCTTCAATTCTTGTGCCAAGTTGTTTAGTTCTTTAATGGCTAAAGTAATCTTACCGTTTGGACCCATATTATCAGGTATGTAGGTGCAACAGTTGCCAGTGTCAGTGTCGGGGAGAATTTTACACCACCCCCTTTCTAGCATGTCTAGTGCCATTCTATTCTGGAAGGCCATGTGTGATGTAGCCTTCAATTGTTCTGCAACTCCTTGCAGAGCGTCTCTTGTATAATCCACAAACCTTTGTTGGTTATAATATATATATATATATATATATATATAATTGATTCAAGCAACATTTTTATTTACACCAATCATTGGTATCAGTGATTCAAATCCTGCGGCTATCTGGTTTCGGCCCTTGAACTCATCAAGCACCCCCCTTGGGACTCCACTAGAATCTATGTACACATGGGAATTAAAACTTTCTTTAGGTTCAGATGATGATGTATGTCTCTTCCTTCTGGACTGTGTCTGAGGAACATTATCTAGATCACCATAATAGGTTGGAACAATGTGTAACGGCATTATGGCTTTAGTCATGGTACGTTCCCCACGCCATACTCCTGACAGTCTTACCCTGAGTTTCATATCTCCATACAACCAATATACGTCCCCCAAAGATTGTGTCTGATTGACTAGCATGGTGGCTGAAGTGACAAAACCCACTTGGGAACCTCTGTAAGTTGAACCCCTGAGAAACGTTTCTCCTGTAACACATATAATTTCCAGGGTACTCAGTTATACCTCTCCCTGGGTGGGGATTACTAGTCATCACAGGGTACGTTTTCCTCCATTGTTCACTTCTTCTGGACCTGCCGTCTCTTGCAATTCTTTGAGCAATCTTAAATCTGTTGGCAGAGTCTGTATTGTATAAATGTTTATTTCTCCATCCACCTCTCTCCTTTCCATTTCCTGTGATACCATTGCTGCCTTCTTAGCCATCTGGTCTGCTAGATGGTTTCCTCGTGCTTCGTCTGAATTTAGCTTCCCATGTGCCTTTACTTTCAGTATGGCTGCTTCCTTCGGGAGTGCTAAAGCATCTAGTAGTTCACGGATGGCTTTGTCATGCTTCACTGGAGTGCCTGTGGCTGTCATGAATCCTCTAGCTCTCCAGATTACTCCAAAGTCTTGAGTCACTCCCAGAGCATACCTTGAGTCTGTATTGATGTTAGTTCGGACTCCTGTCGCAACCTCACAGGCCTTGGTCAATGCAATCAACTCTGCTTTTTGTGCTGACATGGAGGGAGGTAGTGAGAAGGCTCGCATCACATCTTTTTCTGTAGTCACAGCATATCCTGTGTGATCTTTCCCATTCTCATCAGCATACCTTGATCCATCCACATACATAGTGATGTCTGAGTCTGTCAGGGCAAGGTCTTTTACCTTCACAAGGTGTGAGGTCTCCATTTCCATTTGTTGAAGGCAGTCATGGGGTGGATTTGTGAGACCTGGGACTGCATATGGGTCTCTGGCTTGTATACTGGGAGTGCTGTCTGCTCGCCAGCGGAGAGTTTTCTTTTCCACTCCTTCCTCTTCCTCTGCAGATTCCCACCATTTTAATGCAGCTCCTAATGTCTTCCATCCATCCGGTGCGAACTTGGATATTGCAACATGTGGAATTTCTGTATCCCAATGCTTGTAGAGCGCTTCTGCTTCTTGTGGGAGCTCCACCGTAAATGCACTATCACCTGCTGCATTGTTGTACAATGTCTTTAGGTTTAAGGTGACCTGCTTCAATTTAGTGAGACTTGCTTCATATTGGAAATCTCGGCCTGGAAATGTTTATTCCACAGCGTGCAATATAGAGGGTCTTGTGTCTCATCTGTGAGCGTCTGGCCGTTTCCACCACCTTCCAGTAGACGTCTTTTTACATATAGATTGGTTATTCCTGAGTTTGGGTTCAAAATCAGGTTGTACAATCAGGCTGTACAAAAGTACCCATCTTCCTTTCTCCCCCCTCTGGAAATGGTAAGAGAGTGGCTGGATTGAGAACATAGCATCTCTGTAAAGTAACATTGTCTGGTAGAAGAAGGGAACATTGCAGACGGAGGTGTCTGGCTGTAGTCATGTGCTTAGGTAGTCTGCTGTATGATGGCTGCAATATTATGTTGTGCCAGAACTGTCAGAGGATAGCCACGGACTATATACATCATATGTGTAGAAGGATTAATTCGGGGGTTAAGGGCTGCCTGTTTTCTTTTTCTGTATTTAATATTTGCAAACTATTCAAATACAAACTCCATTTTGGATCAAATTCACATGCAAAATCTTTCTTCCAAATCACTTACTATAACATTCTAGGAACTATTCGCTTCAGTCCCGTACTTAACTTACAATAATTCCCAACTAACACTCCACTTCTTCCTTCATAGTTATCATAAGTGGAACAGTGCCTAGGTTCACTGATATCAGTCGTTTGGGGTAATGCCTGAGTGTGTTGTACTTGCATTAGTCCTTCTGATATGAGTGGTGCATTTAGATCTCTGAGCATAAATTTACCAAACCGTCCTTTTGCTTCTCCTCTAACCCAGCCACCCATTAGGTATGTACCTGCGTCTGTGGGTCTGGGGGTAAGTCGCATGTTAGCTCCAGTCTTGCCATTTGGCGAGCATTTGCCTGGCTTTATTAGAGTCATACGTTCAAGTAAAGGGCTTCCACTCAAATCTGTTCTATCTGAGGCACTCTGTGGTCTGTAGCCCCAAGCTGTCCCAGTGTTCCATCGTACAGCTTCCTAATGACTACAATCTTTTCCCCAAGTCTGATCTGTAACACATATGTGTATACATGTGCTGTGAGTGTCTTTGTACAAGTTACATTGTTGAGTCACGCTTAGCTGTTGGCAACATACAACATGACAATAATCAAAGGACAATGTGATCATATGTGGTTTAGATGGATTGTACCAAAATGTAATACCATCTTTCTTCTCACTAATGAATGCAGAGGGTTCTACTTTAGTTAAGAACAGACAGAAAAGGATATGTGTTATGATCATCATGATGTTGGCTGCTATGGGTCTGGTGCTGCTTGCAATGAGATGCATGAAAGGGACCAAGTAGGCCGTCCTTCAAGTTTAACTGAAGAACTTGAAAGGGATCATCATATCTGGATTCCAGAGGATTCTTTTTCACAAATCTCTTGACCAGGACCCAAGCTCCAGGAAGTAGTTGATGAGTACCAGTGTCTACTTCTGGATCTGGAATAGGAGAAAACACTTGTGCATGTATTTTAGTCAGTGCTTGAGATAAAACAATCACATAATCAATAAATACATCAGATTTAAACTTCAATTGCTGAGGATAATAAGGATCTCCTGAGGGGACAGAGAAAAAAACGTCCCTTCTCTTCAATCCTTCCACAAAGGCTGCTCCCAGCAGGAATGATATATTACCCCTGGCTGTTTTATCCTGTATAGTATTTGACAAATTAATAGCCTGATTTACTGTTTCATCCGGAGCGCATGCTATTAATAACTCACAGAATTCTCTATCAGCGTTGCAGACAGGCATGTAGGAGCTGATTTACATGAGCAGAGATTGCTAATAAAAGCTTAAGAAGCTTAATAAAACATTGAATGTCTCCTATACCTTCCTTTTAAGAAAGATTAATATTCCCAAGGAGTAGTGGATATAGGGCACTGACTCCAGCAGAGGTAGCATAGTAAATGCTTCGTCATAGGTTTTAAAAGGGGTTTGGTCCTAAAGTTTAGTCCACTCCCATTTGTAAGTTGGGAGCCATGATGGGGCGGTGGCTGTGTGTTAAGAATTTCATGGTGTCTTTGTTCCACAAACCACTAAAATGTAGCAAACACCATTCTTCTCTCAATAATACAGACAGACATATTTTCACATAAAACTCTAATACGCACACAGAGTAGATTAGAGGAGGGAAGGGGAGTGGTTTGCTTTGCTTTGTCATAAGATGGGGTGGCCAATCCCTCTCATACAATGCAAACCGGTCACCTCCCTCTTCAAAGAGTACAGTATCGAACACACAGAAACTTCAGACAAAATATTTCAAAAGAATACACGCATACGTATGTATTTCACAAACACACCTGTCTTACACTTACAAACAAGATAAACTATAAATCCTCCACTGATTTCAGTGGTGGACACAAATTCTCTAACCTGCATTCCTCAATTGTATTGCAAAGAAAGGAATTACAGCAAATACTCACACATTTATTTGCAGCAAAACACAAGATAATTGATCTACTTTATAAACGAAAGCAATCAGAATATTATATAAATGTATGTAAGGAAAAGTTCCTTAATATTTCTCTGTTCATACCTTAAACAGCATAGCAATACAGCAAAATATGTTAACACCTTCAAATACAACCTAGCATTGGCGTAGGAAGAATTCTAAGATTCGTCCTTCAAATAGTTAAACCAGATGGGAGGGGGTGGATGAGGAATTTCTCTCTCTCTCTACAGCTGCGTGGTCAAGGTAAAAAAAAACACAGAGAGAGAGAGATCAGCTTGTAGTTTTTTTTTTTTTTTTTTTAGGGAGAGAAGTTCTAAGCTGCATTTCTTATCAAAACATGCATAACAACCAGCAGTGACATAGCATATAACATTATAATCATCAAACCTTTTCTGCAGAAAACTTAAGATTCAAAAGACATGTGATTTCAAGATCATGTGCAATTATGCGTCACACACACGTTTTTTTAACCACCCGCAGTGAATGACAGACGTCCCTTAAAGTTTTCAAGCTACTTTTTCCGGCCTGAACATCATGACCTTCAACGGATATCGTCTATCCAACATGCATAGACATTTCCCAGGGAAAAATATATATATATTTCCCCAGGGCACACATATGCAAGTTCGTATTTGCGACCTCTGGTTTATATGTATCTGTACGACACTGGGTACAAATCATCCGTCTTCCAGATAGTCACAAATACACATGTGTGTCCCCTGAACCCTATGTCTAAGGAATCTCTACTCACAATACCAACAGACCACACACACACACACACACACACCGCAACAGATATCTATTATCACAGGTTTTTTTAAAACGGACCTTGAGCAAGCTAACCACCTGTGCTTTGAATGCCTGCCAATAGCCGAGAAAGAAATAGCGACTTGCACAGTACTAAATAACGACCTTACCAGACATATTTTCTGAAGGTTCCTTCTGCTGTTGAAAGTCACCACTTCGCTCCTTCTCGGCTATTGTCAGGTCATAAACTCAAGGCCCCACGTTGAGGCGCCAACTGAATTAGATAAGACTTCAAAGTCTGTATTAAATATCTGTTGCTTTTCCAATTAGTGTGGAATGTGCACATTCCAGAGAAATAAGACACAGACACGGTGTTTCTGTATAGTAGTTCTCAAAGCGCTCTGTATTAAAATGGCAGTTTACACGTTTATATGTAGAAAACGTTATCTGATCAAGCGTCACATGATTCCTTTGTCTAGGAATTAATAGCTTTATTGATTGGTTCAAAATTGCTGCAGTGTGTCGTCATCATACTGGTCAGTTTAGGGAGGAACCGTTCATTTGTCCTTATTTGGTCACGGATGTATGCATCATCAGGCCACTCCCATTTGTAGTTCTGAAGCCATGTTGTTTGTAGTTTCATCCTCCATTTTAAGTAACCTTCTTCTCATTAATAAATATATAAGTGAGTAAGGAATGCAGACAAAGATAATAACATGAAAAGACATTTTCCTAATTATCATCCATAACACATGTGTATTTCTTGTATGATCTGAATCCTAATTAAGTGATCTGATTTTTCTGCCTAACCATGAATGATGTTATTATCTGAATTTCTGGGTGCTGATCTAAATAAAGTCATAACCTGGAGATAGTTCCTGTAAGCAAACATTATACAGTGCAATAAATATATATATATATATATATATATATATATATATTGACTGTAACATATTATTTCTTATGGAGTTATATGCTTTTTGATGATATTTATTCATGTGCTTTCTCTTTAACTGTTTTATCCAGCTGTGAGCACAACATTTTCTGTTCCCATATGTATGATTAATCACACGTGTAAGTTTTAAATTGAGTTGTTTTTAATTGCACATATGTGCTTTTAGCAATGATAAGCATTCATTTCTGATGATATTCCATTATTTTGTATTTTTTGTGGTTTTCTGTGTCTTTAAGTGCTGTTCCAGCTCTCAGCAATGGTTTTAAAAGCATTTGCGAGTGGTGTTTAGTACCCGAAGATTTTTGTTGAAAAATATGATCCTTTTACGAGTTTGCAGTAATTTGCAAGTGCTCAGTTAAGTCTGAATTAATTAGGGTTTTGGTGTAAAAGTAAGAAGGAGTCACTCATAATAGTTCTGCAGTGAAAAAAATCTACCGAAAGCTTGCCTTTTTTTGCATTTCTGGATTGCTGCAGTCCTCAGGGATAGCTCTCTCGCAATCCTGCTGCGATGGGTGTATAGAACAGCTAGGAAAAGTTACTTGCCACTTTTTGCCCGTGTAACTTTGCAATATAGGGAATAGAATGACGCATATTCTCTTTAATGCAGGGAACAGCATTAATAGGGCAAATACAATGTTAGCTTAACACAGTAACACACATTAATTAAACAGTGGTGTCATTAAACACTATAAACTCTCCTACTTAGTAATGTAATTAAGTCCACTAGATCAGAAGGCCATTTTAACCTAATTACTCAGAGCTGTTGAATAATATTTGAATCGTTAGAATCTGGTTGTTTACATCTCTACACAGAAGACCTTCAATAGTAAACTGCCCCATATGAAGCACTGTGTCAGCTCCACCAAGAACGTTTCAGATTTCCCTTGGCAAACAACAATTTGATTATACCTCCATACACCAGATCATACAGTATACCTTGAATTACTACACAACAATGAATAAAAAATAAAAACAAATATCAGGCATGATTGATATGAATATAATCACTATAGCAAGCTGTTAATCACAAGTTTAATGGACCCAGTATTACCATACCATAAAATAACCCATCTATAGTACGATATGGCACCAAAAGATGAGCCCCTCAGATCAGAAGGTGCCTACCACATTACTAAGAAAGAGGTTAGGCTAAAGACGAAAGGACACCAAGCTGCTGATGTGTCTGAAGGGGAAAGGAAAGTCAGCTGCTGCAAAGATCAATTCAGAATAGGAACCTGGAATTTTAGAATCATGAATCAAGGCAAACTAGATGTGGTCAAGAATGAAATGACAAGGTTAAACATTGATATCCTGGGAATTGGTGAACTTAAATGGACTGGAATGGGACATTTCACATCAGACAACCACCAGATCTTTTACTGTGGTCAAGAATCCCACAGAAGAAATGGTGTAGCAACCCAAGTCAATCAAAGATTGGCAAACAACCCAATAAATGACACACTTATTTCAATTCAAATTCAAGGCAAGCCATTTAATATCACAGTGATCCAAGTCTATTCTCCAACCACGGATGCTGAAGAGGCTGAAGTTGTCCAGTTCTACAAAGAAATTCAACGTGTCAATTATATAGGTGGACAACAAAGTAATCAGATTGACTATAAACTTTGCAACCAAAGATGGAGGAGCTCTTAACAGTCAGCAAAACAAGACCTGGAGCTGACTGTGGCTCTGACCATGAGCCTCTTATTGCAAAGTTGAAATAAATAATATCCCTTGTGAATATGCAGTGGAAGTAAAGAATAGATTTAAGGGACTAGACATGGAAGATAGAATGCCTGAAGAACTTTGGACCGAAGTCTGCAACATTATCCACGGAATAGCAACAAAGAATATCCCTAAAAGAAAGAAAAGTAAGAAGTCAAACTGGCTGCTCAGAAAAGAAGGAAAGCGAAATATAGTGGAGATAAGAAAACATTTGTCCAACTGAATGCAGAATTCCAGAGGATAGCAAGAAGAGACAAGAAGACATTCAACAATGAGTGATGTAAAGAGATTGAAGAAGATAACTGAATGGGTAAATCAAGAGATCTCTTCAAGAAATTTGGGAACCTAAAAGGCACCTTTCATGCAAAAGTGGGCATGATAAAAGACAAAAATGTTAGGGACTTAACAGAAGAAGATCATATAAAGAAGAGGAAGCAGGAATACACCGAAGATCTATACAGGAAGGATCTTAACAGCAGTGATGACCTCAATAATTGAGCTGGAGCCAGACATCTTAGAGAGCGCAGTGAGATGGTCCCTAGGATGTCTTGCTGATACTAAGGATGCAGGAGGTGATGGAATCCCATTTGAACTATTCAAAATTCTACAGGATGATGCTGTAAAAGTGTTACCTTATGCCAACACATTTGGAAAACTCAACGATGGCCAATAGACTGGAAAAGGTCAGTCTACATCCCAATCCCAAAAGAAGGCAGTGCTAAAGAGTTCTCCAACACTTGCACTCATTTCACATGCCAGCAGGGTAATGCTTAAGATTCTACAAGCTCAACTCCAACAATACAGTGGATATAAAAAGTCTACACACCTCTGTTAAAATGTCAGGTTTCTGTGCTTTTTCCACCTTTAATGTGACCTATAAACTGTACAACTCAATTGAAAAACAAACTGAAATCTTTTAGGTGAAGGAAAAATAAAAAATAAAAATAATGTCGTTGCGTAAGTCTGCACACCCTCTTATAACTGAGGATGTAGCTGTGTTCAGAATTAAGCAATCACATTCCAAATTGTGTTAAATAGGAGTCAGCATACACCTGGCCATCATTTAAAGTGCCTCTGATTAACCACAAATAAAGTTCAGCTGCTCTAGTTGGTCTTTCCTGAAATTTTCTTAGTCGCATCCCACAGCAAAAGCCATGGTGCACAGAGAGCTTCCAAAGCATCAGAGGGATCTCATTGTTAAAAGGTATCAGTCAGGAGAAGGGTACAAAATAATTTCCAAGGCATTAGATATACCATGGAACACAGTGGCGAAAATATGGCACAACAGTGACATTACCAAGAACTGGAGCTCCCTCCAAAATTGATGAAAAGACGAGAAGAAAACTGGTCTGGGAGGCTACCAAGAGGCCTACAGCAACATTAAAGGAGCTGCAGGAATATCTGGCAAGTACTGGCTGTGTGGTACATGTGACAACAATCTCCCATATTCTTCATATGTCTGGGCTATGGGGTAGAGTGGCAAGACGAAAGCCTTTTCTTACGAAGAAAAACATCCAAGCCAGGCTATATTTTGGAAAAACACATCTGAAGTCTCCCAAAAGCATGTGGGAAAAGGTGTTATGGTCTGATGAAACCAAGGTTGAACTTTTTGGCCATAATTCCAAAATATATATTTGGCGCAAAAACAACACTGCACATCACCAAAATAACACCATACCCACAGTGAAGCATGGTGGTGGCAGTATCATTCTTTGGGGCTGTTTTTCTTCAGCTGGATCTGGGGCCTTAGTAAAGATAGAGGGAATTATGAACAGTTCCAAATACCAGTCAATATTGGCACAAAACCTTCAGTCTTCTGCTAGAAAGCTAAACATGAAGAGGAACTTCATCTTTCAGCATGACAACGACCCAAAGCATACATCCAAATCAACAAAGGAATGGCTTCACCAGAAAAAGATTAAAGTTTTGGTATGGCCCAGCCAGAGCCCAGACCTGAATCCGATTGAAAATTTGTGGGGTGATCTGAAGAGGGCTGTGCACAGGAGATGCCCTCACAATCTGACAGATTTGGAGTGTTTTTGCAAAGAAGAGTGGGCAAATCTTGCCAAGTCAAAATGTGCCATGCTGATAGACTCATACCCAAAAAGACTGAGTGCTGTAATAAAATCAAAAGGTGCTTCAACAAAGTATTAGTTTAAGGGTGTGCATACTTATGCAACTATATAATTTTATTTTTATATTTTTTCTTCCCTCTACCTAAAAGATTTCAGTTTGTTTTTCAATTGAGTTGTACAGTTTATAGGTCACATTAAATTTGGAAAAAGTTCTGAAATGATTTAACTTTGTCTCATATTTTTACAGCACAGAAACCTGACATTTTAACAGGGGTGTGTAGACTTTTTATATCCACTGTATATGGACCAGGAACTACCAGATATGCAAGACGTGTTCTGCAGAGGAAGAGGCACAAGAAATCAAATTGCCAATATCTGCTGGATAATAGAGAAAGCAAGAAAGTTAAAAAAAGCCTATTTACTTCTGCTTCATAGACTATTCTAAATCCTTTGACTGTGTGGATCACAACAAAATGGGGCATGTCCTTAAAGAGAAACCATAATCAAATAAAACATGGGACAAAAGAAGGCCTGCTGCTCAAGTTAAAAAGATGAAGACCATGGGAAATGGCAATCTCACTTCATGGCAAATAGGCAGGGAAAAACTGGAGGCAGTGACAGATTTTATTTTTCTTGGATCCAAGACCTCTGCAGATGGTGACTGTAGTCATAAAATTAAGACGTTTGCTTCTGAGGAGGAAAGCTATGGCAAGCTTGGACAAGCTAGTAAAAAGTAAAGATATTAAACTATCAACAAGGTCCGCATAGTTCGAACTATGGTATTCCCAGTAGTAACATACGGATGTGAGAGCTGAACCATAAAGAAGTCTGAGCACCGTAGAATTGACACCTTTGAATTGTGGTGTTGGAGAAGACTGCTTAGAGTCCCTTGGACTGCAAGAAGATTCAATAAATCAATACTTCAGGAAATCAAGACAAACTGTGCACTAGAAGGTATGATCAGGAGGCTGAAGCTCAAACATTTTGGCCATATTATGATACATATTATGCAGGATTCCCTGGAAAAGACTTTGATGCTGGGAAAGATTGAAAGCACAAGAAGAAGGGGACAACAGAAATAGATAGATGAGGTCACTGAAGCAGTGACTGAGAGATGCACATAGGGGGAGGTTAATTGATGAATTAATTTTATCATTGTCAACCTAATTATCATATAACATTTATACTTTACTTACATCTAACAGAGTATCATTATGTCCGTGACCTGTCCTTTGCGCGCAGTAGAAAAGCGCGCCGTAATTAAAGCGCCGACAAATGCACGTCTGACAGTTGAGTGCTGGACTCATGTAAGGTGGGCTTAGGGGTGTTATGGTTGGGTTTAGGGATCTTAGGGTTAGGGTTAGGTTTAGGGGTTGTAGGGTTCGGTTTAGGCTTAGGGGTTTTAGGGTTAGGCATAGGGGTTTTAGGGTTAGGGTTAGGCTTAGGGATTTTAGGGTTAGGGTTAGGCTTAGGGGTTTTAGGGTTAGGCTTAGGGGTCTTATGGTTAGGGTTAGAGCAGTTCAGGGAGTTAGGGTACTCCCACTTTGTAACCTTGCATGCTTTTAATGGCGCGCCTTTGACGGAAGCTTTACAACAGCTCGCAATTAAAGGTGCGCAATTGTCCATGCGCATTTGTCGGGTGCCAATTATGTCAGATTCTAAAATTGCTTCTTTTTTCCTGCTTACTCCCATGCATGCTGTAGTCCTTCATGTTACAAAACACCCCTTCCTTTACTTCCTTCATTTTTATTTATATTCTTTGTAATTTATAAATATACTGTAAAATGGTCATTTACATATCTCCCCAATTTTTCAGTTCTAAAACTTCACCAGGTCAGTAACTGTTTTAGCAGCATGACACACTGTTAGTGTTAAGCTCTGCCCCTGTGGATGCCCCTTTGGTTTGGCCTTTTCTCCCAAAATACAGTGCTTCTAGCTCACAGAAGTAAGGAATGGCAGCATACATGGGAGTAAACATAAAGAAATGGGAACTAGCAGAAACTGACATGGTAACTTTTTATATTTATGATTATTACATTTAGAATTTATCTAAGTTAAAACATTTGTATAAAATAAAAAATATATTGCCTATAGAATCCAATCAGTGTAGATAAGGGCTTTTCATTCACTCATTTTTTCATGTTTCCTACTGGATTTAGTTATATGAGTTTGTACATGGGCATATGTATATATGTTTATATATGGGGATGGGCATATTCTACAAACATGTGACCTTTTACATTCACTCCACTTTCGATATTTTCTCGGTCCAGAATTTTGCCCTCTTATGCCTTCTCTTCTGTCCAACGTATGTCTATTTTTTTCCATCATTGTTTCCTCACTTTTTTAACATCTCTAAATTTCTAACATCTAATCAGTATTACTTAATTAGAAAAAGAGAGTACAATCTAAATGACATGTTTACAGTATCAGTATCATTATGTACTGAAATCATGCAAAACTCTTTTGTTTCAACCATATAACCTTAACAATGCAAATATTACTAAAACCAATAAAATTGTATTCCACTTTGTTACTAAGAGCGTGTATCTCATGAAAACTGGCGAAAAACAATGTGCCACCCATTGAAGTAGTTTATTACTAGTTATTATTAGTATTAGTTTTTTTTTGATAACTATATGGTGGCATTTATATAATACAAAATATTTTTCAAATGTAGCATACAGTGGCGGAGCTCGTGCATCAAGGGCTCCGGTGCAACCCCCGCTTCATTACAGGCACAGGATGTAGGGCATTTTCTTACATGTTCAATACATTTTATGGGAAAAATTTTATAGAAAGCAAACATTCATTTAGATTGCAAGTTTGCAAGTTTTCAATCTTGTGTCGGTGCTTTGGAAACAAGCACGATGTTCATTTGATTCGAAGTTCAAAAACAGGACCCTCCATTCTTTGTAATGTGTTAATTCTGTTTTTGCCATGTACTTAACCCCTGTATAGCTCTACGGAATATGTTGGCGTGTTACAAATAAAGATAATAATAACCTACCTAATAGAATAGGTTTTATTGAAGGAGTGTTGTGCTCCTTTAAAGGGCAACTACAACATAGATCCAGTTGCTCTTATATAAAGGAGTACATGTATAGACAGGCAAAGTTCTTAAGATTTGCCTTTTATTACCAAATGACCTCTGTATGTTATGGGAAGAACACAGATAAATGAATATATAACTGATTAATATAAATTGTTATATAACAGATACTGTTATATACAGAACTCAGGATTCTAAGTGTTCGGGACATCACACTTTTTTTTAAATGGGTTCTCCTCACACATGGAGCATGCAACTGGCAAACTAGTTAAGTTCAATATCATTAACATAGATATTAAATATTCTCTGGTTGTGCTCCGTAATGTAAACTGCTTCTTCATATGATCTATTTTGATGTAACTCGCTTCCCTACAAGATAATGCATCTTTTATTAGGCTGTGGCATGGGGACACAGCAATATCCTTTTAAGGTCATTCTACATTATAAAATAATTTTCCACCAATATAATGAAACTTATCCACTGTGAATCCTGTCCCAGTCAATGTAATTGAATCTGGTCACTCAGGTTGATTAGTTGTTAATGTCTTTCACAGCTGATTTCTAGTACACACAAGCTGTTTATTTATTGTTTTAGGCTCACTGAACCATGGCAGGATACTCCAGCAATCATTATGGGCCTTTTCAGTTTTGTCTGGAATATATTTAGTAACCCACAGGCATGAATCAACAAAACACTGCCAACTGCAGCTTTCAGCCTGTGCTGGGGTGAATCATATGGACTGAGCGTCCTCACACGTCATTTATCTCAGGAAAACAGATCTGACACATATATGTATTTAGAGAACATTGGCTGGTGTTATAGAGAGAACTAGGAAATTAGTAGGTAACCATTACCTAATTAAAATGCTGGAAAAGTACATGGAATTTGTAATAAGGAAGTAATACATAACATTATACTGCATATTCTTTAATAGCAATATAACTGTGTTGAGGCTTTAGAATCTCTAAATCAAGAGAATGACTTAAAGGTTTTTTGGAAGAAACTGGTCAATATAATTAATAATTTATGTGTGTGTTATGCATTTAGAGCTTAGGTCTGATGCTATGGATATCAGTATAGTGGCAAGGGCTAGAGTTAAGGTTAGTTTAGGAAGCATGTACCGAACGTTAGTGCAGACACATGCAGCCTCATTAAATTACTCCTCGTTGTTCCCTCGGCGCCTTAGGAAAGGTATGTATATGCACGTCTATACGTACGGCTCCTCCAGGGCTATAGTGTTATCCGGACACTACCCAATCCGTCCCTGGAGCCTGCCGCACGCACACATGTATGTCCTGGACCACAATATCTAAGAAATCACAATCACTCAACCCACACCCTCAACAGTGATACACAGGTAACATATATTATTCAGTACAGATATTTCTTCAAGGTAGACCTTGGGCAAGCAATTTATCTGTACTATTGGTGCCTTCAGTAGCAGCCCAAGACAAAGTGGCAGAACTATAGCAGCATTATTCATATATATGCAAGGTTTTAAAACATTAAACCTTACCATATATTAGAGTTGAGTTGATCAGGCTCCTTTATGCCACCATAGACCGTCCCAAAGTCTTCCTTGTCTGCTATCTGTTGGTCACAACCCAGGGTCCAACTTTGGAGCGCCAATTGTTTTGGATGGATAAAAATAATCCCATTATGTAATATCTGTTCCTGTCCAAATCATCCGTCTGTTAGCCATGTGTGCACACAGAGACAAGAATTTACACAGACCCAAAAGTTCTGGTATAAAACTTCTTGTATTCTTCCCAACGAACGAACCCCCCGAAATACAACATAGGAACTTATATAGTATAATAACAATCATACGACTCATTGTTAGATAGTGAGTGAGTTATTGATTGGTTGACAAGGTAGGAAGGGTCCTTCCATATTTGGTCTCGGATGTTGATGTCATTATGGTCAGGTTATGTGAAGCTTCTGATTGGCTCTGGAAGGTGGCGGGGCTCATATCCTTATTTGGTCTCGGATATAAATGTCATCTTAGGACTCCCAGGATATGACTCAGTAGCCATCTTAGGACTCCCAGGATATGACTCAGTAGCCATCTTAGGACTCTCAGGATACAGCTCAGTAGCCATCTTAGGACTCTCAGGATAAAGAATAAAGGTAATTAGTGCCTTATCTTATGATATATTGTAAGGAAAGGAATGCAGCATGGACATAATATACATTTTCATGAATTTCGTCCACAACAACAACGCCAGGCACGCAGGACTTTGAAAATAAAACAAACAACAGTCAGCGCTCCCCCCACAAACATTCAGCAGACACACTGAGGAGAAACACACAGGGAAGGAACAGTGGGGTGATGCTGGAAAGAGACACATGGCATTCCCAAGCACAAAACTTGCAGGTTAATGAACCCTGCACTGAGCGGCCCGTACAGTAGGCAGGAGGAAATGTTTGCAATGAGCACCGAAGGGCTCGCGATGAGCGCTGAAGGTGCTCAGAGAAGCAGAAGCATCATATTGTGTGGCAAACAGCATTGTCTGGCTTACAATTTTATTGCATCCTTGATTTGAAAGAGGATTTGCTCCTAATTTTTCTTCTGACTTGTGTAGTTTTGCCTATAAAAGCTAATACAAGATAGACAATGTTATCAGGAGAATGCATACAGACTGCTTTCAGGACAGCTCTGCTGGACATATCTTTCCCTGCTCCATTGAGTCCCCGACCCCATGGATTTTTAAGCACCTGATGGAGTAGCAGAGCAGCGAATCTGCTGAAGTATTAAAGAGAACACTTTAAATGTACTGATTTTATTGGTAATCATTAACACAATAATCAAAAGAAACCCTGTTGTATGAGTGCGTGTGCCTCGCAAAATTACGACTTTAACAACCGAACCGAAAAGACATAAAAAAACAACTATGCCTCAAATTAACTTACACACACACAACAGTGGGAGAGGCAGGGAGCCTGTGAGTCAGGTTGCAAGTTAATTTGATGCATATTTGCTGTTTTTTCATGATCGAAAATCTCCTAAGAGAGAAAAAAAATGTCTGACAAAAAAACACAAAACAACGAAGACAGTAACACTCAAGCACTAGGCCTATAAACTACACAGGTGGAGAGGCTTGCAATGAGCGCCAAAGGTACAGCATTCCCAGCCATAACATTTTATTCCTGTCATTGCGCTCATTGCCCTGCAAGCATCGCAAGCAGTTGAGGCAGCGGAATGCCGCCAAAAAAACTAGCACTTTGACGCGAACTGCGAAGAACGCAGTTTGTTAATTTAACAGCCAAACTTAGTTCAAGTGCGTAACTCCAAAAACAACCAAAATAATTAAAAATAAATTTAAAAAAGCACACGGGGAGAGCCATGAAGACTGGGAGTGAGGTTGCAAGCAAATTTCAGCCATATTTGGCATTTCTCGTTAATGGAAAATTGGCTAAGCGAGGAAAAAAATAGCGGACGAAAAACGTGAAAAATCTGAAATTGGATGAAAACGAGGCTGAGCAAAGCCAGGCAAGTGGAACTTAGAAAATACAAAACGACAAAGACAGTAACACTTACACCAACAACGCCAGGCACGCCGGACTTTGAAAAAAAAAAAAGAAGCCATTCAGCGCATAACACGCAAACATTCTGCCGACACACACAGTAGAAAGACACAGGGAAGTGACAGGAGGAGATGGTGGAAAGAGATACATGGCATTCCCAAGCGAACCCTGCAATTAATGGCGCACACAGTAGGCGGGAGGAAAGGCTCGGGATGAGCGGGAGAGGCTTGCAATGAGTGCTGAAGGTGCTCATAGGAGCAAAAGCCTCACATTGTATGGCAAACAGCATTGCCAGCCTTAAAATCTTATTTCCATAATTTTTGACGGGCAATGTCCTAGTAACTATATAACCTGTGTTCATAATTGTCGTCAGTAAGTAGCAGACATTTTGAATGTAGAAGGAATGACTGGTTTGTGGATATGTTTTTACAACATTTGGCAAGCCAGCCAGGATTGCACTAATTGTCCATAGATAACATCCCGAGCTGCAGGAATTTGTGTGGGAGACGCTTGACATTTTTAAAAGGTGTGCTTATTTTTGAAGTAGGAAAATTTTGTTTGTGCTAGGTTTTTAGGGTATAGAGTATCGTACGTTTTTTTTCCCATTACAATAGCTTTAATTTGAAGATGATGTGTTTTCTGTTTTTGTACTTAAAATGCTATTTTGCCTGCAAAACATGCATGTTACATGTTCTGAGTTTGCACAGCACCTAGGGAGACATGTAACATAAGGATGACTCCCACGGCAGAAGGAATTTACCACAGCGCACAGCTTAGCGTTGAGAATTTTTAAGGTAAAATTTTATGGAAGAAGAAAAGAATTAAGTGTTATGACTTTTGTTTATGGAATGTTATAATGGATTTTTTTAAAGTGAGTTTAGCATGTGATTGAATATTTGTGGAAAGGGTTTCCAGGTGATAGGAGGTGTAGGAAGAAACAGGGCTTCAAAAGACAAAGGGTAAATCCTTTGTGTGAAGTTTGCTCCATAAACAGGATTTTGCAAGTGATTAAGAAGGACATTGTTTAGATGAATTGGTCCAATGTGAGATCATAAATTATTGTTTTTTAAATGAATTGCAAAGAGTAATTAATGGAAACAAGAAACAGGCAGTAATGTTAAAGTTAGATTTTGGTAGGTCATATCTGTAAACATCAAAGAGATAAGCATAGCTTTTATAATAGATAGATTTTAGTTGTGTTACATTTAGTTTTGTATGAGTGCATATGTATTTTTATGATTTACTGATGTTTCTCTGTAGTGTAGCATCCTTGCCCAAAGTGCAGTTATAGCCCCTCCCTTCCCCATACGTTTATTTTTTTCTCTCAACTCCCTTTTTATCCTTAAAGGTATGGAGCGGACGGTGAAAGCTGTCCCTGTAAAGATGTAAGAATCACATATTATAATTGTCTAACTATGAATCGTCGTCACGCTGCGTTGCGTAGTGTGTACGACCTAGCGATGAGCGCCGCAGGCGCTCATCGCCCGGCAAGCCTCGCACAGCGAGGCGAGACGTTAAACCGCTGTGTTGCGTAGTGCGTACGACTTAGCAATGAGCGCCGCAGGTGCTGATCGCCCGGCGAGCCTCGCGCAGCGAGGCGAGCCGTTAAATCGTAGCACATTGGCAATGAGCGCCGCAGGCGCTCATTGCAGGCGAGCCGTTAAACCGTAGCACTTAGAAAAAAAATACGAGATGAAAAAAATTACGAGATAAGCGGCGGAACCAAAACAATAAAAAAACACTAAATACACACTAAAAAATAAAATAAAGGTCACTTACAGCATGGGGAACCAGGCAGGACGTCTGGAAGTGAGTTGGAACTCCAATTAACATCGATTTAGCCAAGTTACAAAGATCGAAAATCGGCTAAGCGAGAAAAAAATGGCCGCCAAAAAAATGAAAACGAGGCTATACTACTACGAACTGCGTAAAACACAGCCACAGACGTATGTGTTTGAAAAACAACGAGATAAAGGATGCAATGAGTAACCGCGCAATGAGTAAAAAGACAGTAGCGAGTACATTTTACGAAACGCAATTACAGATTTGCGTATTAACACAGATTTAAATACTTTGTCTCACGCAACATCGGATTTCCCGCCTAAAACAACGCATTTGATGAAATATAAGTTGAAAGTTACAAAAATAAAAAGTTAAAAAAAAAAAAATGTGTATTTATTTTAAGAAAAAAAAAAAGGGACAATGTAGCTGAGTCATGTTGTGTGGCAAACAAATTTCACAACATTTCATTTTTTATTGACCGTCATTTTAACGTTTTACCATATTTACTGTTAAACCGTAGTACTTTAGCGGCGCAGGCGATCATTGCCCGCAAGCCTCGCGCAGCGAGGCGAGCCGTTAAACCGTAGTACTTTGGCAATGAGCGCCGATGAAAAAATGGCGGACGAACAAAATGAAAACGAGGCTACAGCACTATAACCACGGAAAACACGTACCGATAATCCGCTAAGACGCATACCACACATTACCCACCATTAAACGAGGGACGGATCATCCGCTAAGACGCATACCACACATTATCCGCCATTTTAGGATAATGCTGAAGTACACAGCTACGTTAACAGTTTCGGCTCGCGCACGCACACTATTACACTGCACACGTTCATCATGCTTACACAGCACCTCCACACCACTAATGCTGCAGCAACATCAACACAGATTGCCAGCTCTTCAACACAATGCATAAAAATAAGTATATTCATTTATTAATTTGAATTCTATATTTCAGTAGTACACACAAAACAACATTAGCTACCTTACAATTCCATATGTATATTAATAACTAAACAACTTTAAAAACATACACATCTCATTGCCGTCATTTTTTGACGGGCAATACGCTAGTGTATTATAACGAGTTACTTAGGTAGATCAGATCGCCCGTTTAAAGAGTAATTGTCTACCTGCACAGCAAATAAGAAGTATTGTGTTGTTATTTACTGCTAGTAGAGAGAGTGACCTACACTGTTGTGGTCCCAGGTGTTTTGCACCTTCTGCACCAGCATTCGCTCAACCCCTATTGCAAGTGTAATAATGATTTTTATGGAAATATTGATGAGATAAAGGATTTACAGTCTTATTAAATTGCGATTCGGCCAATTGAAAAGGGCTCTATATAAGCACAGAGCATTTTTTTAGAGAAGTTTTTAGTTAATGAACATCACCTTTCCACCAAATGGCAAATTATTATCCATCTCTTCTTATAAGAATCTATCAATACATTGCAAAGCATGACATTACATCATTGTTGCCTCGTCTATGATAATTAATTAACTTTTTTTAAATTTTTTGGCTTGTAAAGAATTCAGTAGAATATCTGGCACTGATGTTTCTAAAATGGGAACTGGCAGTTTAAATCCACTATGCACAGTTCTACCACCTTCTAACAAAAGTGTTGCAATTCCAGTTGTTGCAAATGGCATTGCTATTTGACCCTGTGCTCGAATGTAACTCATCAAACAGTTGTACAGATACGTTTTTCTTGATCCACCAGGGCAATCTAGATAGAAATAACGGTCTTTGACCATTTAATCATCTGTAGCTTTTGGGATGGCATTAAATGTTTGCAATTGTAAAGTATTTAAAGTTGCCAGTTTTTCTTCTGTTTTTTTTGTTTTTGTAGCTCAGTGTCATAATCATTAAAGTTGATGTCATCTATAAGTCCTAGATCAGGCAAATTAAAACTTGCACAATTTAATCCATGAGCAAGAAATATTTCTTGAATTTCAATTAAAGTTTTTAACAGTGCTCTTGGCTCATTGTAACATTTCAAGAAGTTCGGACATATTTAATGTAAATGTTTCCCATAAAGTTAATGCATCAGGTACATTGCAAAAGATGCAAATGAACGCAAATGCGTGCTGCTCCTTCCAGACACCTCTCCCATTCTGTATCATCTGCTATGAAGTGTTGATGTTTTGCCGCTAATAGGAAAGTCTCATAAACTATGTCATTCACTTTGCGTAAATGTTCAAAACTGTGTGCACCGGGAACATGTAAAAGAAGTAATCTTAAACTGAAACATTCAATGTCTCTTGGACTGATGGTATAAATTTGTGGTATCATTTTATGCGTATCTCTTTTTCGTTGTTGCCACAAACCATTTACAAATACATAGTTATATGGAATCTCAATGTATAAAAATTGTCTGGCCTGCGTGTCCTGGCAGTTTTTAAACCATGCAGTAAGTGTTGTATCTCTGTGTTCACTTTGAGCTATGGCAGTTCTTACATTGCCTGCAGTAAAGCAAAAAACTGACATTGTGGCAAATGTACAGTTAATCGATACAATGCATGTGACCGATCATACATCTCAAATTTCAGAAGCCGTCACATTGGTTCCGGAGCACTGACATAGTGAGCATCTAAATAATTAGAATAATTAGCATAAGTTTGCATTTAAAAAATTTTGGAAATTGTTTTGTACATTTTTTATTTTCCATACATGGTGAATTTGGATTCATATTTCCACATGGCCCATGAATCATTCTGTGTGTCACAATCTCAAATAGTTTGGAATATTTTTCTGGATCTGGCAATTCAGCAGTAATGACTGCAGTATTCAACTTATCTTTTTCCTGCAGGATTAAAAGTATGTGAGCATGTGGCAGTCTTCTTTTTTTAAAATTCAATGGTATAAACAAAAGCCACAATTTTTCCAAATATCTGTGCTTTAGTTATATCATGTATTAATGAATTGAGTTTTATTTTGAATACTCTTGCCACTAAATCTGGTCCGTCAGAAGAAGTTTGTCACAGATTCAAATTTTCCTTGATCTCTGGCCATTGTGGATTACATGTGAATGTAATGAATAAATCTGGTTTTCCAAATTTTGTGACAATAGCCATGGCATCACTATATCTTTCTCGCATATTGCGAGGAGATCCTTGGAAAGTGGATGGCAAAATGTTTGCTCTTCCAGCTGGAATGTCTCTGTTGGTAGCCAATTCAGCGACATAATCCATCAATCAACAATACTGTTCTACTCGAAGCTTATTTGTTTGAAATTTTATAAAATTTAGATTATTTGCTTTGACTTGTAGATAGGAATCAATAATCCATTGTTGTGTAAGTTTGCCCCCACATAAAATAGGATTTAAAGAATCCAGAATAGCAGTTTGTGCCACATTATATTCCAGCATAGAAATATTGCATCTAACACGAAATTTACTATTGGGATAATTTTGCAATTGTAATTTTGGTTCCCATCCAGGTTCACCATTTGGAAAGAAAATGGGATATGTCATTGGATCTAAATTACATTTTAATATATTTATGTTTATAAAAGGTTGTTCTTCATTGCGTGGTATATTCTAATATCCGCTGAAAAGGTTGTTCACCATCTTCATTTTTAAAGACAATGGCAACCTCATTTACTGTTGGTAAATTATACCGTCTTTGATCAGTGTTGCGATCTCTTTTAAACACCATATTTACTCTTGGCATTGTCAATTGACGTATTTGAGCATGTTGCTGTTGTTCTTTTTCAACCTGTGCTAATTGTTTGTATGCTTGACTGTATGGGTGGTTGGCCATAATTTTATCCAGCTTTTCAAAGACTATGCGCAAACACTATTTATTTTCTGGAAGCGTCATTCTTTGTTCAACAGCTTCCATTGTATCTTAGACATATAACTGTGCAAATTTCCTTTACTCTCCTTCTTGTGGGTGTAAATGTGAAGTTCGTGGTAAATTTGTGCTTGAACTCTAAAACAGTAAGGACCAGGTCCTGGGACATTTTCTGCTAATGTAGCACCAATTGAAGCAAATGCAATTGCACTGTTATAAGACCTTATGTTTTTTTATTTTTATTGGTATAATTGGGAAATGTGGGAACGCTCATGATACTTTGTAAGTAATCTGGGAATGTGTGTCTTTGTGGAAGTCTTACCTTTCCTTTCTTACAACAACTAATGAAGTCTACGTCAGTTAGTCTTTCCTTGAGAAAATGATAGGCCCCATAAAACTGACAAACAATGAGTAATCCACAATAATGAGTGTCTACTGTTAATACTCTAATAAACGCATTATCCTGAGCTTCCTCAACATAGATATCACTACAACTTTCTATATCTACATTGGTGTCATGTGTCTGAACATTGGTGTCAATAGGCAATATTGTATCATTAGGCAATGGTTCACAGACATGTTTTTGTTTACTTTTTCTTTCTTTGAAGCTCCAGCACACTCACTTTGTGCTTTCTTACTTATTTTTCTTTTATTTAAAAGTCTCTGTTGGTCTTCTTCTCTTAAGCATTGTGAAGTTTCAGGTGACTGTGCAACTCTCCACCTTTGCTTCCTTTCCCTTTCCATTCTTCTTTTGCGTTCAATGGTGTCTTCTCCATTATCTGCCATTGTAATTTGTAATTGTAAATACAGGTGTAAGATGTAATGCTTTTTTGTTCTGTACATATTGTTTGTAGCTGCTCTCAATCCAAAGGTAAATAGCATTAATTAAAAAATGGAAAGATTTAAAAATCATTTTTATTTTTTCTCTGCAATAAATGAAACAATTTTTTTGGTGTTTTATTGGCATACATTAAAAAGCAAAGCACTGCACATATATATTGATATATATATATATATATATATATATATATATATATATATATATATATATATATTTGGACTAATTCATTATTAAGTCACTCCTAAATGAATATACGTTACTGAATTAATCAAAAACTGAGATCAATGGTAAACCTAAAAAGTTAATTATGTTGTCGTAAAGAAGATCAAACAGAAACAGCTATTATCAAAGTATAGATGTGGCCTAAAATAATGATTTTCTTAACGATGCAATTAATTTAGTTATGATTTCTAATTTAGGTTTTTCAAAAGTTAACTAGGTAAGTATATATATATATATATATATATATATATATATATATATATATTGCTATTTTTTTTGTTATTGTAATGAAAAATTAAATACTTAAAACCTCATTAATTTGCAAGTTGTTCAAAGCAATAGGGCACTATATAAGCACATAGCATATATATATATACATATGTTTTTTTTAAACCTTAGTTTTGGATAGATGTTCATTAACTAAAATGTCATGTAAAAATAATATGCTATGTCGTTATATCGAGCCCTATTAAATTTTGCAAATTGCAAATGAATGAGTCCCTAAGTAAATATAGTTTCATGAATTAATCATTAAGTGTCATCAATCCAAAACCATAAGGGCATGATGAAATCATAAATATCTGTGAAATTGCTGTTGTTTGTGTAAATTGCGAATTCACTCGATGTCTTCAGTCAGGTGCAGAAATGAGTAATCTGTGAAATAACATGAAAATAATTTTTAATCATTGTATTCCATTATTCTTGATTGAATGAAGTGGATATATTTAAGTGCTTTCTAAAATGTACATCTTTTTTTAAGACTTCTAACCCCATCTTTTTTTTATATTGTTACTAATTGATAGTTCCAAAAACAATGTACATGAATGAACAGTAAGGCAGATATTTAAGTGCATGTTAAAAAAAAAAAAATATGATGACTAATTATTAATTAATTAAAATATTATTATACATTAATTAATCAATAACTGTTATCCATGTTACCAACAAAAATGAAGCCTTTTTTATTCCATAACTACATAATTAGATGATATACCCGTCAAGGTGATCTTTATGGTGTTCAAAGGCTGAAAACGTCACTCTGTGTAGAGTCAGCTGTAGGGACGATGAAACTGTGAAAAAAGATTGAAATCGTGTGTAATATTTTGTTCATCCCTATCAGGCAATCAGCAGCAACACAGATATATTGGCATAGATGCAAAACATAAAAGCATAGTCAGCAATGTATTGTTAAATCAAACCATTTTTTAGTCATCATTACTAATTATTAATTAATTAATATATTAATATATGTTAATTAATCAATAACTGTAATAAATTCCAACTAAAAATACTTTAATCCTTTTTTTTACCAAAGGAACATCATTTAATGATATACCTGTAGAGGTGATGTTTATGCTGTTGAAAGGCTGCAAACGTCACTCTCTGTGTTGAGTCAGCTGCACCGATAATGAAACTGTCAAATAAGAGGGAAAGCATTTGTAATATTTGGATTAATCCCTATGAGGCAATCCGCATCATCACGGATATGTCAGTGCATCTTAATATATACATCTTGTTTGTAGTCCTTTTCTTTTTTAATATTACTAATTACAAGTTAATAAATTAATGTACATTAATAATCAATTAATCACTGACTAAATATATTCTAAAGAGCTAAGCATTAATATATTCCTAAACAAAAGGCATTGTAAAATATCAAATATTTGTTGTTCCTAATGATTACTAATAATGAATTAATAAAATAATGTTTATTAATAATTAATGAATCAATGTGTAAATGTCTTAGACATTTTTTTGCATTAATTAATCAACTTTAACCTTTTTTTCTTAATGAATACTAATTAATAATTAATAAATTAAAGTACATTATTAATTAATTATTCAATGAATTAATATATTACAAACAGCTATGCATGAAAGTATTGTTAAACTAAATCAAGCGTAAAATCTTGTTTGCTAAATTTATTTAAGTAATCCTTTTTTTTTATTAATAATTATTAAATTAATTATTGATTAATGATTATTAATATATTGTACCTTTTTGTATTTAATATTCAGCAATCAGTATCCTGAAGAGCTAACAATCTCTTTAGATTTTCCGGCAGCAGAAAATGTCCAGTCAGACTGTCATCATCTGAGGAGAAAGTGTCAGGTCTGTGGCAAGTGTGCCCTATATATAGGCTGCGTGCGCGAGACAAAACCGTTTGTTTAGGCTGGAAATCCGCCATTTCACAATGTTAATGTGTAAATGTGTAAGTTAGTATTGTAAAATGGCGACGTTAGTCTATGTTTTCTGCGTTGCACGCTCATTTTATGTCCTTCCTATTAGTATTTTTCTACTTCCTATGTCGCTGGCTGTGTTTTGCAGTTCGGGGTCGTGTAGCCTCGTTGTAATTTTTTGGGGCCGACATTTTTTTTCTCGCTTACGCGTTTTTTTTTCAAATTTTTTTTATTTTACATATCTGGACTTCTATATCTATTGCACCGCAATCTGGACTATCTCTTTGTAACATATAACAGCACATGTGGGAGTTTTTATCCACCCCATTGGACTCTTTCTTTGTTATATGGATTTGGTCAAACAGGTACTCACTTATTTGTATCTGGATTTATTTTTTGGATTTATCTTTATTCTTATACAGACTAATTTATGTGGATTTGTTGTTTTTTCATCAGGATTTGATTTTCCTTCTTGTTTGTGCTTTATAATCACTGATTGTAAAGCTTTCATTCAGCAGACTTTAATATCTGGACTATAAACTTTGTGCTGTGAACTCTATTAGTGAGAGCCTTTCCCTTTTTCCACGGATCATATCACACTATTATAATTGTTTTAAAATTGTATTGTTTTTTGATTTTTTTGCTATGTATTGTTGTAATTTTTTTTTGCAATGCTCTTCTTGGTAAGGTGTTAGGGTAAAAGGTGCAAAGGACTCTGTGAGATGTAATGTAATATCTCCATGTTGTAGAAAACTCATCTGTACTGGATCCTTTAGGGGCCTTGAGTCTCTTTTGGAGCCAGTCTGAAGACCATGCCTTTACTTCCTATTATGTTTATCATTTTATTTAGTTTTTTAGTTGAATGTGTGAAATATATCCTAAGATTGTACCTTCTGATATTTGTATTTTTCCTTTGATGACAATTTTTATTGTCATAGGGGGAAGTGTTGTGGAGAAATACAAGTATCCATACATTATTTAGTGTATATGTATATATATATATATATATATATATATATATATATATATATATATATATATATATATATATAGCATTTATCACTTTTGTAGCATTTGTGATATTTGGTAGTTATATTTGGCAGCATTTGGTAGATATTTGATAGTTTGTTTTATACTATAACTGTAAACACAGTTCTTTGCAAACAAGGCCAGCTTCTTATAACCATAATAAAGTGTTCTACAGACTTGAATCAAGGTTAAACAACGTTAATGACTAAGAACAAAACTTGACCTATGCAAAGAGATTGCAACTTGGGGGTGTTGTACACAGATAATGTGATGTACCAGGCATGCTTGATGCATGCTAACCACATGTTTCATCTTTTATTGTTTTGCAAATATAAATAATCGTTTTTTGTCTTAGCAATGGATATGGATGGAAAGTGTCATTTTTTTCTTGGAGGTGGTGATGGAGTGTACAATTACTATATAACCTGTGTTGTTTATAACTGTCGTTAGTCAGTAGCAGACATTTTGAATGTTTTCCTGTTGCTGACCGATGCATGTCCAAATAAAATCTAATAATAAGAAAATGATAAGAGGTCTCTGTGTTTTGGTATCATGACTGGGTTTTGGAGTAGAATGCCGGGTGTGTGAATATGTTTTTCTACAACAATAACCAGATTTAGACCTTAACATTTTTTTTTGTAAATGTATGAGAAATGTATGACTTTAGCATATTTTTAAGATATTGAAATAATCACAATATTTCAGAGGACAGCAGCAATTGCTAGCTTCTCTTTCTACTAAGACTTTTAGAACTTATAGCAGTCCATGAGGTTTTCTGAATATTCTATTTTGATGGTGTGGAATTTTTTCTTTCAGTTAGTTCTACTCTGAAGTTTCTTC
Source organism: Discoglossus pictus (assembly GCA_027410445.1). Classification (NCBI taxonomy): domain Eukaryota; kingdom Metazoa; phylum Chordata; class Amphibia; order Anura; family Alytidae; genus Discoglossus; species Discoglossus pictus. Next base: position 442,406,729 of record CM050163.1, read on the forward strand.
TGTTTTTTGAGTATGGACAACCCTTTGGTTCACCTCGTGGTAGGAAGTTTTGATTTTGTTCCAGGTTGTTAAGAGTTGGTAAGTTCCACAGATGTAAATAAGTAGCCACAAGGGGAGGCCGCAAGCTACTTATCTATTCTATTTATGGCCTCCGGCGGCTTAGAGACTCAAGTTGCGATCCCTTGAGATGAGCAGTTTCCTTTATAAAGTAGTGTGTGATTAAGTCTGAAATGATAGCTGGTTGACCTTCAATTTCAGGGACACCAAATCTAGCTGCTCTCATGAATAAGACTTTTGTCATTAAATAATGACATCTTACAATCACATCTCTTAGTATCTCATTAGAGGATTGGGGAGCTCATAGAACTCTATGGATCCTTTCCATTCTATAGTCTTCTTCATTTAGATCTGTAAAAGGTTGGCACATAAACCCTTTCTTGTATAGAGAAAGATCTAGTACTGATTCGGGTAGATTGCGGATGCGTATATTTAATCTACTTGATCAATTTTTTACATCCTCTTGTGCAAATTCAAGTTGATTTTGTTTCTCTTTAAGCAAAAACAGTTCCTTTTCAATTTCTGTATGTGTTTTGAGAAGATTGTTATACTCCTCCTCTAATTCTGAAACTTTGGTATCCAATTCTTTTAAATCTGCTGTTAGTTCCACACTTTCTGTACTTCACCTATGATTTCTGATCTGAAAGAGGAAATTTATTTCAAGTCTTGGATATCTGCTTTAGTGTAGGGTGCAGAGGTCTCCATTCCACTTTTTGGTAATTGTTACCTGGAGTAGAGGAATGTTGAAAAGCGATTTGTAGCGTAATACTCTTGAATCTTTTTTGACATACTTCTCTTAGAGGCTCCAGCCATCTTCTTTGTTTAGTTTTGAACTCAGTTGTAATGTCTCTTTTAAATTTGCCACTTGTAGGTTCAGATGCCCTTTTCTGGGTGGGGGGAATATATTTACATATCAATGTGATCCTTGAGCATAAATGATATTCTCACAAACCTTTTTCAGGTTTTTTCAGTTTAATCTTGTTTTTTTAATTTGAACCTAATATACAGGAAATATTTCAGATCTGGTCTGTGTTATACCTGATGGCCATTTCTGAAGACTTTATAGCTGCAGCTAGCTGCTAGATGGCAGAAGGGCACACAGATGTTGTAAACAGTATAATTAACTCTTTTCTGCACCATCTCTTCAAAAACAAGACAATGTTTCCTCAGATTCAAAGTAGGCAACCTAACTTATTTGCTCAGTGTGAATTTATAATATTATAAAGCAGTCTTTACAGTGTAGAGGTAATCCGTTTCCCTCATAAAAGGTATATACAGTATATTTATTATTATTGGAGTAGTAAGTGGCTGGGTCTTCTCTGGATTTACACAATCCAAAAATACATAACTTAGGGCCTCATTCTAATCCTACATGTTTCAAATAAGTAGCCACAAGGGGAGGCCGCAAGCTACTTATCTATTCTATTTGCGTTCTCCGGCAGCTTAGAGACGTCGAGTTGCGATCCCTTGCGATGAGCTGGATCGCAGCTTACTTCCATCAAAGCCTTTGATCTTACGTGGCAGCAAGAGTTGCGACCAAAAGAAATCCCAAATCGCTATTCAAATGCTACGCTCAACCTTCCGTCAAGCCCATAAATTGCTAAAACTGAGCCGCAGCTTACTTACACCAAAGAGGTCCCGAAACGCTCTTACTTCCAAACGTAGCACCAATTAAGCAAAATATAAAAGCCATCCTGTACTTTTATTAGAAGTGAAAGTGGTTTTAGGTCTTAGAATTAATAGCACAGCATTCCCCTGTGCTATTAAATTGGCAAATATTAAAAGTTGATTTCTTGTAAAATTATCATCATAAAGTCCAACAGGCTTCAACATCCAAGCCCCTAGGACATTTGAATGCAACCTCCAGCCTTGGAGTTTGAAGCCCGTAGGATTTCATGACGGAAATTTAACATGCAAAAAAGTGGTTATTTCTGCCAAGTTTGAGAATGTTGTGCTATTAATTCTAAGACCTAACATCACTTTCTCTTTTAATAAAAGTACAGGATGGCTTTTTTATTTGCTTATGAAGTGCTACATTTTGAAAGTAAGACCTACGGCCTTGAATGACCTCCAAGACCGTAACTCATTATTTGCGGCCACAAGACCGTGACTCAAGGTTCAAGGCCGCAAACTCGGAGCACTGTTAATGCAAATATAAATTCAAGACAGCACTGTGAAGCAGTGTAAATGATGGGGTACACAATGGGTGACATGAGGATTAAAGGGGCAGTATTCTCAAGCTGGAACATCGCCACAATACAATTCTTGATTTCACGTTTAAGTTATGTCCAAAGTCCGACGGGCTTGAATAATCGCCAAGCCCGTAAATCGTTATTTAAGCCCATCGGATTTTGGACATAACTTAAACGTGAAATCAAGAATTGCATTGGGGCGATGTAACAATTTGAGAACGTTGTCCCTTTGTCCCTTTAATCCTCATGTCAACCATTTTGTACCCCATCATTTACAGTGCTTTACAGGGCTGTGTTGAATTTATATTTGCATTTATATTTCCCCAAGATTGCAGCCTTGAAAGCGCAAGTTACGACCTTGCGGCCGCAATCCTGTTCAAGCACAGATGTGCATATAGACGATTGCATGGTTTGCGATCGGTTGTAAGAGGGACATCGTTGCGGCGCCGCACATGTGAATACCAGAGTAGATGTATTGCTACGCGGGGCTGTAAGCCAGCCGCAAGGTATTGCAGACTTGTGGACGTTTTATGGCCCTGATTAGAATAAAGCCCCTAGTGTACAATCCAGATATTGTTCTATATCTTCAAATTGTCACATAGAATGGATCTCCAGTAGCCTTAAGCACCTAGATTAGAACTTTATAGGCTTGATATAGACAAGCAGTATCAGTTTTTATCCACCTTAAGTAGGGTGTTTACCACTGTTTAAGAGTTTTCTTTTGTTCTGGCAACAAAGACTGTGGATAGTTCAGCAACAAAGCTCAGGGGAAAAAGATGCCAAACTTGATTTTAAAAGCCAGCTGGGTCCTCCTGTGCACAATCCTGGTCATATATATTGATTTGGTGATAAATATGATCATACAGTATATGGTTTTTCAGCAGGGCTCATGGAACACACATCCACTCTCCTTGAGTGTTAGCTCTGCCCCCAAAGCTATTCAATTTGAATGGAAATATAGAAAAATAAAACTACATTTCAAATAATGACACTGTGAATTTTTCCATCAATATGTTTATGAGCGACAAGTAACAATGAAATCAGATCTACAGACTACAAGAAAAAATCATGTCTTGCAGCAGCATCTGCCAAATATGCAAAAATGACTACAGAAATATGAAAATATTTGAAAAGTGATGAAAAGTACAAACCATTAAAAAATATTATGTATAGATACAGTTGGTGTTACAGACTCTCAGTTATGAATTATACACACATACAGAAAATAGAATGTAAAAACTGCAAGGTTGCAAGTTTGAGCAAATCTAGATTATTCTAAGAATAAGGGCACCATTCCAATCGTTGCGCAAGCAGTTAGGGTGCAAGTTGTAGTAACCTAGCAATCACATTCCCCCTTGATTTCAATGGGGTGCAAATTCACCACAAGCTAGGTGTGGTGATCTACTTTCTTAAGTCAGGCTTGATATGTTGTTATAGCCAAACCTACCAACAGATCGACCAGGTTCTTTTATTTCCCTTCACCAAGGCAGCAGATGTCTCTTGGGACCTTTACTCAGATGCAGCATTTAAAAACATGAAGTCAGGCTCAGCATTATAAAAATCAGGAACTTCTTTAATTGCTGTTGAAATTCATAACAGGTCTAATAGATGTATGTTTAAACTGATAACATACTGCAATAGTCCATGAGTCTTCTGGGTTCTGTATAAACTTGTAATACAATAATATTAAAATATTCTTTCTTCAAGGCATCATAGCATCTTACCATCCACTTCAGTAGGTGTACAGGACCAGAAAAGCTGTTATCTTCACTATGGATTCTGATATATATATATATATATATATATATATATATATATACTAGCGACTTGCCCGTCAAAAAATGACGATCAATACAATTTTAAATCTGTAAAAACTGTTTGCCACACAATATGATTCTCTGAAATTCTTAACCTTTTTTTTAATTATATCCTAAGAAATACAACATTTTGAATAAAACTTTTTATTTTTTTATCTTTCAACTTGTATTTCACCAACAGGTATAGAATATTTTGTTTTCAATATTAACTCTTTTAAATGTCATACAAGGAATAACAATATAACAATGTGTAAAGTTTTCATGAAAACATATTGCAAACCATAACATAAAAGTTTGTAACATGCAACTTGTATTTTAAAAAATCTTGAACATTTTTTTTTTACCAATACTAACATTTTGAATTGATAGTTATCCATGAATAACAGGCGACTATGTAAACTTTCTGTAAATAACTATTTTGAACAATGAGATGCTTTGTAACATAACATTTTTTTAAACACTTGTTCAACTAAATAGGCATTGAATCCAGAGGAAGGCAAACAATAAAAAACCCCATTGAAACTTGGCCAATTGTATCAAAGAGGGAAAAAAATGAATTCCTTCCTGACCCCATTAACTGGCAATCGTATTACTACCTGAATCAGTACTCTCTATTTAAATTATACAGTTGAATGTATTAACAAATGATGAAACTTGTAGTAACATAAATCCTTGACTATGTACTATGAACCAACAATCCACAACTTTGAAAATACAGTGTTAACATGTGAAATAGTAACATAAAACAATAACATTTAACCTTCAAATTAAAGAAAATTCCACCTAATTGTTTTGTGGGGCCAATTATGTAAAATTGTAACTTCTAACACATTCCAATCTGTATAATCACTGTTTACTGTTTTAATTTTTTTGTGGCAAATCATTAGCCATAACTTCTTTTAATAATCGATCAATACATTGCAGGGCATGACATGACATCATAGTTGCCTCGTCTATTATAATTCATTTACTCTTGTGCAATTTTTGGGCTTGTAATTAATTAATTTGAATATCCAACACTGATGTTTCCAGAATGGGAACTGGCAGTTTATATCCACTATGCACAGTTCTACCACCTTCTAACAAAAGTGAGGCAATTCCAGTGGTTGCAAATGGCAGTGCTATTTGACCCTGTGCTTGAATGCAACTCATCAACAAATTATATAGATACGTTTTTCCTGATCCACCGGGGCCATCCAGATAGAAATAACGCTATTTGAGCATGTCATCTTGTATTGCATTTGTGATGGCATTAAATGCTTCCAATTGCAATGCATTTAAAGTTCCAATTTTTTCTTGTGTTTTTTGGTATTCAATCTCAGTGTCATACTCATCAAAGTTAATTTCATCTATAATTCCTGGATCAGGCAGATTAAAATTGGCACAATTTAATCCACGACAAAGAAAAGTTTCCTGAATTTCCAGTAATGCTTTCAATTGTGCAATGGTCTCATTGTAACGTTTCAAGAAATCTTCACACATATGTAATTTAAATGTGTCCCACAAAGTTAATGCATCTGGTACATTTCAAAAGACACAAATGAAAGCAAATTGTTCTCTCATTTGCTTTGGCATTTGACATAGTGCTGCTTCCTCGAGACATCTCTCCCATTCTGTATCATCTGCCAGAAAGTTTTGATGTCTTGCAGCTAACTGGAAAGTCTCTGACTGTGCGTAAATGTTCATAACTTTGTGCACCGGGAACATGTAAAAGGAGTAATCTTAAACTGAAACGTTCAATGTCTCGTGGACTGACGGTATATATTCTTGGGATAATTTTATTATTATGTTTATTTCGTTGTCTCCATTCACCATTTACGAATACATAGTGATTTGGAATGTCAATGTATAAAAATTGTCTGGCCTGTGTCCTGACAATTTAATTAAAAACCAAGAAGTAAGCGTTGTTGCTCTCTGTTCCCTATGTGCTAAAGCATTTCTTTCATTGCCTGCAGTGAATCAAACAAATTGACTTTGTGGCAAATGGACAGCTAATCGTTACACAGCATGTGACCGATCATGCATCTCAAATTTGAGAAGACGCCACATTGCTTCTGGGGTACTTACATAGTGAGCATCTAAATAAGATGAAAGTTTGTCATGTAAAATTGGGTTGTCTTTTTCATTTTGTGCACCTTGCACAACAACAGTTGCTGCATCATATCCTTTATATATATATTTATACACATATTTGATGGATTTGATAGAAGTGAAAGCTTTGACATTGATATGTGCATTGTACTTCATCAGTAAAAGTGGATTGTATGGAACCACATATCAATTATCAACCTTTTGGCCACGGATAATAGCTGTTTGTCCTTATCTTCTTTTATACAAAGGGTATCCATCACAATTAACATAAGTCTGCATTTGAAACTGTTTTGGAAACTCTTTTATGCATTTTTTATTTTCCATACATGGTGAATTTGGATTGCTCTAACAACATGGACCATGTATCACTCTATGAGTTACAATCTCATAAAGTGATGAATGTTTCTCTGGATGTGGCAGTTCAGCAGTAATTACTGAATCCACTCAGTCTGCCGTATTCAATTTATCTTTTTCTTGCAAGATTAAAAGTATATGTGCATGTGGCAAGCCTCTTTTTTGAAATTCAATGGTATAAACAAAAGCCACACATTTTCCAAATAAGTCTGCTTTAGTTATATCACGAATTAATGAATTGAGTTTTATTTTGAATACTCTTGCAATCAAATCTGGTCAGTCAGAAGTAGTTTGTTCAAGCAGTAAATTTTCTTTGATCTCTGGCCATTGTGGTTTACATGTTTGCCAAATTTAGTGACAATAGCCATGGCATCATTGAATTTTTCTTGCATATTGCGAGGAGATCCTTGGAAAGAGGATGGCAAAATAATTGCAGGAATGTCTCTGTTTGCAGCCAATTCAGCAACATAATCCATCAATCCACAATATTTTTCTACTCGAAGCTTGTTTTGTTAAAATTGGACAAAATTTAGATTATTTGCTTCGACTTGTAAATAGGAATCAATAATCCATTGTTGTGTGAGTTTACCCCCACATAAAATCGGATTATAATGATTCCGGACAGCAGTTTGTGCCACCTTATATTCCAGCATGGAAATATTGTTTCTAACACAAACTTTATTATTGGGATTACTTTGCAACTGTAATTTTGGTTGCCATCCTGGCTCCCCATTTGGAAAGAAAATGGGATATGTCATAGGATCCAAATTACTGCTTAAAATGTTTATGTTTATAAAGGTTGTTCTTCATTGCGTGGATATATTCTAATATCCCGCTAAAATGGTGGTTCCCCATCATCATTTTTAAATACCATGGCAACCTCATTTGCTGTTGGTAAATTATACCGTCTTTGATCACTATGGCGATCTCTTTTGAGAACCATATTTACTCTTGGCATTGGCAATTGATGTATTTGCGCATGTGCCAGTTGTTCTTTTTCAACCTCAGCTAATTTTTTGTATGCTTTACTATATGGGTTGTTGGCCATAATGTTATCAAGCTGTTCAAAGACTATGGTTACCATTGTTTATTTTCAGGAAGCATCATTTGTTGTTCAACAGCTTCCATTGTATAAAGTACATATAACTGTGCAAATTTCCTTTGTTCTCCTGTTTCTGGGTGTAAATGTGAAATCTGGTGGTATATTTGTCCTTGCACTTTAAAACAATAAGGACCATGTCCTGGAACATTTTCTGCTAAAGTTGCACCCATTAAAGCAAATGACATTGCACTATTATAAGACTGAATGTTTTTCTTAAAATTGGTGTAATTTAAAAATATAGGATCACTCATGATACTTTTTAAATATTCTGGAAATGTGTGTCTTTCTGGAAGTCTTACTTTTCCTTTATGACAGCAACTAATAAACTCTCCATCAGTTGGTCATTCTTTCAGAAAATGATAGGCCCAACAAAACTGACAAACCACATTCATTAAACCACAATAATGAGTGTCTGCTGTTAGTGCTCTAAATAAAGGACGATCATGACCTTCCTCAATATAGATCTCAGTTAAACTTTCTATATCTACATTGGTGTCATCTCTATCAACTTTGGTGTCAGGAGGCAAAATAGGTTCATTAGAAAATGTTTTACAGACATTTTTTTGTTTACTTTTTCTTTTCTTTGAATCTCCAGTAGACTCATTTTGTTGTTTTTTAGATATTTTTCATTTATTTAGAAGTCTCTGTCAATCTTCTTTTCTTAAACGTTGTGAAGTCTCAGGGGTCTATGCATCTCTCCATCTCTGCTTCCTTCCCCTTGTCATTCTTCTTTCATATTCTTTCTTATCTTCTGCATTGTCCGCCATTGTAATCTGTTATTGGAAATAGAGTTGTAAGAATTGCATTAGTTTTATTTAACCTGTCATATATTGCATTTAACCTGTCATATATTTCTAAAAAAATGTAATAGTAATCTGTCTCTATCTGTCTCTCTGTGTGTCTGTCTCTCTGGGTGTCTGTGTGTGTCTGTCTGTGTCTCTGGGTATCTGTGGGTGTCTGTGTCTGTGGGTGTCTGTGGGTGTCTGTGGGTGTCTGTGTCTCTGGGTGTCTGTGTTTTTGGTTGTCTGTGTCTCTGGGTGTCTGTGTCTCTGGGTGTAAACATCTGAAGTGTAATTCTAATTCATGTAAACATACATTTGTTTTTATATATGTATTTTTTAATGAATGACAACCTGCGAATAATGTGGATGAAAAAACAGTTAGAGACTTATTAAATTGCGTTTTAACGAATTGAATAGTGCTCTGTATAACCACATAAAATATTTTGGTTATGTAAGTTTGTAGTTAGTTATCTTCTATCCAAATGCAAGGTCTTCAGTAAGTAAGTATTTGTGTTCCAAAATATGCTATGTGGTCATATCGAGCTCTATTTCATAGGGCAACTTGCAATGTAATAAGGGTGTTCATTCTGTTTTTATAAATAATGTCATCAAGAATGATACCTGTCAATTAGATGTGATATCAACTGAAATACTGCAGACGTCACTCTGTGTGTTCAGGGAGGTGCAGAGATGGTGGATCTGTAAAATGACATATAAAGATTTTGTAAATATGCATTTTAATTGGCATAGATAGCAAACGTAAATCCTAATCATAAATATATGTCAAATGCATTTTAAAATGTAAAAAAGTGACCTAATATAATACATGAAATTAAATATTTAACTGCTTCTAAGGCCCTATCCCTGACAATGAGCAGTAACATAATGATGAATTAATGAATGAAAGAATACACATGAATACAATAGCTAAGCATATATGTATTCCTTTTTTTTCCTTCTAATTATTCAATTTTTTTTTAAAATAAATTACTTAAATTAATTAAGCAATATCTGTCATCCATGGGTTCTAAAAAATACTTAATCCTATATTTGTAAAGAATGTCATCACAAAATCATATATCTGTGAAGTAGATGTTCTATAATTTAAAATGCTGCAGAGGCAACTCCTGTGTTGATGCAGGTTGCGACGTGAGAAATCTGTGAAAAGATGTAAAAATCATATTTCATTTTTTGTTTCAATGAATGTATTAAATAACATTGCTCAACGCAAATCAATACTTAATGCTATATTTGTAAAGAATGTCATCATGAAATCATATACAGTACCTGTCAATTTGATGTTCTATAATGTTAATTAGTGCAGTGGCGACTCCTGTGTTCGGGCAGGTGTAGACGTGAGAAATCTGTCAAAACATGTAAAAATCATATTTAATATTTTGTTTGAATGAATGCATGTATAAATCATTGAAAGTACTTGTTGTCCTTGTCATACATGCATCTATTAAAATAAATGTAAATATTGAAAAATTATATACCTGTGAATGTGATCTGATTGCAGATCAAATGCTGCAAACGCCCCTCTGTGTAGTCAGGTGGCCAGATGATCAAACTGTGAAATAAATAAAAAAAAGCCTTGTTAATGTTTGTATGATTTTAATTGGCATAGATGCAAAATATAAGTAAATGCACTATAAAATATAAGAAAGTGATGTAAATATTTAAGGGTTTTGAGGATCCTATTCCTTTGAGACAATGAGCAGCAACAGATAAATATTGTGACACTGTAAAATCTACTTATTTTGTGATGCATTTTAGCACATTTAATTTAGAAATCTTTAAAATAAATGACTAATTAAATAAATAATCATGAACATTAATAATTAAGCATCAACACACAAAAACCATTGCATTAATAATGAAGGCTGAAAACATAAATATAACAGCAATGTAATAATTAAGCAGCAACACTGAAATGAAAGTGCAGTGCAAAATGTACATACCGTATATACTCAAGTATAAGCCGACCAGAGTATAAGCAGAGGCACCTATTTTACCACAAAATACTGGGAAAAATGAGTGACTCGAGTATAAGCCGAGGGTGGGAAATGTGCTGCCCCCTGTGTTCCTCTTGTGCCCTCTGTGCCCCCCTCTTGTGTGCCCTTTTCTTGTGTCCCCCCTCTCTCTCCCCTGTGTCTCTTCTCCCCTCTCCCTCGCCTGTGTCTCTTCCCCCCTCTCCCTCCCCTGTGTCTCTTCCCCCCTCTCCCTTCCCTGTGTCTCTTCTCCCCCTCCCTTATCACCCTCCTCATCCTCCCTCCTCATTCTCAATCTCCCTCCTCAACCCCCCTCCTCAACCCCAACCCCCATCCTCAACCTCAACCCCCCAACCTCCCTCCTCAACCCCCTCCTCAACGTCAACCCTCCTCCTCATCCTCAACCGCCCATCCTCATCCTAAACCACTCTTCGCATCCTAAACCACCCTCCTCAGCCTAAACCACCCTCCTCAGCCTAAACCACCCTCCTCAGCCCCCTCCTCATCCTCATCCTCCCTCCTCATCCTCAACCTCCCTCCTCATCCTCAACTCCCCTCCTCAACCTCTCTCCTCAACCCCCCTTCTCAACCTCAACCCCAACCCCCCTCCTCAACCTCAACCCCCATACTCATCCTCAACCCCCCTCCTCAACCCCCCTCCTCAACCTCAACCCCCCTGCTCAACCTCAACCCCCATCCTCATCCTCAACCCCCTCCTCATTCTAAACCCCCTCCTCAACCTCCCTCCTCAACCCCCTTCCTCATCCTCCACCCCCCTCCTCATTCTAAACCCCCTCCTCAACCTCCCTCCTCAACCCCCTTCCTCAACCTCAACCCCCCCATCCTCATCCCCCATCCTCATCCTCAACTCCCCCATCCTCCTCTTCAACCCCCCATCCTCAATCTCCCCTCCTCAAACCCCCCGTCCTCAATCCCCCCATCCTCAATCCCCCCATCCTCAACCCACCATCCTCATCCTAAACCCCCCTCCTCAACCTCTCTCCTCAGCCCCCCTCCTCAACCCCCCTCCTCAACCTCAACCCCCCTCCTCATCATCAACCCCCCATCCTCATCCTCAACCCCCAATCCTCATCCTCAACACCCCCATCCTCATCCTCAACCCCCCATCCTCATCCTTAACCTCCCAATCCTCATCCTCAACTACCCCATCCTCATCCTCAACCCCCTATCCTCATCCTCAACCCCCATCCTCATCCTCAACCCCCCATCCTCATCCCCAAATGCCCCCACATCCTCAACCTAAACCCTCCCCATCCTCATCCTAAACCCCACATCCTCATCCTAAAAACCCCTCCTCACTTTACCTCTCTAAATACCTCCCTGTGGAGGAGCGGAGGAGCAGCTGCAGAGCTGCAGATGGAGGTAAGTGAGGGGAAAGGGAGAGGGGGAGGTATTTAGAGGGGTAAAGTGAGGAGGGGGTTTAAAATTAGGAGGGGGGTTTAGGATGAGGAGGGGGGAGGGAAAGAGACATGGGGGTAGAGAGACACAAAGGGGTTAGAGAGACACGGGGGGTTAGAGAGACACGGGGGGGTAGAGAGACACTGGGGGCTAGAGAGACACGGGGTGGTTAGAGAGACACAGGGAGGGTTAGAGAGACACGGTGGGGAGAGTGACTTGAGTAAGAATTTTTTGCCTAAAAATTTGTTCTATGAATGATCAATGAAGTAATTAATGAACATTAATAGTTGAGCAGCGACCATGAAATGTAAGTCCACTATGAAATATACATCTTTTTTTATATTTTTTTTACTAAATTTGTTATTATGACTAATTAATTATTAATTAATGAACATTATTAATCTTAATTATAAAAAAAGCAGTAAATGAACATTAATAGTTGATCATCAACCCCAGTGATATATATACATATTTTATGATGTATTTTTTATGAACTTTCTTACTATTAATAATTAATTATTAATTAATGAATTGACATTAGTAATTAATCAATTACTAAATATATTATAAAGACTAAATCAATAATGTAATCATAAAGTAAAGGTAATGACAATTGTATACATATTTTAAATAATTCATAATTCATAAATTAATGTCCATCCTAAATTAATTAATCAATTAATAAACATATTTGAAATGGTTAATGATAAATACCGTGCTATAGTACAGGTTTTGCAAAATGTAGTAATGTAATTTTTTTTTTTTTTACTAATAAATAATTTATGAATTACTATACTTTACCTATTTATAATAAATATCCAGCAATCAATATCCTGACAAGCTAACAATCTCTTTGGATTTTTACAGTCAGACTGTCATCACCTGAGGAGAAAGTGTCAGCAGTGTGGCAAGTGTGTCCTATATATAGGCTGCGTGCGCGAGCCAGAACCGTTAATTTAGGCGGGAAAGCCACGATTTCAGATGCGTTATTGTGTAGATTGTCGTATGTGATATTGTATGTGTTATGCGCATCAGAAGTATTTTCTGTCTTTAGTAACAGTCCGTTGTAGTACCTCGTACGTGCCTTCTCAAACTGCTACGTTTCCTGCTATTTTTCTCGGTGGACATTTCTTTCCTCTCTTAGGCGATTTTCAAGCGGCGAAAATCGTCTAAATGGAGTTAAATTTGCGTTCCAGCTCACTGACAGAAATCCTGGCTGTTGCCCCATGCTCTGTGTGATGTGTTTGTATTTTTTCGGGTGTATTTAGTGTGTTTTGAGTGGTTTTTGGTTTGCATGTCTCGGCCGCTAAGTGCATATTTTTCCGACTCGTATTTTGGTTTTCCGACTTGTATTTGGAGTCCTAATTGTATATATATATCTTCTTCCATATGCATATTCACTTAGTCAGAGACTGTAGTATTTGCTACCCTCACTTTATGAAGTCTGGAACATAACTGACATTCCACCTAACTGAATCTCAACTGTCAGTTACAGTTACCTCATCACATTCTAAACTAGTTAACTCTTCATGAACCGAACATGCAACATACAGAATCTAACATCGTAAGTCAAACACACATAGAAAAGCAACATAAAATACAGTAATTAACATACATAGGGTAAACAACATAACATAACATACCAAATAACTATAAAACATACCGTAAGATTACTGACCACAACCACATATTCCCAGGAGGCATAATGCAACCAGTGTAATGGCCAGCCTTTTAAAGAATACTTTGAAACATCAAAAGGACACATTGCTATACAATAATTTATATGACGTCCAAAAAATCTCTAAAAATCTAGCAATTTACAGCCTTATTAAATTGTGATTCAACCAATTGAATAGGGCTCTATATAAGCACAGAGCATATTTTTTTTTACAGAAGTTTTTAGTTAGTGAACTTCTATCCAAAAGCAAGGTCTTCAATAACTAAAAACTTCTGTACAAAAATATGCTCTGTGCCTATATAGAGCCCTTCTCAATTGGCCAAATCACAATTTAATAAGGCTGTTACTAAGTTTTATTCGTTCAGATTTTAAGAGAAACAATTTTTTTAAAGTTTCAATAAAATAAAGTGTTTTAAACTATTAGTATGTGGCAATCTACAATAATACATTAGCCATCTAAAAGGTGTTTTCTGTTCATTTTGTTGTTCTTTGTTCACTGGATCTACCTTTTAGACCCAGTAGGCAAATATTAAGCAGTGTAATGGCCAGCCTCAAAATCCTAATCATACTGGGCAGATCATATGAGTACAAATGACTGGTGGTCAAAGGGGACCATGACAGTAGGCTAAAAACCACCTGTGTTATCAAGCTATGATCTGGTGTTCCTCTGAATTTGACTCAAAGCCCATTCCAATCACATTTAATGGTCCTCACGCAAATTAGTGAAGCTGTGTAAGGCCTTACGGTAGATTGATTTTTCTCTAAAAAGTTTTGTGTACTCAATACCACCTGTAAGGGCTCTAAAAACTCTTGCTAAGACCTTTCAAAAGCAGCTAAAGAGGTAGTACTGCAATAAAAAATTCATGAAAAAATATATACAGTGCCTCACAAAAGTATTCAACCCCCCTTTGGCATTTTTTGTGTTTTTTGCCTTACAACCTGGAATTAACATGGACTGTTTGAAATTACAGAACCTGCCCACAACTTTGAAGATGTTTTTTATTGTGAAGCAAACAACAAACAGGACAAAATAACAGAAAAAGTCAATGTGCATAACTATTCACACCCCTAAAGTCAATACTTTGTAGAGCCAACTTTTGCGACAATCACAACTCCAAGTCGCTTTGGATAAGTCTCTATGAACTTGCCACATTTTAACACTGGGATTTTTGCCCATTCCTCCTTGCAAAACTACTCCAGCTCCTTCAAGTTGTTTACATGTTTCCCCTTAAACCACTCAAGTGTTGCTTTAGCAGTGTGTTTGGGGTCATTGTCCTGCTGGAAGGTGAACCTCCGTCCTAGCCTCAAATCACGCACAGAGTGGTACAGGTTTTGCTCAAGAATATTCCTGTATTTAGCACCATCCATCTTTCTCTCAACTCTGACCAGTTTCCCAGTCCCGGATGGTGTTCTTTGGGTGATGTGATTTGTTGGTTTTGCACAAGACATACCGTTTTCTTTGATGGCCGAAATGTTAAATTTTAGTCTCATGAGACCAGAGCACCTTCCTCCATACATTTTGGGAGTCTCCCACGTGCCTTTTCGCAAACTCAAAACATGCTATTTTGTTTTTTTCCTGAAAGTAATGGCTTTCTTCTGGCCACTCTGCCATAAAGCCCAACTCTATGGTGCGTACGGCTTATTGTCGTCCTATGTATAGATACTCAAGACTCTGCTGGGGAACTCTGTAGCTCCTTCAGGGTTACCTAAGGTCTCTGTGCTGCCTCTCCTTGCCTGGTCCATGAGTTTTGGTGGGCAGCCGTCTCTTGGCAGGTTTGCTGTTGTGACATGTTCTTTCCAGTTGGTTAGGATAGATTTGATGGTGCTCCTGGGGTTCAACAAAGATTTGGATATTTTTTTATAACCTAACCCTGACTTGTACTTCTCAACAACATTGTCCCTTACTTGTTTGGAGAGTTCCTTGGTCTTCATGGCAGCGTTTGGTTAGTGGTGCCTCTTGCTAAGGTGTTGCAGCCTCTGGGGCCTTTAAAAAAAGGTGTGTATATGTAATGATCATGTGACACTTAGATTGCACACAGGTGGACATCATTTCACTAATTATGTTACTTTTGAAGGTAATTTGTTGCACCAGAGCTTTTTATGGGCTTCGTAACAAAGGGGGTGAATACATATGCACATGCCAATTTTCTGTTTTCTATTTCTAAAAAATAGTTTTATGTATATATTTTTCTTATTTCACTTCACCAACTTAGATTATTGTGTTCTGATCCATCACATAAAATTCAGATTACCAAAACATTTAATTTAAGGCTGTAATTCAACAATATAGGTAAGTGCAAAATGTATTAATAGTTAACATTTTCATAGGTGCATATGTTCATCAGTTATTGGCAAACATACATGCCAGCATTACATATATCAACTGTGGTAACACAGACTCCAGTACTCAAGGGGTTAAAACAAATCAGGAAATGTCAAAGACCTACAACATGTATTTTAATTCATTAACTAGTAAAGAGCTAGGCTCACCTCAAACATCATGGATCCAGAGCACATCAGAGTACTGAGAGAGATCATGCTTGTCACATCCAGGGGAAGGTATGTCATGAACACAATATTGTGTATTATACACTGGGTTATATTAACCGTAATAATGGGCAACCTGAGGCCTTAAAAAGAGGAGTGGTTGACACTGATTGTGGCTAAATCTGAGCCAGTAATCCATGCTGGAGGTGAACCTCAGCAGGCAAATTACTATATTGCACAAGCCATGCACGGGATTGTGTTAGAGGAGCAGGTAAGGAACAGGGTGTTAAAGCAATAGGCACTGGGACATGGGGAAATAGGGCCAAATGCTGACAAGGTGGAACACATTGAAGTGGATGTAGCTGATGTAGCTGTTGACGACGGCAATGCTTAGATGTGCATTTCCAATCCATAACAATAATTGCAAGTCTTCACTTTCAATAATATTTGGGGGGGTTTAGCAATATTCTTTTAGAATCTGTTTCTCCACTTTTTATCTCAACCCATAAGGATTCAACATTATTGCGAGTTCCACCAAAAATATCCTCTCTGACTATAGGTTTAAATTCAGACGTAACATACCAACAAATCCCTCTTCTACCATTGCCCCTATTTTTCTAAATAGGTTATACCCATCCAAATGATGTACTGACCTGAATTTCCTATAACAAATAGGTAGGATTAAAAATTGTTGGTATCTTACCTAGGGAGTGTTACAGGAACAGGCAAAAGTTCCAGTTATTGTAGAAATTACATATACAATTGCAATGGGCTGTTATTTAAAGAATCAATGTGAGGCTTGTAAGCGCTGTATAATATAATACTTTCAGCATAAATTTAAGCATACTATATCTGAAAATTAGGTGATTCATTGGGCTTTGATAGACAGGAAAAGCACACCATTCCGTATCAATTCTAATAATAATAATGAAAACTTCAACCCTTACAAGACACCAATTTAACCATATGGGTATGTGTTAACCTTCTACATTCTTATTGTAAAAGAAACTTGTCATTTATGCATTTTTTAGGATCTATATCTTAAGAAAGAAAAGTACACTAAAAACATTTTTTACATTTTAATTCTGTGTTATATCAATCACAGGAATCAAGGAGTTAATACATATCAGGCCACCCACATGGACTAGCACAGTTTTCCCATTCTTTTTTTATTGATTTCTAAATGTTTGGATTGCGAGTCCAATGGCAAATCGGACTCCTAAACACTAATTGATTGTAGCTTAAACTCCATGTTTTACTGACGTCATGATGGTCTCATTTACTATTGGCTCTGTCTAAATTGTAACTTACGGGCTTGCTTAATTGATCATGATTATGCCCTGAATGGCTTCTTACGGGTTCATAATTTACGGTTTTAGACTTTAGCCCTGTAATTGCGGGCTTGAGTCATACAGCTGGAATTGTAACATATTTCTAACCCGCAGACATGCGGCCTGTATACGGGCTTGCAATTCAATGGGGGCCATATTTTATTTGTATTTAATAGTGTTTTGTTTGGTTTTCTTACTCTGGTTTCTTACTTTTTTTCCAGTTTGGTTAGCTAGTATCACTGTATAAATGTGTGTGTTGAAGAATATGTAACTATTTTATAATTTGTAGTGTACCAAACATTAAATCTCTCTGTATAATTAATTCATATACGCAGAATTGTCATGTTAGCCTACCAGAAGGCATCAAGAATTACTTGCATCTTGTTTTTCATCAGACCAATAAATCAAGATTATCGTAGAGGAGATGAGATAGCTGATGCTGTGTACCAGAATGTAGATGTCTTTGTTAAAATATGATGGCACAATCTTTCTCTGTGTCTCTTGCCAAACTCCAATCTCTTGGCTTTGAGCTCAGAGGAAGCATATTTTGTGTTTATCACAGCAAAAAAAAATAACAATCATCCCGGTATTTATCATTTGTATCATTAACTCTGCGAGCAGTGCCCATGAGAAATGCCTGTGACATTGGCAGTGCTAGCGAGCAAAGCTCTGCACAATATCACCAAACATCAATGCAGCACACAGTAAATTAATTTCATCTTATTATGATGCAAACTGCACATAAAAGTATGCATACCTCTCAATGATAGATCACATTATACAGTGTAGATCTGCAAATTCATTATTATTAATATTGTACGCTGTGTTACTGCCTAATGTACTAGACATACATTGCTTAGGAAAAAAATGAACACAACATTTTAAGGGAAATATCATGTAATTTAAAGAACTACTGCACAATGAAGACTAAGAGCACAAAATGTCATACAGCTAGTTTTTAATTAGAAAATAATTTTAAGCACTCGACAGGACCCTATGGGGCTCCATGATACATTTGTGGAAGTTGTATGTGTCAGAGGGGTGTTTACAATTCCAGAGAGCAATGGTCCTCTCATGCAATATCCTGCTTCTGTGCCAGAGAGGTGAAAGAGATTTGGTGTCAGTTTCAGTCATGTCCAGTTATTAAGCAAAGGCTCTGGACTTTTCTGTCTGTTTCTTTCTCTTCCACCCTTTCCTCCTTATAAGAAACACCTTTACTCATTATCCAGGTCTCAGGATGTAATATAGTCATAAACAAATCAAAAATTCAGATTTTTCTCAAAAATGTCCATGGCTTACACATCTGCTAATATTGGCCCACATTAAATTCCAAGCCAGTAACTTGACCAGTTTTTATTATAGTAAATCATTTATGTATTGTTATCATCTATTTTAGTATTAGGTATTATTTATTTTTCATCTATTACACATTTGCCAGTCATTAATGCACTTACTCTATATATTTAATAACTGATCAAAGGAATGTTTTAGACATTGTTTTGACAAATATGTTTTCTTATATTTATTTAATAATGAAATGTGATTTGATGTGCATTTTGTAGGTTATTTTCGGAGTACTATTGTTACAAAGTTATGTTTTATAATAACCTGTCATACTTCACAAATCTGAACAATTCCCTTTAGGAGTAATTCTAAATAGTCTTGATCAGTGTTCTTTTCTCTTTCTCATATAGTTACTTACTATGCACCTACTATTGAGCTTTGAGGTCCTCTTACATTTCTCATCCTAATAAGGATTATAATGACAATTGGATAAATTACTGCTGAATTGATTTTTTATACTGAATTGTTACAATTGGATAAATTACTTCTGTATTTCATTGTTATTTTGAAGAATCTTATTCTAGAAAAGAAGCCCCATTATCTTTTTGGATTAAGTTCTGTATGTCTAGGCAGTATACCAACGAATAATAATTGAGCATATTACAAAAACATGTTTTACTTTCTTTTCTTTTCTTATGTTTTATTTGTACTGCCTGCATCTCTAATCAAGAACTACATTAGTTATTTGCTATTCAGTCAATTTAGGAGACGTCTATGTACATTATTGAGGGGGATGTTAGTGCACACTGTTCATCCAGACTGTGAGCCCTATTCTATTAGAAGCTCACAAATGCCTCTAACCTGTAATTTTGGCTGCTTGTGTTATTTTCTCTAAAGGTTTAGATGTATTCTATTGACTCAAGTTTGCAATTTACCTACATAAGCCTAAACTTGTAAACCTTGCCTTTTTAAGTAGGGTTTTAGGCGGCATGATCATCTGATCTGACAATATTTAAGTAAGCCCGTAATTTACTTCTTTCTCACAGCCAACAGTAAATAAAGCCGTCATCATGACATCACTAAAACATGAACGTTACATGTAATCTGCAATCGGAGGCTACAAATTAATTAGTTTTGAGACTGTTCTGCAATTAACTCTAATGTATTTCCATGCTGTCCCATGCTTTTAAAGTACAATATTGTGTGTTTAATTGCTGCTACAGCTCTAATAAGGGTTTGAAAAAGCCCTTGTGAGTCCTATTTAGAACTCGTAACATTTTTGACAGAAAATGTATCGTTTTTCATTTACAGGTTAGACTTATTTGTGAGCTACAGGTCTAATAGAATATTGATTTTGTGTAACTTCAATAGTTAGTGCTTGTAATATTCAAGCTGTGCTAAAACTGAGTTCTAAGGCCGATTTTGCTGCTTTGGCTGGACCATAGTGATTGTGGGCGGGAAACTTGTAATCAGATTGTGAGTAGCTAATAGAATATGTGGCAATATTAAGAGTGATTTTAGGTGTGTATACATTTATGAATTGGGCAAAAGAATAGGGTCCATAGTCACATATACATTTAGCAGAATTAAAGATATCGAATTATAGATTATGGAGGCTAAATATTCATGCTATAATTTAAATATATACCTTTCTATAAACACATCTAAAATGTGACTTCCCTAGGGGGCAGGAAAAACCCACATGCTCAGTGCAAAATTGTGGTTTATGTTAGTGATACCTTTTGTAAGATACACATAAAGTCAGTGTAAAAATGGAGTCTTAAATCTACAGGACAATTGTCTGCTAAGAATTTAAATTACACTATAATCCAGGACCCTCTTTAAGAAAGAAAATTCCATTTGTTCAAATACATATATTTTTTTTATCCATTACACTGATAAACCTTCAGCCCCATCCATTATAGAAGCTTATGTGAAAATAGTTATTCTCCAATTACAACTTCAAATGCTCAGTGCAGTTAGCTTACCACCCTCTTAGCTGTGGGCATAAAATCAAGTACACTAGAGCAGGTATAAAAAGCTGAAAGGTGAGAGGGCAGAGGACACACTGTTAATCAAAGGGGGGTGAGAGAATATTTTCTGTAAAATACTACGTATTTCATCCAAGAAGACTAATTATGTGTGCTATTAAATAATGTTTCAAAACATACAGTTGTAGTACCATTGTAATTCCTTTCATTTCTAGACAGTTTAAATTATCTGGCGATTTCCTGATGATTATAGCTTCTTGTTTAGGCCTTTTGTAGTGCTACAGAGATATTATACGGATGATGCACAAATTACTAAGGCCCTCATCCAATTGAATAGGCCTCTAAACAAGCACATAACATATATTTTTTAAAGAAGTTTTTAGTTAGTAAGCATCTATCCAAAAGCAAGGTTTTCACAAACTAAAAACTTCTTTAAAAAATATATGCTATGTGCTTATTTAGACCCCTATTCAATTGGCCAAATCACAATTGAATGAGGGCCTAAGTAAATAAGCCAAGCTAGCCTCATAGTTCTGCACAAAATCTAAGCAAAGGTTGTACAATTAATCAGGTAAATTAGGAAAATGTAGTAAAAGAACTGCTCAGAAAAGATTAATATTACGAATATAGCTTGAATATTACAAGCTGTACTAAAACCAACGGAGTTCTAAGGCCGGCTTTGCGTCTTTGGTTGGCCTCTAGTGATTGTGGGCGGGGAAGTCGTAATCAGATTGCGAGTAGCTAATAGAATATGTGGCAATTTTAAGAGAGGTTTAAAGTGTGTATAAATAGTGCCTTGTGTGAGTAAAGAAGGAGCTCTGTGCACAGCCAAGCACACACCCATAACCTAAATAAAGTCAAAGTTAGAGATAAGAGCTGCAAATCTAAAATGTTTTACAAAATGCAAGTTTAATTTGTTGTGTTAATAATAATAATACTATTCTCAATTCTTATTCCTTGGAATACTGCCTACAAGCCAGTATTGGCATGGCCCTTTAATTAAATGCAATTTTTTTCATACAATACTCCTTTAAACAAACTATTTGATTATCAAAAATGTTGAAACATTATGCAGTGGGTCAGTGTAGTTATTTTAAGATCAGAGTCGGAGCAAGGCACAGAGGCTTCTGAACTCTGAGGGGCCCCAGTGGACCTTACCATGGGTCCCCTGTGGCCCTGGCAGACGCCCATGACCCACTTTGATCCAGAGCAGGTCTTTTGTTCCCCCATGGGTCCCCTGTGGCCCCCATGTGTCTCCTGTGACCCCTGCAGTTGCTCTGTGGCCCCTGAGGGTCTGCTGTGGCCCTAATGGCCACAGTGGACCTCCTGTGGGGCCCCTGTGGCCCCTTATAGCCCACTGTGTCCCCTCAAAGACTCCACGGGCCCTCTGTGCCCCCTGCTAGCCCAGTGACCCCTATGACCCCTGCGGACCTCTTGTTGGTCCCCTGCAGTCCCTTATTGCCTACTGTGGCCCCCAATATGGCCCAGGGGTCCCTTAAGGCCTTCCAGACCTCCCATGCATCCCCTGCAGCCCCTTTAGGCTCACTGTAGCCCCCCACAGGACCCAGGCCCTGAGGCCCTTGCAGACCTCCCTTGGATCCTCTGCAGCCTCTTACAGCTCACTATGGCCCTGCACAGGCCCCACGGCACCTTATGCATATGCGGACCTCCCGTGGGTCCCCTGCAGCCCCTTATGGCCCACTGTGAACCCCCACTGTGCCCCCTGCAGGCCCTGTGGCTTCCCTGGCCACTTACAACACCTGCGGACCACTTGACCCCCCCCCGCAAACCTCTGCAGCCTTCCTCAGCCCCCTTTGGCCCCCGCAGCCCCCATGGCCTCCCTTGGCCCCTTGTGGCCCCCTCTGTCCGTGCTGGCCCCTGCGGCCCTCTCGGACATCTGGGGCCCCCGTTGCTCCCCTGGCCTGCAGTGGAGCCTTCTCACCACAGGAAGTGGAGTGCAGCACTGAGCAGGTAAGAAAGTATTTATAGTACTATAATATATATATATATATATCACATATATAGTTGTGAGCATACGAGCATACGCAAAGCGAGGGCCACAGTTGCTGGAAAGGAGCGCCTTCGTCGCTTCTTGCCAGCAACTGCGATCCTCGCAAACTTTACAAAAAAAAAGCACACACAACAAATACATAAAAAGCTTACTTACAGGAAGAGGGAGCATCCAGGACCTCGAAAACTAAAGTTACACCTCAATTTAAGTCAAATTAAAAGAGTTTAGACACTAAAAAATTCTCTAACCGAGAGAAAAAATGGCCACCGAAAACGAGGCCACAGCTGTCTAAAGATGCAAAACACCACCAAACACCTACGTATTTGCCAAAAAACACCTACGAGATTAGAAAACAAGGACGCAACCCGCACAACCCCAAAAACATTAATTACAAACACAACAAATACAAACAAGAAACACATAAAAAGGTTACTCACAGCAAGGGGGGGCACCGAGGACCTCTGCAAGTGAAGTTACACCTCCATTTAACCACAATTTTCGGAGTTTAGAGACCCAAAAATTACCTAAGCTGGAGAAAAAATGGCCACCGAACAAAACGAAAACGAGGCTAAAGGTCCCTAAACACACAAAACACTACCATAAACACATAAAACACCACCAAACAGCTACAGATATTCCGAAAAACTCGCACAACATAGAAAACGAATATTACGAAAAACTTGCACGACATAGAAAACAAACGACGCTACATCAGCCACATTATATACACCAAAAACCCTTAGCTCATTTTTTGACGGGCAGTTCGCTAGTATATATATATATATATATATATATATATATATATAGACAGTATATATATATATATATATATATATATTAGATACATATATATATATATATATATATATATAGATATGTAAATACTGTATGTCACGATCTGCTTCTTCTTAGGGGCCTGATATGAACCTAGTTCAAACCTACCCCAGCAGAATCATGTAGTTCCTGTTCTCTGTGGCACAAAAGATGGACTCTGAAGAGGGCAAGGCCCAACAGCTACAGACAGAGAATACTGGATCCAGGTTACTTAGTGGCCCATAGCAAGACCACTCCCCAAGTTAGGATACAACACACAGAAATAGTCTCACACCTTGTTTATGTGAAAACTATCTCTCAACAACCTTTATTTTGGAAAACACCATCTTTTAAACATGCATACAAAATTACCAGGAGGGGCTACCTTTAGCCAGCCCCTAACTGCCTGTGGCCAATCAGGCAGGGTCCCTACGTGGGAACCATGAGACTCCTCCCAGGTCTGCTCACTAGGTGTGGCTACCTAATTTATTTGGTCTCTGGCTTTCAAGGGAGAAACATCTCCCTGCCCTCTGGACTTTGCCCTGATTCTCTGAGTGGCAATCCCTGTAGACCCCCTGGGGTTATGGTGCCTCTGTGTCTGTGGAGATCCCTTTGTTCCTGACTACTATCATTTCAAGTGTTTACCTTCAGGACCATATGGGCAACTCCTGACTGAGAGTTTATACAATGGGGGAGGGTTGACTAATCAAAACATAGCTATCACTCCATAATACAATATACAATATAATACTAACATATTATAACCCATAACATATTTTCCCAATAATATATTATACCTAGGATACATAATAACCATGTACAGGCAACATATAACCACACAATAACACATAATCCCAATGTAACAATGTCATGCTCCCTTGGACATACTCACAAACCACTGACAATATGAGTCCTTAAACAATTAAATCATGACAACTTCTTCCCCTTCCTTTCTAGTATAGCATAGAGGATCATCCTAACGGATAATTCTCTAGCTATACTGCTTTTACTTGTCCTCCTGTCTGGAAAGTCCATCCATGTGATAGCCTCAGTGGCTCTCTGTGTTCTCTGCCTCCCCCTGTCCAGGGTGAATACTCACTCCTTCCCAGTGGCCTAGACACCTTCACAAGCCCTTGGGGAGACTTATAAGACAACTGCCATAGAGGACCCTTCAAGGTAGTCCAGGGGAAACAGTACATCCCAGCCAGTAAGTCCAGCATAAACTTGGGAGCATCCTTACCCAGCAAAGCCCTCTCCTTCCAGGCTAGGGGGACCTCTTGTCCTGTTGATTCTGGATCAGCACTCAGTCCCATGGGTAAAATTGAAGAGTACAAGGTTCCCTTTGTCAGGCCTGAGCTTTCTCCTGAATAAACTGGGATACTGGAGTTGCAACATGGGCTAGTGACATTGACTGGTGGCATCCATGCTGGATTAATGGGCAGTTCTGATACAAGCTGTTGTGGCTCAGTAGCCAACCTCTCTCCCACCAAGCCTGGCCAATGGCCCCTTCTTTCCAGGGTTACAGGTACACATCCAGTGTCTTTGGGCAGCTGCAGGTGAGTCATTGTAGGGAGACCAGGAGACAAATCACAATCTGGGGTACCCTCTGGCTCTTTGGTCTCTGGATCCTCAGGTGGAACCTCCTGACTCTCTCCATCTGAGACTGCCTGGTGTGTAGTTACAGGCAGCCCTTGAGAAGCAGCTGCTACTGCCTCTTGTTCAGGCTGAAGAACAGGGCTACTTTCTGTTTCTGCTCCAGGGTCTGTGGCTGGCTCCTGGACAATGGTCATCCAAGGAACCTCTCTACAATTTCCACAGTCAAATGGTAGGGCCCAGTGCTCATTAGGTTCTTCTCTTACACTAGGAGCAGAGTAGCTTTTCCCCAGTTCTTCCCCTGGGCCCGGCACTGCGGTGGTTTGCCCCTGTCCCCATTCCTCTAACTGGGTGAGACTTAGCCCCCTAAAGATAGGGACCAGTTCTTCCTCTTCCCAGTCAACCCCATGGATGCCGGCATCCTTGTTATTTTGAGAATCATGGATATCAAAATTCTCCCCCCAGTCCATACATTTATTTTCTGACCCAGCCTCAGCAATATTTAGCTGGGTCTCTGTAGTACCTGTTAGGTGGTTCTGTTCCATGCCTGACTGGCATGAGCCCTCCCAGCTGGCTGGCCAACAACCATCCAGGGATGCTTCATCCAGTAAGTCTATATAATCCACCTCCAGCTGTAGCTCCTGTTGGATCAAAGGCCAAAGTAAGTTAGCTGTATGAGAGCCTGTCTCCAGTCCCAGCATGTGACAGCGCTT
Source organism: Discoglossus pictus (assembly GCA_027410445.1). Classification (NCBI taxonomy): domain Eukaryota; kingdom Metazoa; phylum Chordata; class Amphibia; order Anura; family Alytidae; genus Discoglossus; species Discoglossus pictus. The sequence continues at coordinate 442,432,435 of CM050163.1, forward strand.
GGCAAACAGACACAGCTTTCTTTTCTCTGTCCCCAAGCCACAGTCCGGATCCCCATGTACTATGTCCCAAAGTGCCTTTTCCAGCCCCAATGAAAAATGATGATGTATCCCAACAGGTCCAACCCAATAAGCATATTGATCTTCCAGGGCGACCTCCTCATATACCAATTCTTCCAGCCATTCCATTAGCCTGTGACCTGGCCATAGTCCCAGGAATGCCATCCATTTATTTAGAAGGCCCATTCCTCTACAGTCCTTTCCAGTCACCAGAACATTCTCTATCTCTACTGGGGATAAGCATTTCCCCTCCACAGGAGCTGAGACAGGGCCATTGCTTACCCTTCTCCTGTTCCCCTTTACCTCCTGTGTGATTTGTATCTGGAGTTCCCTCTGCTGATCCTTAGTAAAACCTGCAGGCATTACCTCCATCCATCTTTGATACCGTCTGGACACTTCCTCCTCCTCTGCTGCAGACATCTCTTCATAAGCTGCCATCCTTCTGTGTTTTATACAGAGATCCCCACCGCTGCCAGCCAAATGTCACGATCTGCTTCTTCTTAGGGGCCTGATATGAACCTAGTTCAAACCTACCCCAGCAGAATCATGTAGTTCCTGTTCTCTGTGGCACAAAAGATGGCCTCTGTAGAGGGCAAGGCCCAACAGCTACAGACAGAGAATACTGGATCCAGGTTACTTAGTGGCCCATAGCAAGACCACTCCCCAAGTCAGGATACAACACACAGAAATAGTCTCACACCTTGTTTATGTGGAAACTATCTCTCAACAACCTTTATTTTGGAAAACACCATCTTTTAAACATGCATACAAAATTACCAGGAGGGGCTACCTTTAGCCAGCCCCTAACTGCCTCTGGCCAATCAGGCAGGGTCCCTACGTGGGAACCATGAGACTCCTCCCAGGTCCACCCACTAGGTGTGGCTACCTAATTTATTTGGTCTCTGGCTTTCAAGGGAGAAACATCTCCCTGCCCTCTGGACTTTGCCCTGATTCTCTGAGTGGCAATCCCTGTAGACCCCCTGGGGTTATGGTGCCTCTGTGTCTGTGGAGATCCCTTTGTTCCTGACTACTATCATTTCAAGTGTTTACCTTCAGGACCATATGGGCAACTCCTGACTGAGAGTTTATACAATGGGGGAGTGTTGACTAATCAAAACATAGCTATCACTCCATAATACAATATACAATATAATACTAACATATTATAACCCATAACATATTTCCCCATTAATATATTATACCTAGGATACATAATAACCATGTACAGGCAACATATAACCACACAATAACACATAATCCCAATGTAACAATGTCATGCTCCCTTAGACATACTCACAAACCACTGACAATATGAGTCCTTAAACAATTAAATCATGACACTGTATATATATGTTAAATGTATATGTACATTTATATACAGTAAACTCCCCGTTATCCAGCTCCCACGCAGACTCCCTATTGCCGGATAAGTGTAGTTTCCTGTTAATCGGGAGTCCCCACATTTATTTACACAGTGTTACATTTAAATCCCGGCTTGTATGTGTAGTGTTGCTGACTGTTTGTTTTTTGAGTCACTGGTGTATAATAACCCCCTTTTGTAATTAACTTACTAAACCCTTTCCAAATGCTATTAATATATACAGTGTATTTCATTTGTTCACAAACTGGTAGTCAATGGTACCCATACAGTTGTTAATTTAAATGTTAGACTGTGTGAACACAGGTAAGTAAATTACTAATGCACATGCAATTGAGCCTCTAAATGCATAATTTTTGTTTACACAGTACTATTGCGGGCAGTTTTGAGAATGACTGGTCTATTGTAACTTTTTTTACATTACCTTACAAGATAATACTCAATATTTGTAGTAAATAGTGTACGTTCCTATAATAGGTCCCCCTGAGTTTCTTTATTGTTGATTAAAACTGCAATTTGAGATGTATTTGTGCATCTTGAAAATGCAAGATAGTTTCGAGTTGCTGAAAACAGCACAACAGACTTATATTTTTGTCCTTGGGATTTATCGATGGTCATGGCAAATAGCTTTATAATGGGAAAGTGTCTACTTTGAAGTACAAAAGGCAAAGTACTGGGTCTATTATAACCTATTTTTTCCCCCTTAAAAATGTAGTTTGAGATGGATTTGTGCATGTTGAAAATGCAACATGTAGTTGTCAATGTTGAAATAGTGGTTCCGCTCAAAACTGCCAACAGACTTAAATTGTAGTCCTTGGGATTTCTTGATGGTCATGGCAAATGGCATTCTGATGGTAAAGTGTGTGATTTGAAGTCCAAAAGGCAAAGTAGTCTGTTTATTATAACTGTTTTTTTAAGAAACTTACAAAACCTCATTGTAAACAATATTTTAAGTAAAGACTCTACCATTATGTAGTAGGTCTCCCTGAGTTTCAGTATTGTTGATGCAAACTTTAATTTGAGATGGATTAGTGCATCTTAAAAATGCAACATAGAGTTGTCCATGTGCAAATACAGGTTCCTCTAAAAACAGGCCAACAGACTTAAAAGTTTGTCCCTGGGATTTATTGATGGTCATGGCAAATGCCATTATTATGGGAAACTGTCTCCTTTTGAAGGACAAAATGCAAGCTACTCTAACTTGGAACCAAATCTATTCTTGGTATGAAAACGTGTTCACCTTTATGAGTACCATTCAAAATTTCTGCATGTATGAAATGCTCTCTTAAATCTTGAACAATTAATCTGGTCCCATTACAAAGTCCTTTCTTGGGTTCATATTTCTCAATAACATGACAATTGCACCTTTTTTCAGTTGCAAAGTATGGGGTGGCATTCCAGATGGAGTTAATGAATTTGTAATTTCAGTGTTAAAGTTTGATTCACTTTCTTTGTCATCAGCCAGAACAGAATCTGCCCTGTAATATTTTTTTTTGTGTGGCATCAATTAATTTCCCGATTTTGTTATTCAGATCAAATGCATCTTTATTTTTGGATATTAATATTACTTTATGTGCAGGCTCTGAGGAATCTTTGTTAGTTATTCCATGTTGGATTATAGCTGAAATGAGTGAATCTTTGTAAATCATTCCCGCTGGGATTTCGACAGTATCATCAGATAAATTAGTTATTATGTCCATTTTCCTTCGACAATTTTAATTAGCCAATCATTGAATTAATTTTGGCCTTCAGATCTCATATTTTTTTCTAATCTAAGGTGTGTAAACAGTTTCCATAGTCAAGTTGCCTTTATACATGTTTCCACAATGTCTGTGCGATTTCCATGTACAACCACAGGTAATGTTTGTCTGAAGTCTCAACCTAACAACATGACCTTTCCTCCAAAAGGCAAATCATTAGCCATGACTTCACGCAACAAACAATCAGTATATTGCAGAGCATGGCATGACATCATAATGGCCTCATCTATGATAATTAATTTGCATTTTTATTATTATTTGCTTGTAATTATTTCATTCTAATATCCGACACTAATGTTTCCAAAATTGGAATTGAAAGTTTAAATCCCCTATGTACTGTTCTGCCATCTTGTAACAATAATGCAGAAATTCCAGTTGTTGCAAAGGGAAGTACTATTTCACCTTTAGCTCGAATTGAACTCATCAACAAATTATATAGATATGTTTTTCTTGATCCCCCGGATCCATCTAGATAGAAATAACGCTCTTTGAGCATGTCATCATCTAGTGCTTGTTCTATTGCATTGAAAGCGTGCAATTGCAAATTATTTAAAGTGCTGATGAGTTCTTCTACTTTTTGTTTTTCAATATCAGCATCATATTCCTCAAAGTTTATGTCATCTATAATTTCTGGATCTGGCAGATTGAAAATTGCACAACTTAATAAATGAAATACTTGTTGAATTTTTATTGTTTGCTTTTATTTCTGCAATGGACTTGATATACCGTTTCAAGAAGTCTTCATACATATTCTGTTTAAACTTTTCCCACAAAGCAAATGCATTAGGAACATTGCACAATATGCAAATGTATTCAAACTGTTCCCTCATCTGTCGTGGGATTTTACATAGTGCTGCTTCTTCTAGACATCTCTCCCATTCTGTCTCATCAGCAAGAAAGTATCAATGTCGCGCAGCTAATTGAAATGTATCATATACTCTGTCATTTACAGTTCTCAAGTGTTCAAAACTTTGTGCACCAGGAACATTTAAAAGGAGTAAACGTAAGCAGAAATGTTCAATGTCTCTTGGACTTACCGTATACATTCTTGGAAAAATTTTATTAGCACCCTTTTCACTATGTTTCCATTTGCCATTTATGAAAACATAATTATATGGAATCTCATTCTAGAAGTATTCCCTTGCCTCTTACAATTCAAGGTAAACCAAACAGTAAATGTGGTTTGTCGATGTTCATTTTGTGCCAAGCATTTTCTTCATTGCCGGTATTGAACTAAACTAATTGTTTTTGTGGCAAATGTACAGCTAATCGATAGATGGCAAGTGAGCAATCATGCATTTCAAATTTAAGAAGCCGCCACATTGCTTCTGGTGCACTGACATGGTGAGCATCTACATGAGATGCCAGTTCATCATGTAGTAACTCATTGTTTTCTTCATTTGGGCCACTTTTTATCACCATAGTGGCTGCATCTTATCCTTTATAACTTATTTGTGGACATGTTTAATGGATTTTATAGAAGTGCAAGCTTCCACATTTATGTGTGCATTATAGTTCATTAACAGATGTGGATTATATGGCACCACATACATGTTATCTACATTTTTACCACAAATGATTGCCTTTGGACCTTGCCTTCTTCTATACAACAGATATCCATCACAATTTGTAAAAGTTTGATCTCAAAATTTCTTAAGGACAATCTTTTGTGCATTTTTTATTTTCCATACATGGTTCCTGTGGATTTAGCTCTCTGTGAATCACGCAATGTGTTACAATCTGATATAGTCTTGCATGTTTTTGTGGATCTGGTAGTTCAGCAATAATCACTGAATCCACTTTGTCTGCAGTATTCAATTTATAATTTTCTTGAAGTATTATCAGAATATGTGCATGTGGCAGGCCTCTTTTTCAAATTCGGTTGTATAAACATAAGCCAAAAACTTTCCAAATAAATTGCTGCTGGTTATGTCAAGGCTGTTAATTTTATTTTAAAGACTCTAGCCACTAAGTCTGGTCTATCTGAAGCAGTGTGTCCCAGGTTAAAATTATCAACAATCTCTGGCCATTGAGGATTACATGTAAATGTAATAAATAAATCTAGTTTACCTAATTTAGTTACAATAGCCATAGCATCATTGTATCTTTTTCGCATATTGCGAGGAGATCCTTGGAAAGAAGATGGTAAAATGATGGCTTGGCCAGCTGGAAGATCTCGGTTTTGTAGCTACTTCAGCAACATAATCCATGAGGCCACAATTCTGTTCAATACATAGTTTATTTTGTGGATATTTTATGAAATTAAATTATTGGCTTCTACATGCAGGTATGAATCAATAATCCATTGTTGTGTCAGTTTTCCAGCACTTAAGATGGGATTAAATGCATCTCGAATTGCAGTTTGAGCCACTTTAAATTCAAGCATGGAAATATTATTTCTGACACGTACTTTAGTGTTTGGATAACTGTCAAATATTAATTTTGGTTGCCATCCTGCTTCACCACTGGGATACAAAATTGAAAACGTTATTGGATCCAAATTCGTACTTAATATACTAATGTTAATGAAAGGTTGCTGTTCATGTCTTGAATATATTCTAATATCCCTTTGAAAAGGTGGTTCACCCTCATAATTTTGAAAGACCATTGCAATCTCATTTGATGTGGGTTTATCAGAATGCCGATCTCTTCTAAGAACCATATTGACTCTTGGGATTAGCAACTGATTTTGTTGTGCATGAATGCGTTGTTGTTCAACTTCTGAAAGTTTTTTATGGATTTTTGACCATATTCTTAACAAGCTTGTGAAAAACTGTGGCTAAGCATTTTGTATTTTCTGAAAGATGCACACGTTGTTCTACAGCTCCCATTGTATCTAGGACATATAGTTGAGCAAATTTTCTTTGCTCTCCTTCTTCCGGGTGTAAAAAGGAAGTACAGTGGTAAATTTGCCCTTGTACTTTAAAGCAGTACGGCCCATGTCCTGCAACATTCTCTGCTAATTTTGGACCCATAGATGCAAAAAAATGGTACTATTATAAGATTGTATATTTTGTTTACATTTTTTGTAAATTGGTGAAGTTGGTTCACTCATTATACTTTGTAAATATGTGGGGAATTCTTGTCTTTTTGGAAGTCTTACTTTTCCCTTTTGACAGCAACTAATGAAATTACCATCTCTTGGTCTTTCCTCTTCAAAATGATCTTGACAAAGCACATTCAACATACCACAATTGTGAGGCTCTACTGTTATATCTCTAAATAATGGACTATCCTGTGAAGCAAGATCAACATTGTAATCTATATCAACATTATTATCATTAGCATATTCTTCACATGTTTCTTGAACAATAGTTTTTAGTTTCCTATCTGTCTTACGCAGCCTTTTTGGTCCAACAGTTTGTCTTTTGTTGTAAATTCTGTCACGCCCTTGTTCTCGCACTCTTTTCTTAGTGTCCTCCAACTATTTCTCTATCCATCTTTTTTTTCGTTCCCTGTCCAGACATTGTTTAGATTCCTTGCTGGTTTCTGGCTTTGCATCCATTGTAATCTGTAATTTTAAATGTTAATGTTTATTTTCAACCTACAGATTATGATAATGACCCATTTTTATCTGAAGTAATCATTTTATTTAGTTGCATTGGATCAAGATGTTCAAGTTCCTTTTCCACTGTTTTCAATGCAGTTTGTCTTTTCTTGTAAATGTTGTCATGCTCTTCTTCTTGTACTCTTTTCTTCATGTCCTCCGACTGTCTCTCTCTCCATCTTTGTTTCCATTCCCTGTCCATACGTTGTTTGGCTTCCTTGCTGGTTTCGGGCTTCTCAGCCATTGTAATCTGTAATGTAAGATGTAAATGTTTATTTTCAAACTACAGATTATGGTAATGATCCATTTTTATCTTACCTAATCATTTTATTTAGCTTACCTCAAGTTGTAATGGATTAAGATATGCAAGCTCTTTTTCAACTTTTCTGAATGTTTTCTTGCGATCAGTACAATAAATCAGATTTGAAGAGTATGCAAATTGCTATTGTTTTTTTTTAAAATGCAATAAGCTACCTAAATGTATCTTTTTTTGTAGTGTTTAAATTAATATTGTTTTCATTCTCTAAATCTCCAATCATTAAAATATTCAGCATATTCATTATAATGATTGTTATGTCAACACAATCCCCCACATTAATTACTGCTCTTAAACCTAATAATATATGCAGTTATTAATTTACGTGCTATGCTAATGAAATATACTGTACCTCTTAGTTGTAAGTTAAGTCTGTGTACAGAAACTGGCACTGCAGTGATCTTCTGTGTCACTGTGAAATTGACAGACACCTGCAAAGGAGATTTTCAGTATATATTATTTCACATTTACATATACAAGTTAGAATGTGTTGTTAAATTTCAGCACTAATTTCACAGTCATAACTTTTTTTTCTTTAGGTATTATTTTTGATTTTATGAAATGAAATACCAAAAGACTTAACAATGTCTTTATAAATTTGTGAAGCATCTAAAATGTAATTTCCTATAACGTAATATAATATATAATAAATAAAAAAATAATTAATTTAATGAAATTAACTGTACCTCGTCCTTCTAAGTTGATGTCTTTAAATTCATGCACATGGGGCAGTCTGTTAATAAACAGCAACTGCAGGCAAATTCTGTGTCACTGTCAAAATGACAGACACCTGCAAAGTGTAAAATCATATTTCAGTAATTACTATATGTTATACTATCCAAACATATACAGCGTACAATCATAAAGAGGTAACTTACAATGTCTTAAATTACATCATTATAACATCTACTATTTAGCAGAAGGTAATTTTTTTTTTCAATTAATAAATTATTAAATAATAATACTTTACCTATTATCTTTCAATGTATTTGGTCAAAATAATAAAGAGGTAACAATCTCTTAATAACATTTGTCCCCAGAAAACGTCCAGTCACACAGTTCAACATCTGAGCAGAAAGAGATAAAATTCTGAAAAGTATCCAGTATTTATAGAGTGCAAGCGTGAGGACCAACGTGCGCATGTGCAATTTACTGGTTTTCCACCATTTTCGGGTGTAAATCTTAATTTTTGTGAGTTACGTGCTTATTCACTACAAAATGAACAATGTTACGGGCCTCGCGATGAGCAGCTGCGTGCCTTTCGTTGTTCACCTAAGTGTTACTGGCTTCTTGATCATGTTTACTATCTTGCGCTAAGTGTTACTGGCTTTGGGGTAATTTTTACTGGCTTCGTCCTCGTTTTCACCCTATTACGTTTTTTCGGCCGTCATTTTTTTCTCCCGATTAGCCAATTTTCGATTGCCGAAAATCGTCAAATATGGCTCAAATGAACTTGCAACCTCACTCACAGGCTCCTCCTGTGCTGTGTGTGAGTGTGTTTTTTTAATTTGTATAACTATTTTCCCTTTTTTTGGTGGTCTTTCTAGTTAAGTGCTTGAGAGCACTAGAATCATTCAATTGTTACTAGATTGGTGCCTAACACTTGATAAATACTATTAGTGTAATTATTAAATAAGAAAAGTTCATTCTAAATTTTATTATAAGCTGCCTAACCCGGCTTGCTGATGGGGGATTAAAAAAGAAGTTAAAAAATAAAAGTATTGAAAAAGATCCTTACTGGTAATGTATATATATACAAGGAATACTATTTTCTGACTAAACTACCAAATACTTGTATAATACTCTATTGCATAAACTACAGTGTAAACTAGTGGCAAAAAAAAATTGGTTGCCAAAAAGATTATCCTTATATAAACAAATATTTTTGTAAATCATCGGAAAAACAAAAAATGAAATAAATAGTATAAATTACTGAAGGCTTTTTGAAAAAAACTTGTATATAATTAAACTTGGTACCAACCAGGACTCAAAAGATATGCAGTATATCAAAACACCAATACTATTGAGGACTTATAAATGGGCATTTACCCTAATGAGGGGACCAAGAGATTCTAGTGCTTTAATGAAAAAAAACACATATGTGTCTTAGAGATTGTCTAAGCATTTATATATACATTAAGTCATTTGGGCTGTTTCTTACTGCACTTGAGTTTTATGCAAGAAGCCTCAGGGTCCATATACTGATGCCTGGTTGTCCAAAAAGTAGTATGGCTGTTGCCTTTGTTTATATGAGGATAATCTTTTTGGCAACCTACCACTACTAGGGCCTTCCAAGCACTTGACCCATCACTCACCAGTGCTTTTTTAGCACGCTACTATCATCACACCCATATTCTTTTGCATCATTCAATCCCAGCACTATGCACTTTTATTATTAGTCATATGTGTGTATGTCACTTTAGTACTACCCTTGTTTTTCAATATTATAGGCACAGATAAATATTCCATTTTTCAGGATCATTATAGTTACCATCATCCTACTTTTATACATATTGACAATATCAATCATTTACCTTTTGGCAAACAGGTTGTGCACATGGTCACGCAGGTATATTCACATTAATTTTTTATTTTTTTTGGCACTAGTTTACACTGTAGTTTATGCAATAGAGTATTATACAAGTATTTGGTAGTTTAGTCAGAAAATAGTATTCCTTGTATATATATACATTACCAGTAAGGCTCTTTTTCAATACTTTTATTTTTTTCCCTTCTTTTTTAATCCCCCATCAGCAAGCCGGGTTAGGCAGCTTATAATAAAATTTAGAATGAACTTTTCTTATTTAATAATTACACTAATAGTTAAGTGCTTGAGAATATTTAGACTGTTAAATTTGTAAACTAGATGCCTCGCGATCAGCGGCCATCCTTCTCTGCTCATGTGTAGGCTGTTTTAAAGTCCTGTGGGGCTTACGAAGACTTTGGCGCTCATTGCAACCCCACACATTTTTAAAAATTGCGTGACCAACATTGAAAACGTGACCAACATTCGTAAGATCCACAACTACAGTGGATATAAAAAGTCTACACACCCCTGTTAAAATGTCAGGTTTCTGTGCTGTAAAAAAATGAGACAAAGATAAATCATTTCAGAACTTTTTCCACCTTTAATGTGACCTATAAACTGTACAACTCAATTGAAAAACAAACTGAAATCTTTTAGGTAGAGGGAAGAAAAAATATAAAAATAAAATAATATGGTTGCATTAGTATGCACACCCTTAAACTCAAATACAAATGTATCTAATATGTGTTTATTTCATGTGTATACCAATTGTGTAAGGAGTATGGGTAATAGGGTAATTGGATGTAGTGTATAGCAGGTGTAGGGGTATGTATACTCCCTATTGCTTTAAAACTCCATATTGTGTACATCTAACACTGAACATAACCTTTTAGTCTAACATGTAAATTTAATGTTTTTGCAGTTTCTACCAAATGTAACATAATAACTAATTTTATGTCCTGTTCTGATATGCACACGATAATAACCTCACTAACCCTAGCTGGATTATACTGATCCTTTGTGTACGTACAGAAAGGCATTTGCCCGACGTTCCTATATCAACTAGTCATTAGATACTGAATTTCCGTTGTGTTATCTAAATGTTTGGCAGCCTGCTTGTATGAATCTTTTGTACAATATTTATACATTTCAATCTCCTGACAGGTGTGTCTAAATAAAAAAAAGGAGTTGTTTTGAGGACCTGGAATATTAATTGTTTTTTTTCAGTGTCTGGTTTGAGAGTCTGAGCAAGATATTTTCCACAACACATGGCTATGTGTGATGTGTATGTAGTTTGTAATATAGGCATCATTGTTGTATGCGGTAGGGGGTATGCAGCAAATGGATATGGGTGAACGTTATGTGTTGGCGGATGGCGGATGTATTAGGGTTGGATGGGTATAGGCTAGATAGGATAAGGATGAGGTGAGGCCTAATAAAACTGTATTTTATTTTTATTATATGGAGGTATATGTGAATATTTTACTGGTGAATGTATGCAGAACAAAATATATATAACGAAAGCACAAACATCCTACTCTCTCTATTTAACTCCTCCTACATCTCTCTCTCTAAAGAGCCTATCCTCTGCTCCTGTGGCCTATGAATGAGCTCGGCACAATCAACAGTAGAGTGGGAAACACAGGCTTACATAGAAGCAGTGCTGCAATATATTTACCAATATTGTATGACTTTACCTGGTTGCTGCAGGAAATACAAAAGATACTTAGCTCTGACTCGATAGTTAATACACTTAGCTACATAACATGTAAGAACCGTTGGGAGTGCTCACAAGGAGCCTCATTCAATTGAGGCATCATAAGTTAGCTAAGGTAAAACTTATGTTTGCGGGCCTGTTGCAAGGCCACACAGGCCGCAACTTATCGTGCTATTCAATTGTCCGGGCTCGCAAGTCCCGGCCCGATAGCGCATATCACAAACCATGCTATCGGAGGTAGCATTTGCAGGTTTGAACATGATCGCTGCCACAAGGCCTAACTCACGGTTTGAAACAGCCAATGGAATGTGTGTCCGATCATGACTCGTGGTTCAAGCCCGTATGACTTGGAAATCCAACCTCCATTTTTCATTGATCATGTTCAAGCCCGTAGGACTTCAATGTAAAATGGAGGTTGAAGGCCGTAGGACTTTAAACATGAAATCGAACAGGAAATAAATTATGCCGATTAGCTATTAATTCTAAGACCTAACATCACTTTCACTTTTGATAAAAGTACAGTATTGCTTTTTTATTTGCTTTTAAAGTGCTCTGAACATGTCATTAAGCCCTTTGCGAGATGTCCTTGGTACCATTAACTTTTGGCTAGATATTTGCCATTTGCGGGCATGATAGAGTGGTTAGCGAGGGGGAATCGGAGCAATGAAATATCGATTTGTGATTTTAGTGTTTGGAACTCTTGCATCAACTTGCAATTTTGAAAATCGCAATCGCTTGCAATGAATCACAGCTCGTAGCCCTTAACTCAATGGGATCCCGCAAACGGAAGCCAATTGAATAGCAAATTAACTTACAACCTCCATTTGAGAGCCTGGATCTCCCGAACGGCTTAATTTAATGAGGGTCAAGATCTTTTCCTTAAGTGTCAAAGCAAAAATGCAATCTAGCTCTAACAATATCAGCAGCTATGTAATCCAAAAGCAGTAACATATTATGAAGACATGCTTCAGAGCATACTATAAATGTGACCTTTAATGCCTTCAATATGTTCGCATCTACCACAAGCTTTATACGACTATTATTTTGGTCCATAAACGGTATTATCACAAGCTGATGACACCAATAGAGATATAGCAGAAGCATTGTCATTTCTTTATGTTACCCTGTACAGTGTAAATAAAAAAGAAGTGATGTTGATGTGATCTTGTTTCCTTTATGTAAGGCAAATAACAGCATCTCTGTAATCACTTCAAATAAATCCACTTTTTGATAGTTGAGCAATAATTTTGCTTTCCCTTAAACTGATGAGACAATAAATCATGGTGTGCTGCACTCAGCTACTTTAAGGGAGTGTTTTATTGATAACTATTTGCAGGACAAGAATCATGGCAGCAGCTGCTTGGGAATTGGGAGTGAATATAAAGAGCTGCTTTTTATGTCCCTGCAGAAAAAATCTACCTGATGTGTCTGCCCAGGACATGAATGTAAACAAGGCTTAAGATGATTAATTTCATTGAACTATAAACAGACAAAGAAGATAAAAACAAACAATATGAAGATGAACAAATATACTTAACATATTATTATTATTATTATTATTATTATTATTATTATTATTATTATTATTATTATTATGAGTTAATAAAGTAAGAGGAGAGGGCTCTCAGTTCCCAACATGAGTAAAGGCAAAGCACAGAAATATAATATGTCTATTAATTTCCTATCAGCACAACTGTTATTTCTTGGCTTATTCTGCCTGCAATAAAAAAAACTAGTTTGAAGCATCCCCACTTTATGAAAGTTCCATATCTTCCATGTGCTCCTTATCGTACACCTTAACAAGCTACATATTTTTTTTTTACTGTGCACAGCGCAATCACACTGATAAATGTAAAAGTTAATATAAAATGTGAATATTAATTATTTTAATTGTGATACACATTAAAAAAGGGACTTTGTATAAATGGCTCTTAGTAAAGGAATATTGCAATGGCCTAGCAAGAGGAGCTATTTTTTTATTTATGCATTATTACGTCCACCTTCATAAAGTCAATAAGGGGAGGCTGGTGGTTGGCTGGTGGTTGGCTGGTGGTTGGCTGAAAGATATGTTTAAAGGGTTTTAAGTGCAATCAAATTTGATAAGAGAATAAACAATAATTTGTTGGCTACCCACAGAGCAAAAAGAAAAATGTTGTGACACAATTCTTCAGCCACATATATAGTTCTCAGCAATGCGGGTTGTTGCTAACGCTTTCGGGCTCGCATAGTGCGCCCGCCAAAAATGCTGGGCTGCAGTGTCTGGCTCATCCCTACCACCCCCTACGACTTTCGGACTGCAAATGTGGACCCTCGCGAAGGTAGGGGCCGCATTTGCGGAGGTGGAGGCTCCCACGTCGGCTGCAATGAGCCACGGGCTCATTGCAGGCCACAAATGCGGACCCTCGCAAAGCGAGGAGCCGCATTTGCGGAGGTGGAGGCTCGACGGCGACCACACAAGCGGGACATGGAAAAAAAACAACACGCAATTACTAACTACGGACATACACAAAAAAATACGAGCCGCGGGACTTAGAAAATACTAAATTGCGGACTTACACAACAAAAATATGACCCACTGACTCGCAAAAATACGACCTTAACGGACAACCCGTGCACAGCGGCAAAAATTTAAAAACACAAAAATACAGACAAAAATAAAATAAAAACCTTACCTACAGCAAGGGTGGACAACCAGGACCTCTGCAACACAGCTTAAACCTCGATTTCAGTCAAATTTCCAAAGTTTAGACACTCGAAAATCACCTAAGCTAGAGAAAAAATGGCCAACTAAAAAAACAAAAACAAGGGTACATGACCCCTAAAGACGCAAATAACCACAAAGCAAATACGGCTTTTCCAAAAACCTGTACGACCTACAACATACACCATTAGCAAGGACGCTAAATAATACAAACCCGCCTACCACATACACATTCGCTGCCATTTTAACTAACTTACACAATGCGGACGTACCCAGCTACACAAACGGCTTCCCCTCGCGCACGCAGCCAATTTACACTACACACTGCACACATTGCTGACACTTACACCTCAGCTCAACAACACTGCAAATCTACATTATATGCTGAAAAAATATATCAAAACAGATTGTTAGCTCTTCAGCACATTCCTTGCTGCATATATTAATTACAAACCGGTACACTATATTCATTTATCATTTCATTAATTAATTAGTATTAAAAAAATATATACACAAAACAAAAAAAAATGAACACCACACTATCGCAAACAACCACAAACACCTTCACCGTGCCACCCACAAGGAGCGCCAACGCTGCTCATAGGACACAAACTACACCAGGGGAGAGTCTTGCAATAATCAACAAAACCAGATCACTGTGGACCTGACAATAAGCGCAAAAGCGCCTATGATAACAACAAATACACCAACCCAGAGGCTCGCAATGAGCGCCAAAGGCGCTCAGCACCAGCCTCGCAATGAGGGCACAAGGATCTCAGACCACCAAAACACTTACTCTCTGTGGCAAACAGCATTACCTGCCTTACAATTTTATTGCCGTACATTTTTGACAGGCAAGTCGCTAGAATATATATATATATATATATATATATATATATATATATATATATATATATATATATTGTGACAGATTCACTGTCACTCTCAGGATCCGTGTCCTGATATCCAGCACCAAAATGGAGAAAACAGGGGCCCTTTAAATGTTTAGCAGATTTATGCTGTTTATTTGTCAGCATACAACAGAAAATAAAGCAAACAGAAAATAAGTCCTAGCTTCTCCTTGAAGCCCTGCATAACTTAACTGTAGTTCCCTTACTATCTTTCATAGAAGTGAAAACATACAGTCCAAATATAGGTAGCAGAGGTGTCTTTCTCTCTCACCTCGGCTCTGTATCTCCGGCCTCTTTTCCCAAAGCAGATCCCTCCTTTGGTCATTACCTCCAGGGACTTTCTGATCCTCTTAACTGCATGCTCGCTTTTCAAAGCTTCTGGCTTTGGTCGTTTAGTTTTCAGTGCGGCTTCTGACTTCAGCCCTGCACACATCCACAGCACTCCAGCTCTGTCAAACAGCTCTCCCCCTGGAGACAGCTGCCGCAGCCGGTCTTGATTGCAGCCACACCCCTGCCTTTTGAGCAGGTTGTTAACTCTCTCATTCCTGGGGAAAAGTCTTGAAGAGCTCTCTTCTGCCCTCTGGTGGCACTTCACCACAATATATATATATATATATAGATATATATATTGAAGAGCAATTCTAAAATGCCCTGGTGACTACCCCTATTTTGAAAGCTTCCCTACAAAATGCAATCCAATTGTAAAAGATATTTTAGTTAAGCTGCATAAAGTTTCTATGGGAGAAGTAAGACCTTTGATTAGAGGTTGAAAAAAGTAATTTTTACAAGTAAGTTTTAAGCAAGAAAATTGCGTTGAAAAACAAAATAGCAAACTACATTTTTTTTAAATTTGTGTATATACAGTAACTGTAGAGTACAACATACAGAAGAGCAGGGGTAAAAAATGTCCCCCTGGAGTGCCAAACACTTATTTTCATAGGTTAGTCAATCAGACTAACTATCTGTGCACTGCAGGCAAATCCTGGCCTGTGTTTGGTACCCCAAGACTGATGTGCAGTAGCATGTTGGAGCCTTTAAGTCTTCATTAGCAAAGTGCAAGGGTGCTCCTTTTCAAAGCCAATTGAACAGTTTGCGAGCCTGTATTTCTGTTTTATTTCTAGACTGTCCAGTTTTCTTGCTGATTCTCCATGATCTCAATATTCTTGAAATGTCTGAACTTTTTTTCATTTACCGGTACATTTGCCTTTGCAAACGTTTCAAACGTTGTAAATTTATCAGAAAACTGCAATCAGATAGCTGTTGTGGGCATATTTCTAACATTAATCTGCTTATCTATTACGTATGTGAATGAGTCTTTTTTTGGGGGGTCTTTTTTTCTTTAGAGATCTAGCTTTTTTCTAGTAAACATTCTCACAGAGGTTTACATTAATGTGAAATGTATTTATTGAATACAGCAATTAAATGTGTATACATAGCTTAAAGTATACGCATGTAATAATTAGATAATTTTTTGTAAGGATCATTGCCTTTTGAAGTAATACTTAGTTATACTAAAACTAAGTTATTGCATTAAATCAAGACCTCTATACACATAGAGCCTCATTCAATTCGAAGGCTGCATCTCGCGGTATATAGGCCATATTTCTGCGGGCTCGAGTTCGTCTACAAATCTGGTGCTATTCAATTGAGCAAGAGCGCAAGTTATGGCCCTAAGCCTCAAGCCTGTAAACCTCTCCCATGGCCGAAAACTGTTAATACGCTGGACTAGATGATGTCCGCAGTTATGATCTAATCACGATTTAACGGAGTCCGACGCATGCCTTTCAGACAATAGAAAGCAATCTAGCTGAAGATGATTGACAGAGAGATTATAAAGTTGCGTTCCACACGCCCATGCGTTGACTGTGTTGTAGATTCTGAGGAAGTAGCAGGCAGGTCCCGGAGTTGGTGGTTTGAGCAGAGTGAGTGAAAGTAGGAGATATCTCAGAGCAGTATATTGCGGTTTTGTTCATTTATATTCATCTATTTATGAATTTACACTTAATCCTTGATTACACATATTTACAGATTACACATAATATAATACACATACATTAAATTTCAAATATCACAACCTACAATGATGATGGAGTATAGAGAATCCTAGTCCTCTTATCTCGGGTAGGTTTTAGACCTAAGTTTGGGTGGCTCCAGACCAATGGACAGTCTTTGTAGATGCAAGAGCATAAGTCCCAGCTTTTGGTAGTGTGCCTGGGAAACGGCCTTGTATATGTGGTCGCCTCCATTTTGCTTACCCACATGCGCTCTTTCCATATTCTCTGGAACATCTGGTCAAGCACGCAGCCCACATCTTGTGCTGTTAACTTTTCTGGAAAAAGGTGTCTGGCTTCTTTAAACCGTCTTTTTGTTTCTTTGGTAATATCTTCCTCATATTGCTGTTCCATTTCTCCGAGCATCCCACCTCTGCCAGCCAATTGTCACAACCTACAATGATGATGGAGTATAGAGAATCCTAGTCCTCTTATCTCCTGTAGGTTTTAGACCTAAGTTTGGGTGGCTCCAGACCAATGGACAGTCTTTGTAGATGCAAGAGCATAAGTCCCAGCTTTTGGTAGTGTGCCTGGGAAACCTGGAAGGGAGTCAGAAACGATCTCTTCTACCAGCATATGCCCCTGGGTCAATAATACACCTGCACACAAAGTCTTGATGAAAATTATGAACAACGTTTTATTTAGGAACAACATATTTAAACACAGCACTCAAGGATAGGGGAGTGGCTACCCTTAGCCAGCCCCCAATGACCTCTGGCCAATCATGCAGGGTCCCTACATGGGAACCGTGAGACTCCTCCCCAAGTCCACCCACTAGGTGGGGCTAACTAATTCATTTGGCTCTAGCTCCCAAGAGAGAGACATCTCCTGTGCCCATGCTAGAAAGGCTGAGAGGCCTCAGGCCATCCCATTGTTTCTGGGTGCCTGCCTGTCTGCTCTCCAGCTGTGAGCTCCCAATTGTTAGTACTCTGCTGGACACTTAGCTAATGGGATTAACAGGCCTTTGGGAACAAAGGAGGCTTGGCTGTATTCAACAGCTTCCCCTCTACAATATAATAACATACTAATATAATAACATACATTCATATTTACAAATATAACACCCAATGTTTCACCCACATACAACCAATATATCCCATTAGATCCCTCACAGGATACTCATTACAATGAGCCTAAACATGGGAGGTATGGGAATATGCTAAGGGATAAACTTATAATACTTTATCCCCTAGACCACAACATAACAATATATCCATAACAAGTGGGCCCCAAACCTTTTCTTCCACAGCATGAGCCATGAACTTTGTCCAAACACAATATGGCCACTGGCTGATTCATAACAAACCTTCCCACAGCGTGGCAGGGAACATCCAAGATTTTCCCAGCTACGCTGATAGTCATGAATCTGCTGGTTTGGCCAGGCCCGCTGCATGCTAGGCAAGTTCATGTCGGTGCGCACACAGTCCCAAGGTGCAAAGTAAAGACCTCCCCCAGCCCTTGGCCTTGCTCCCACTGTATAGAGCAAATTTCTCTTGCCCTGCACCCCCACCCAAGTAGTCCAGGATCCCACCTCTCTCTTCTTGGGTAGCAGGATGGAAGTCACTGGGGACTCAGAGGGTTGCACCCATACACTCTTCTGAGGAAAAACAGTATTTTTGGGAGCCCCATAAAACAACTCCTGTCCCATAGCAACCCCTTTCCCTCCAGCCAGTCCCCACAGCTGGGCTGGTGTCTCTAAAACAGTCTCTGGGCCTATGGGATTGCAAGGGGGCAGTCCAGTACCTCTCTCAGCAAAATCATTATTGTTGGGAGCCCAATAACACAATAACTGCAGTAAAATACATACCGGTCTGCGCTTGACTCCAACGTCCCTGATGGAGTCCGGACTTGGATGCTCCGTTTGCTCTGGCTCCTGGAAATCTGTATCTTTGGACAGACCCTCCTGGTTTTCTTCCCCTGGGTCTGTCTGTGTTGCAGCCTGGAGAACTAAGCTGTTCCCACCCAGGCTGTGCTTTGGGGCCCTCAGTTGACCCTCTTCTTCTGTTATTTTTTGCTTGGCAACTTGGGCCTCATCCTTTGTGGATTCCTGGGCCCTCTGAGCTTTGTCTGCTCCATAGTTTGTATTGGACTCCTGGACACTGGTCATCTCAGGCAAGTCCTCACTACATACACAATCCTTTGGGGTGCCGCAATGCACCCATGGCTCTTTCTCCCAGGCAGGCACGGCTATCCCTAGCCCTGGTGCTACTGCCTCCTCCTGTGTGAGGTCCGGTTCCCTGTAGCTATGAACCAGTTCCTTTCCCTCCCCACAGTCTCTTAAATAGCAATCCTGAGCCCCTTCCTCCATGAGCAGTTCTGGCCCATACACATTGCCTAGAACTTTTGAGGGCAGACTTATCTGGCCCTACCTGTTGAGCAGTTACTGTGGTTTCTGCCAGGATTTGTGCTGGAAGGTAGTCCTCAGGTGAGACCTTTTCCACATCCGGTACCTTAGGCGTGACCCGTTTGGAGAAACTGTGCTCGGCTAGCATTTTCTCTGGGATTAAGTCTCTTGGGGTATCAGGGGACAAACATCAGTTATCTGACCCCACCCAGGGAACATTCCCCTGGGTCTCTGGCTCTTGGAGCTGGTGATTTGGTCCCAAGCTGACTTTACCATTAGAGATGTCCTGAATAGTTCGCCGGCGAACTGTTCCGGGCGAACATAGCATGTTCGCGTGCGCGGCGAACTGCAAACATATGCGAGATTCGACCCGCCCCCTGTACTTTATCATTGAGCAAACTTTGCATGTCACAGTCAGCAGACACATTCCAGCCAATTTGCAGCATACACTCCCTTCCAGAGCCTTCTAACTCATGGATAGCAGCCATTTTGTAATCATAACTAACTTGCAGTCTTACTGAGAGGAGGCTGAGTGTAGGTCATACTGCATCAATAGGGAAAACCATAGCTAGGCTACTGTACACAGTGTGCAATACAGTCCTGAAGGATTCTTTTGATCTCTGCTGCAAGGACACCCCTGTGTCTCTTCCTCCCCTTATCATCATCCTCCCCTCACCTTAGCACCCCTCACACTTATCCCTAACACCCCTTACCCTAACCCTAACACCCCTCACACTTATCCCTAACACCCCTCACCCTAACCCTAACAACCCTCACACTTATCCCTAAGACCCCTCACCCTAACACCTAACCCTCTCACCCTTATCCTTAACACCCCTTACCCTAAAACCCCTCACACTTATCCCTAACACCCCTCACCCTAAACCTAACACCCCTCACACTTATCCTTAACACACCTCACCCTAACCCTAACACCCCTCACACTTATCCCTAACACCTAACCCTAACACCTAACCCTAACACCCCTTACACTTATCCCTAACACCCCTCACCCTAACCCTAACACCCCTCACACTTATCCCTAACACCTAACCCTAACACCTAACCCTAACACCCCTCACACTTATCCCTAACACCCCTCACACTTATCCCTAACACCCCTCACACTTATCCCTAACACCTAACCCTAACACCTAACCCTAACACCCCTTACACTTATCCCTAACACCCCTCACCCTAACACCTAACCCTAACACCCCTCACACTTATCCCTAACACCCCTCACCCTAACACCTAACCCCCTCACCCTTATCCCTAACACCCCTTACCCTAACACCCCTCACACTTATCCCTGTGTCTCTTCCCCCCCCCCCTTATCCTCAAGGGAGGGGGAGGATGATGAGGGAGGGGAGAAGAGACACAGGGGAGGATGATGAGGGAGGGGGGAAACAGACACAGGGGAGGATGATGAGGGAGGGGGTAAAGAGATACAGGGGAGGATGATGAGGGAGGTGGGAGGTTGATGAGGGAGGGGGGATGAGACACAGGGGAGGGTGATGAGGAAGGGGGCAAAGAGACACAGGGGAGGATGATGAGGGAGGGGGAAAGAGACAAGGGGAAGATGATGAGGGAGGGGGAAAAGAGACACAGGGGAGGATGATGAGGGAGGGGGAAAGAGACACGGGGGAGGATGATGATGGAGGGGGGAAGAGACACAGGGGAGGATGATGAGGGAGGGGGTAAAGAGATACAGGGGAGGATGATGAGGGAGGTGGGAGGATGATGAGGGAGGGGGGATGAGACACAGGGGAGGGTCATGAGGAAGGGGGCAAAGAGACACAGGGGAGGAAGATGAGGGGGGGGGAGACAAAGGGGAAGATGATGAGGGAGGAGGAAAAGAGAAACAGGGGAGGATGATGAGGGAGGGGGTAAAGAGATACATGGGAGGATGATGAGGGAGGTGGGAGGATAATGAGGGAGGGGGGATGAGACACAGGGGAGGGTGATGAGCAAGGGGGGAAAGAGACACAGTGGAGGATGATGAGGGAGGGGGAAAGAGACACAGGGGAGGATTATGAGGGAGGGGGTAAAGAGATACAGGGGAGGATGATGAGGATGATATAACTTCTGCAAGTGCACAGTGCCACTCATATCTGTTTTCACAGTAGCTTGCACGCATAGTAAAAACGTCAAAAACCTGTAATGATGAATGAGGTCTAGAGTAGCCTGATTCCCTTATCCTCTACAGGTTGAGACCTAATGTTTGGGTGACTCCAGACCAACACATGAGTACAAGCAGCACACAAACTCAAAGCCGCCATCCTCCTCCTGGTCCAGCATCATCAGCCACATCAACCACTGCTGTCCTCCTTGACCCCTCTCAACCATCCGCCACTCCGTCTCTCGCCTTGAGCAGTTCCTGCTCATCTGCCCATATTCAGGTGCCTGTAAAGGACATGTTTGAGCGTAAGAAGCTAATGTCACAAAGTGCCCCAAATTTAAAGTGATACGACCAACCAAGCATCTTTTTCCATCTCCTGGTTCAAAAAATCCAGGCCTTATACACGCCCCCTGATAGGTGCTGTAACAGGTATTAAACTGATAAGAGTAGTACTACTTAACACACCTTATAATAATGCAGAGAGAGGCAACGCAGTGAGAGGAGTCTGAAGAAGAGGAGTCAGAGGAGAAAGGTGGCTTTGAGGAGATGGAAGACCAAACACAGCAGGCGTCCCAGTGGGCTTGTTGTCACCTTTTGGGGACCCTTGGTGGCTGGTTGGAGGAAGAGACCTTCAATGACATCCGTGAGGACAAGGAACGGGACATGGCTAGCTTGGTATCCAACCTTGTGCAAATGGGGAGTTTGCAGTTGTGCAAATGGACTGTTTGCGGTTGTTTGCGGTGCGTTAAACGGGGAGTTTGGTCTGTCACTGTGAAGCGGGCCTAACCCTTACACTACCTTATCGATACAACATCATACCTGATGTTTTAAAGCACGTTATTCCAAACAATTTAGGAATGTTAGGTAATTTATGCCCTTTATGGCTTAAAACCAGACTCTGCATCAACTATGTAATTTTCCCGTGGGAGTTTTGCCATGGATCCCCCTCCGGCATTCCACAGTCCAGGTGTTAGTCCCGTTGAAACAACTTTACCATCACTATTGTGGCCAGAAAGAGTCCCTGTGGGTTTTAAAATCCGCCTGCCCATTGAAGTCTATGGTGGTTTGCCGGGTTCGCCGAAAATTTTATGTTCGCAACATAACTATTTACCATCTCTTCTAGGCTCTGAGACAGTCTCTGCATTTTTTAGGGGAAAACAGTCTCCATTCCCAGCAGGTGGTACAGGGGCAGGGTTTACCCCTTCCCCCTCCTCCTGATCCTCTGACACATCCCACTCAGAGAGATCCTCTAGGCAACTCTGAGCTAGTTCTGCTTTCTGGGCCTCAGACAGCCCAGGGCACGGCCTTGTATATGTGGTCGCCTCCATTTTGCTTACCCACATGCGCTCTTTCCATATTCTCTGGAACATCTGGTCAAGCACGCAGCCCACATAGTGTGCTGTTAACTTTTCTGGAAAAAGGTGTCTGGCTTCTTTAAACCGTCTTTTTGCTTCTTTGGTAATATCTTCCTCTTATTGCTGTTCCATTTCTCCGAGCATCCCACCTCTGCCAGCCAATTGTTACAACCTACAATGATGATGGAGTATAGAGAATCCTAGTCCTCTTATCTCCTGTAGGTTTTAGACCTAAGTTTGGGTGGCTCCAGACCAGGGGTCCTCAAACTACGGCCCGCGGGCCACACCCGGCCCGCCAGGGTTCTGAACCCGGCCCCACCTGCCCCTTCCCCCAGACCCCTACGTCTCTTTGTGTCTCCACAGCTGCAGCCCCTGCTGACACCTCCTAGTCATCTGACTAGGAAGAGCAGGGGCTGACCCAGGGAGGAGCCACCAGGGGGAGGAGCCACCCACCGGCAGCATGAAGGATAGGTAAGGTGAGGGTGTTGTGAGGGAGAGATACAGACATATAGACAGACAAGGGCGAGTGAGGTAGAGAGACAAGGGGAGTGAGGGAGGGAGAGTGACAGACAGACAAGGGGGAGTGAGGGAGAGAGAGAGACAAGGAGGAGTGAGGTAGAGAGACAAGGGGAGTGAGGGAGAGCGAGAGATAGACAGACAGACAAGAGGGAGTGATCGAGCGACAGACAGACAAGGGGGAGTGAGGTAGATAGACAAAGGGAGTGATGGAGAGAGAGAGACAGACAGGCAAAGGGGAATGATGTAGAGAGGCAAGGGAAGTGAGGGAGAGAGAGAGAAAGACAGACAAGGGGGGGTGAGGTAGAGAGACAAGGGGAGTGAGGGATAGAGAGAAAGACAAAGGGGAGTGAGGTAAAGAGACAAGGGGAGTGAGGGAGGGAGAGAGACCTACAGACAAGTTGGAGTGAGGGAGAGAGAGAAACAGACAAGGGGGAGTGAGGTAGAGAGACAAGGGGAGTGAGGGAGAGAGATAGAGATAGATATGGGGGAGTGAGGCAAAGAGACCAGGGGAATGAGGTAGAGAGACAAGGGGAGAGAGGGAGGGAGAGACAGACAAGGGGGAGTGAGGTAAAGAGACAAGGGGTGTTAGGGAGGGAGAGACAGACAGACAAGGGGGAGTGAGGTAGAGAGACAAGGGTAGTGAGGGAGGGAGAGTGACAGACAGACAAGGGGGAGTGAGGGAGAGAGAGACAAGGAGGAGTAAGGTAGAGAGACAAGGGGAGTGAGGGAGAGCGAGAGATAGACAGACAGACAAGAGGGAGTGATCGAGCGACAGACAGACAGACAAGGGGGAGTGAGGTAGATAGACAACGGGAGTGATGGAGAGAGAGAAACAGACAGGCAAAGGGGAATGATGTAGAGAGGCAAGGGAAGTGAGGGAGAGAGAGAGTGAGAGAGAAAGACAGACAAGGGGGGATGAGGTAGAGAGACAAGGGGAGTGGGGAATAGAAAGACACAGGAAGACATACAAGGGGGGGTTGAGGTAGAGAGAGAGATAGACAGACAAACAAGGGGGGTGAGGGAGAGACAGACGGACAGACAAGGGGCAGTGAGGTAGATAGACAAGGGGAGTGAGTGAGGGAGAGAGACAAGAGAGTGAGGAATAGAAAGACAGACAAGGTGAGTGAGTGAGGGAGAGAGACAAGAGAGTGAGGAATAGAAAGACAGACAAGGGGGAGTGAGGTAGAGAGACAAGGGAGTGAGGAATAGAAAGACAGACAAGGGGGCGTGAGGTAGAAAGACATGGGCAGTGAGGGAAAGAGACATGGGGGAGAGAGGAAGGAAAAGATAGAAAGGAGAGAGAGGAGGAAGGGAGATGGATAGAGACAGTAGAGATAGGGATGGAGAGAGAAATGGAGATAGGGAGGGGGAGAGAGAGGAGAGATAAAGATGAAGAGGAGAGAGAGAGAAGAAAGAGGGAGAGAGACAGAAGGGAGGAGAGGAAGAAGGGAATGACAGAAGTTAAAAGGAAAGGGGGAGAAGGAGAGGGAGAAAGTGAGAAGGAGAGAGAGCAAGAAGGGAGATGGAGAAGAATTCGAAAGAGGGAGCAGGGAGAGGGAAAAGAGAAAGGGAGTAGTAGAGAGAGGGAGAAGGGAGAGAGAGAAGTAGAGAGAGGAAAAAGAGAGAAGGGAAAAGGAAAGATAGGAACAAGGGACAAAGGAGAGAGAATGAAAAGAGAGGCAGAAGTAGCAAGAGTGAGAGCAAGGGTGAAGAAGAGAAAGAAGAGAGAGAAAGGGGAGAGGAAGAGGGAGTAGGGAGATGATAATGAGAGAGAGGGAAGAGGGAGAAGGGTGCGAGAGAAGCAGAGAGAGGGAGAAAGAGAGAGAGAGGAAAAAGGGACACGGGAGAGAAAGAAGGGAGAGGGATAAGTAGCAAGAGGGAGAGTAAGGGAGAAGGCGAGATAGAAGAGAGGTTATAGGGAAAAGGGAGAGGGAGAAGGGACGAAAAAAAGGGAGGGATATATATATACTGTATAGGAACTTTTTCATATTTTTTCAAACTATAGTCCGGCCCCCAACAGTGTCTGCGGGACAGTGAACTGGCCCCCTGTTTAAAAAGTTTGAGGACCCCTGCTCCAGACCAATGGACAGTCTTTGTAGATGCAAGAGCATAAGTCCCAGCTTTTGGTAGTGTGCCTGGGAAACCTGGAAGGGAGTCAGAAACAATCTCCTCTACCAGCATATGCCCCTGGGTCAATAATACACCTGCACACAAAGTCTTGATGAAAATTATGAACAACGTTTTATTTAGGAACAACATATTTAAACACAGCACTCAAGGATAGGGGAGTGGCTACCCTTAGCCAGCCCCCAATGACCTCTGGCCAATCATGCAGGGTCCCTACATGGGAACCATGAGACTCCTCCCCAGGTCCACCCACTAGGTGGGGTTAACTAATTCATTTGACTCTAGCTCCCAAGAGAGAGACATCTCCTGTGCCCATGCTAGAAAGGCTGAGAGGCCTCAGGCCATCCCATTGTTTCTGGGTGCCTGCCTGTCTGCTCTCCAGCTGTGAGCTCCCAATTGTTAGTACTCTGCTGGACACTTAGCTAATGGGATTAACAGGCCTTTGGGAACAAAGGAGGCTTGGCTGTATTCAACAGCTTCCCCTCTACAATATAATAACATACTAATATAATAACATACATTCATATTTACAAATATAACACCCAATGTTTCACCCACATACAACCAATATATCCCATTAGATCCCTCACAGGATACTCATTACAATGAGCCTAAACATGGGAGGTATGGGAATATGCTAAGGGATAAACTTATAATACTTTATCCCCTAGACCACAACATAACAATATATCCATAACAAGTGGGCCCCAAACCTTTTCTTCCACAGCATGAGCCATGAACTTTGTCCAAACACAATATGGCCACTGGCTGATTCATAACAAACCTTCCCACAGCGTGGCAGGGAACATCCAAGATTTTCCCAGCTACGCTGATAGTCATGAATCTGCTGGTTTGGCCAGGCCCGCTGCATGCTAGGCAAGTTCATGTCGGTGCGCACACAGTCCCAAGGTGCAAAGTAAAGACCTCCCCCAGCCCTTGGCCTTGCTCCCACTGTATAGAGCAAATTTCTCTTGCCCTGCACCCCCACCCAAGTAGTCCAGGATCCCACCTCTCTCTTCTTGGGTAGCAGGATGGAAGTCACTGGGGACTCAGAGGGTTGCACCCATACACTCTTCTGAGGAAAAACAGTATTTTTGGGAGCCCCATAAAACAACTCCTGTCCCATAGCAACCCCTTTCCCTCCAGCCAGTCCCCACAGCTGGGCTGGTGTCTCTAAAACAGTCTCTGGGCCTATGGGATTGCAAGGGGGCAGTCCAGTACCTCTCTCAGCAAAATCATTATTGTTGGGAGCCCAATAACATAATAACTGCAGTAAAATACATACCGGTCTGCGCTTGACTCCAACGTCCCTGATGGAGTCCGGACTTGGATGCTCCGTTTGCTCTGGCTCCTGGAAATCTGTATCTTTGGACAGACCCTCCTGGTTTTCTTCCCCTGGGTCTGTCTGTGTTGCAGCCTGGAGAACTAAGCTGTTCCCACCCAGGCTGTGCTTTGGGGCCCTCAGTTGACCCTCTTCTTCTGTTATTTTTTGCTTGGCAACTTGGGCCTCATCCTTTGTGGATTCCTGGGCCCTCTGAGCTTTGTCTGCTCCATAGTTTGTATTGGACTCCTGGACACTGGTCATCTCAGGCAAGTCCTCACTACATACACAATCCTTTGGGGTGCCGCAATGCACCCATGGCTCTTTCTCCCAGGCAGGCACGGCTATCCCTAGCCCTGGTGCTACTGCCTCCTCCTGTGTGAGGTCCGGTTCCCTGTAGCTATGAACCAGTTCCTTTCCCTCCCCACAGTCTCTTAAATAGCAATCCTGAGCCCCTTCCTCCATGAGCAGTTCTGGCCCATACACATTGCCTAGAACTTTTGAGGGCAGACTTATCTGGCCCTACCTGTTGAGCAGTTACTGTGGTTTCTGCCAGGATTTGTGCTGGAAGGTAGTCCTCAGGTGAGACCTTTTCCACATCCGGTACCTTAGGCGTGACCCGTTTGGAGAAACTGTGCTCGGCTAGCATTTTCTCTGGGATTAAGTCTCTTGGGGTATCAGGGGACAAACATCAGTTATCTGACCCCACCCAGGGAACATTCCCCTGGGTCTCTGGCTCTTGGAGCTGGTGATTTGGTCCCAAGCTGACTTTACCATTAGAGATGTCCTGAATAGTTCGCCGGCGAACTGTTCCGGGCGAACATAGCATGTTCGCGTGCGCGGCGAACTGCAAACATATGCGAGATTCGACCCGCCCCCTGTACTTTATCATTGAGCAAACTTTGCATGTCACAGTCAGCAGACACATTCCAGCCAATTTGCAGCATACACTCCCTTCCAGAGCCTTCTAACTCATGGATAGCAGCCATTTTGTAATCATAACTAACTTGCAGTCTTACTGAGAGGAGGCTGAGTGTAGGTCATACTGCATCAATAGGGAAAACCATAGCTAGGCTACTGTACACAGTGTGCAATACAGTCCTGAAGGATTCTTTTGATCTCTGCTGCAAGGACACCCCTGTGTCTCTTCCTCCCCTTATCATCATCCTCCCCTCACCTTAGCACCCCTCACACTTATCCCTAACACCCCTTACCCTAACCCTAACACCCCTCACACTTATCCCTAACACCCCTCACCCTAACCCTAACAACCCTCACACTTATCCCTAAGACCCCTCACCCTAACACCTAACCCTCTCACCCTTATCCTTAACACCCCTTACCCTAAAACCCCTCACACTTATCCCTAACACCCCTCACCCTAAACCTAACACCCCTCACACTTATCCTTAACACACCTCACCCTAACCCTAACACCCCTCACACTTATCCCTAACACCTAACCCTAACACCTAACCCTAACACCCCTTACACTTATCCCTAACACCCCTCACCCTAACCCTAACACCCCTCACACTTATCCCTAACACCTAACCCTAACACCTAACCCTAACACCCCTCACACTTATCCCTAACACCCCTCACACTTATCCCTAACACCCCTCACACTTATCCCTAACACCTAACCCTAACACCTAACCCTAACACCCCTTACACTTATCCCTAACACCCCTCACCCTAACACCTAACCCTAACACCCCTCACACTTATCCCTAACACCCCTCACCCTAACACCTAACCCCCTCACCCTTATCCCTAACACCCCTTACCCTAACACCCCTCACACTTATCCCTGTGTCTCTTCCCCCCCCCCCCTTATCCTCAAGGGAGGGGGAGGATGATGAGGGAGGGGAGAAGAGACACAGGGGAGGATGATGAGGGAGGGGGGAAACAGACACAGGGGAGGATGATGAGGGAGGGGGTAAAGAGATACAGGGGAGGATGATGAGGGAGGTGGGAGGTTGATGAGGGAGGGGGGATGAGACACAGGGGAGGGTGATGAGGAAGGGGGCAAAGAGACACAGGGGAGGATGATGAGGGAGGGGGAAAAGAGACACAGGGGAGGATGATGAGGGAGGGGGAAAGAGACACGGGGGAGGATGATGATGGAGGGGGGAAGAGACACAGGGGAGGATGATGAGGGAGGGGGTAAAGAGATACAGGGGAGGATGATGAGGGAGGTGGAAAGAGACACGGGGGAGGATGATGATGGAGGGGGGAAGAGACACAGGGGAGGATGATGAGGGAGGGGGTAAAGAGATACAGGGGAGGATGATGAGGGAGGTGGGAGGATGATGAGGGAGGGGGGATGAGACACAGGGGAGGGTCATGAGGAAGGGGGCAAAGAGACACAGGGGAGGAAGATGAGGGGGGGGGAGACAAAGGGGAAGATGATGAGGGAGGAGGAAAAGAGAAACAGGGGAGGATGATGAGGGAGGGGGTAAAGAGATACATGGGAGGATGATGAGGGAGGTGGGAGGATAATGAGGGAGGGGGGATGAGACACAGGGGAGGGTGATGAGCAAGGGGGGAAAGAGACACAGTGGAGGATGATGAGGGAGGGGGAAAGAGACACAGGGGAGGATTATGAGGGAGGGGGTAAAGAGATACAGGGGAGGATGATGAGGATGATATAACTTCTGCAAGTGCACAGTGCCACTCATATCTGTTTTCACAGTAGCTTGCACGCATAGTAAAAACGTCAAAAACCTGTAATGATGAATGAGGTCTAGAGTAGCCTGATTCCCTTATCCTCTACAGGTTGAGACCTAATGTTTGGGTGACTCCAGACCAACACATGAGTACAAGCAGCACACAAACTCAAAGCCGCCATCCTCCTCCTGGTCCAGCATCATCAGCCACATCAACCACTGCTGTCCTCCTTGACCCCTCTCAACCATCCGCCACTCCGTCTCTCGCCTTGAGCAGTTCCTGCTCATCTGCCCATATTCAGGTGCCTGTAAAGGACATGTTTGAGCGTAAGAAGCTAATGTCACAAAGTGCCCCAAATTTAAAGTGATACGACCAACCAAGCATCTTTTTCCATCTCCTGGTTCAAAAAATCCAGGCCTTATACACGCCCCCTGATAGGTGCTGTAACAGGTATTAAACTGATAAGAGTAGTACTACTTAACACACCTTATAATAATGCAGAGAGAGGCAACGCAGTGAGAGGAGTCTGAAGAAGAGGAGTCAGAGGAGAAAGGTGGCTTTGAGGAGATGGAAGACCAAACACAGCAGGCGTCCCAGTGGGCTTGTTGTCACCTTTTGGGGACCCTTGGTGGCTGGTTGGAGGAAGAGACCTTCAATGACATCCGTGAGGACAAGGAACGGGACATGGCTAGCTTGGTATCCAACCTTGTGCAAATGGGGAGTTTGCAGTTGTGCAAATGGACTGTTTGCGGTTGTTTGCGGTGCGTTAAACGGGGAGTTTGGTCTGTCACTGTGAAGCGGGCCTAACCCTTACACTACCTTATCGATACAACATCATACCTGATGTTTTAAAGCACGTTATTCCAAACAATTTAGGAATGTTAGGTAATTTATGCCCTTTATGGCTTAAAACCAGACTCTGCATCAACTATGTAATTTTCCCGTGGGAGTTTTGCCATGGATCCCCCTCCGGCATTCCACAGTCCAGGTGTTAGTCCCGTTGAAACAACTTTACCATCACTATTGTGGCCAGAAAGAGTCCCTGTGGGTTTTAAAATCCGCCTGCCCATTGAAGTCTATGGTGGTTTGCCGGGTTCGCCGAAAATTTTATGTTCGCAACATAACTATTTACCATCTCTTCTAGGCTCTGAGACAGTCTCTGCATTTTTTAGGGGAAAACAGTCTCCATTCCCAGCAGGTGGTACAGGGGCAGGGTTTACCCCTTCCCCCTCCTCCTGATCCTCTGACACATCCCACTCAGAGAGATCCTCTAGGCAACTCTGAGCTAGTTCTGCTTTCTGGGCCTCAGACAGCCCAGGGCACGGCCTTGTATATGTGGTCGCCTCCATTTTGCTTACCCACATGCGCTCTTTCCATATTCTCTGGAACATCTGGTCAAGCACGCAGCCCACATAGTGTGCTGTTAACTTTTCTGGAAAAAGGTGTCTGGCTTCTTTAAACCGTCTTTTTGCTTCTTTGGTAATATCTTCCTCTTATTGCTGTTCCATTTCTCCGAGCATCCCACCTCTGCCAGCCAATTGTTACAACCTACAATGATGATGGAGTATAGAGAATCCTAGTCCTCTTATCTCCTGTAGGTTTTAGACCTAAGTTTGGGTGGCTCCAGACCAGGGGTCCTCAAACTACGGCCCGCGGGCCACACCCGGCCCGCCAGGGTTCTGAACCCGGCCCCACCTGCCCCTTCCCCCAGACCCCTACGTCTCTTTGTGTCTCCACAGCTGCAGCCCCTGCTGACACCTCCTAGTCATCTGACTAGGAAGAGCAGGGGCTGACCCAGGGAGGAGCCACCAGGGGGAGGAGCCACCCACCGGCAGCATGAAGGATAGGTAAGGTGAGGGTGTTGTGAGGGAGAGATACAGACATATAGACAGACAAGGGCGAGTGAGGTAGAGAGACAAGGGGAGTGAGGGAGGGAGAGTGACAGACAGACAAGGGGGAGTGAGGGAGAGAGAGAGACAAGGAGGAGTGAGGTAGAGAGACAAGGGGAGTGAGGGAGAGCGAGAGATAGACAGACAGACAAGAGGGAGTGATCGAGCGACAGACAGACAAGGGGGAGTGAGGTAGATAGACAAAGGGAGTGATGGAGAGAGAGAGACAGACAGGCAAAGGGGAATGATGTAGAGAGGCAAGGGAAGTGAGGGAGAGAGAGAGAAAGACAGACAAGGGGGGGTGAGGTAGAGAGACAAGGGGAGTGAGGGATAGAGAGAAAGACAAAGGGGAGTGAGGTAAAGAGACAAGGGGAGTGAGGGAGGGAGAGAGACCTACAGACAAGTTGGAGTGAGGGAGAGAGAGAAACAGACAAGGGGGAGTGAGGTAGAGAGACAAGGGGAGTGAGGGAGAGAGATAGAGATAGATATGGGGGAGTGAGGCAAAGAGACCAGGGGAATGAGGTAGAGAGACAAGGGGAGAGAGGGAGGGAGAGACAGACAAGGGGGAGTGAGGTAAAGAGACAAGGGGTGTTAGGGAGGGAGAGACAGACAGACAAGGGGGAGTGAGGTAGAGAGACAAGGGTAGTGAGGGAGGGAGAGTGACAGACAGACAAGGGGGAGTGAGGGAGAGAGAGACAAGGAGGAGTAAGGTAGAGAGACAAGGGGAGTGAGGGAGAGCGAGAGATAGACAGACAGACAAGAGGGAGTGATCGAGCGACAGACAGACAGACAAGGGGGAGTGAGGTAGATAGACAACGGGAGTGATGGAGAGAGAGAAACAGACAGGCAAAGGGGAATGATGTAGAGAGGCATGGGAAGTGAGGGAGAGAGAGAGTGAGAGAGAAAGACAGACAAGGGGGGATGAGGTAGAGAGACAAGGGGAGTGGGGAATAGAAAGACACAGGAAGACATACAAGGGGGGGTTGAGGTAGAGAGAGAGATAGACAGACAAACAAGGGGGGTGAGGGAGAGACAGACGGACAGACAAGGGGCAGTGAGGTAGATAGACAAGGGGAGTGAGTGAGGGAGAGAGACAAGAGAGTGAGGAATAGAAAGACAGACAAGGTGAGTGAGTGAGGGAGAGAGACAAGAGAGTGAGGAATAGAAAGACAGACAAGGGGGAGTGAGGTAGAGAGACAAGGGAGTGAGGAATAGAAAGACAGACAAGGGGGCGTGAGGTAGAAAGACATGGGCAGTGAGGGAAAGAGACATGGGGGAGAGAGGAAGGAAAAGATAGAAAGGAGAGAGAGGAGGAAGGGAGATGGATAGAGACAGTAGAGATAGGGATGGAGAGAGAAATGGAGATAGGGAGGGGGAGAGAGAGGAGAGATAAAGATGAAGAGGAGAGAGAGAGAAGAAAGAGGGAGAGAGACAGAAGGGAGGAGAGGAAGAAGGGAATGACAGAAGTTAAAAGGAAAGGGGGAGAAGGAGAGGGAGAAAGTGAGAAGGAGAGAGAGCAAGAAGGGAGATGGAGAAGAATTCGAAAGAGGGAGCAGGGAGAGGGAAAAGAGAAAGGGAGTAGTAGAGAGAGGGAGAAGGGAGAGAGAGAAGTAGAGAGAGGAAAAAGAGAGAAGGGAAAAGGAAAGATAGGAACAAGGGACAAAGGAGAGAGAATGAAAAGAGAGGCAGAAGTAGCAAGAGTGAGAGCAAGGGTGAAGAAGAGAAAGAAGAGAGAGAAAGGGGAGAGGAAGAGGGAGTAGGGAGATGATAATGAGAGAGAGGGAAGAGGGAGAAGGGTGCGAGAGAAGCAGAGAGAGGGAGAAAGAGAGAGAGAGGAAAAAGGGACACGGGAGAGAAAGAAGGGAGAGGGATAAGTAGCAAGAGGGAGAGTAAGGGAGAAGGCGAGATAGAAGAGAGGTTATAGGGAAAAGGGAGAGGGAGAAGGGACGAAAAAAAGGGAGGGATATATATATACTGTATAGGAACTTTTTCATATTTTTTCAAACTATAGTCCGGCCCCCAACAGTGTCTGCGGGACAGTGAACTGGCCCCCTGTTTAAAAAGTTTGAGGACCCCTGCTCCAGACCAATGGACAGTCTTTGTAGATGCAAGAGCATAAGTCCCAGCTTTTGGTAGTGTGCCTGGGAAACCTGGAAGGGAGTCAGAAACAATCTCCTCTACCAGCATATGCCCCTGGGTCAATAATACACCTGCACACAAAGTCTTGATGAAAATTATGAACAACGTTTTATTTAGGAACAACATATTTAAACACAGCACTCAAGGATAGGGGAGTGGCTACCCTTAGCCAGCCCCCAATGACCTCTGGCCAATCATGCAGGGTCCCTACATGGGAACCATGAGACTCCTCCCCAGGTCCACCCACTAGGTGGGGTTAACTAATTCATTTGACTCTAGCTCCCAAGAGAGAGACATCTCCTGTGCCCATGCTAGAAAGGCTGAGAGGCCTCAGGCCATTCCATTGTTTCTGGGTGCCTGCCTGTCTGCTCTCCAGCTGTGAGCTCCCCATTGTTAGTACTCTGCTGGACACTTAGCTAATGGGATTAACAGGCCTTTGGGAACAAAGGAGGCTTGGCTGTATTCAACAGCTTCCCCTATACAATATAATAACATACTAATATAATAACATACATTCATATTTACAAATATAACATCCAATGTTTCACCCACATACAACCAATATATCCCATTAGATCCCTCATAGGATACTCATTACAATGAGCCTAAACATGGGAGGTATGGGAATATGCTAAGGGATAAACTTATAATACTTTATCCCCTAGACCAAAACATAACAATATATCCATAACAAGTGGGTCCCAAACCTTTTCTTCCACAGCATGAGCCATGAACTTTTCCAAACACAATATGGCCACTGGCTGATTCATGACAGCAAACATAGATACACATAGTGTTAGGTCGCTCCATACACACACCCCCATCCCATACCCCTCCCCCATCAGTTAATAAATACACATAATACACACATTTTTTCTTTATATATATACATATACAGGGAGTGCAGAATTATTAGGCAAATGAGTATTTTGACCACATCATCCTCTTTATGCATGTTGTCTTACTCCAAGCTGTATAGGCTCGAAAGCCTACTACCAATTAAGCATATTAGGTGATGTGCATCTCTGTAATGAGAAGGGGTGTGGTCTAATGACATCAACACCCTATATCAGGTGTGCATAATTATTAGGCAACTTCCTTTCCTTTGGCAAAATGGGTCAAAAGAAGGACTTGACAGGCTCAGAAAAGTCAAAAATAGTGAGATATCTTGCAGAGGGATGCAGCACTCTTAAAATTGCAAAGCTTCTGAAGCGTGATCATCGAACAATCAAGCGTTTCATTCAAAATAGTTAACAGGGTCGCAAGAAGCGTGTGGAAAAACCAAGGCGCAAAATAACTGCCCGTGAACTGAGAAAAGTCAAGCGTGCAGCTGCCACGATGCCACTTGCCACCAGTTTGGCCATATTTCAGAGCTGCAACATCACTGGAGTGCCCAAAAGCACAAGGTGTGCAATACTCAGAGACATGGCCAAGGTAAGAAAGGCTGAAAGACGACCACCACTGAACAAGACACACAAGCTAAAACATCAAGACTGGGCCAAGAAATATCTCAAGACTGATTTTTCTAAGGTTTTATGGACTGATGAAATGAGAGTGAGTCTTGATGGGCCAGATGGATGGGCCCGTGGCTGGATTGGTAAAGGGCAGAGAGCTCCAGTCTGACTCAGACGCCAGCAAAGGTGGAGGTGGAGTACTGGTTTGGGCTGGTATCATCAAAGATGAGCTTGTGGGGCCTTTTCCGGTTGAGAATGGAGTCAAGCTCAACTCCCAGTCCTACTGACAGTT
The DNA here is from genome assembly GCA_027410445.1 of Discoglossus pictus. NCBI lineage: Eukaryota > Metazoa > Chordata > Amphibia > Anura > Alytidae > Discoglossus > Discoglossus pictus. The sequence goes on from CM050163.1 coordinate 442,467,635, forward strand.
CCTGGAAGACACCTTCTTCAAGCAGTGGTACAGGAAGAAGTCTGCATCCTTCAAGAAAAACATGATTTTCATGCAGGACAATGCTCCATCACACGCGTCCAAGTACTCCACAGCATGGCTGGCAAGAAAGGGTATAAAAGAAGAAAATCTAATGACATGGCCTCCTTGTTCACCTGATCTGAACCCCATTGAGAACCTGTGGTCCATCATAAAATGTGAGATTTACAAGGAGGGAAAACAGTACACCTCTCTGAACAGTGTCTGGGAGGCTGTGGTTGCTGCTGCACGCAATGTTGATGGTGAACAGATCAAAACACTGACAGAATCCATGGATGGCAGGCTTTTGAGTGTCCTTGCAAAGAAAGGTGGCTATATTGGTCACTGATTTGTTTTTGTTTTGTTTTTGAATGTCAGAAATGTATATTTGTGAATGTTGAGATGTTATTTTGGTTTCACTGGTAAAAATAAATAATTGAAATGGGTATATATTTGTTTTTTGTTGAGTTGCCTAATAATTATGCACAGTAATAGTCACCTGCACACACAGATATCCCCCTAAAATAGCTAAAACTAAAAACAAACTAAAAACTACTTCCAAAAATATTCAGCTTTAATATTAATGAGTTTTTTGGGTTCGTTGAGAACATGGTTGTTGTTCAATAATAAAATTAATCCTCAAAAATACAACTTGCATAATAATTCTGCACTCCCTGTATATATATATATATATATGTGTGTATATATATATATATATATATATATATATATATTATTTTTATTTATCCTTATATTCTTTTTGGGATTTAAATGGAGTGAGTAGTGGAGAGGCAGGGAAGAGGAGAAGAGGAGAGGTGAGGAGGGGAGAGAGCAGGGTCCTGGGTAGTGGAGGAGGAGGAGGTAAATAGTGGCGGTGGAGAGAAGGAGGTGGAGTAGGTGAAGAGTGGCAGAGGAGAGGAGGAGTTGGAGGTGGAGAGCGGAGGAGAGGAGAGTGGTGGAGGAGATGGAGAGCAGAGGAGAGACGTGGAGAGTGGAGGAGAGGAGATCGGTGGAGGAATGGATGAGATGGAGAGTGGAGGAGAGGAGGATAGTGGAGTGGAGGAGGTGGATGGTGGCAGGGTTCCCCCGAGAACTAGGACTATCTAGTCCAGGGGGAGTGGCCTGATCCCGGGAGGGCAGGGTAGTTCGGGGGAGGGACAGGCCTCAAGGACAGTTCAGGGAGCTGAGGATTCCCGTCCACAGTCGGGAGGGCAAGCGGCTAAGGGCAAACACAGAGTCTGTAACTACACTCACCAGGAGAATGTGGTCCACCTTGGTGGCATCCGTGGATGCCACGCTATCATTGCGGGAGGAAAGGTGAGTTAGGCCCGGCCCTAGGGCCCAGGCATGGAAGGAGGTAGCGGCCGCAGTAACAGCAGTGGGTACAGTGGAAAGGGATCTGAGATCTGTGAAGCACCACTTTGACGACATCAGGGCCAAGGTGAGGAGGCTGATGGCCAAGGAGGACAAGCAAGCTGCAACACCAAGTGGTGGCCCCAAAGTGACAGTCTGTTACGAGTGGGAGAGGGTCGCTAAGGAACTATTGAGCCAAGTACCCTCCACTGGAGCTTCAGACCTGGTGGCCTAGCAATATCCAACCTCCATGTTACATACACCAACATGTGACCACATGTACATCACACACACTACACATGTACATGATGAACAACAAGAACACAGATATGTCAGCTCTATGTCAGCTCAGGGTTAGATAGAGAGTCCAAGTATGGGTGTGCTCACTGCAGTGTATGCAGTTACAGACCAAAGCCGGAATCAAGATAGCGTTAGGAGCGAAGAACAATCAAGATCAAGAGCCAAAGAATAGATCACATCTAGCTAATCATAGTTGCAATTAAGTGAATCATCCAGGTTCAAGCATAGATGTCAGATAGTTAGGAATGAACACAAAACAATGTATTATTCACCATACTAATAACATATACCTTTCTTTTTCTCTCTTTCAGCATCAAGGAGGTCTGGGTCCAGTGGTGAACCAGAGGTGGGGCCGTCAGCCCTATTTGACCAGGGAGTCGTCCAGTGTGCCGCCGCCCAGCAGGAACCTGCGCAGAGGGAGGAGGGAAAAAGTGGAGCGGAGGGCCCTGGTTCTGAGGAGAAGGATGTCATCTGAGCTGTGGGGTCACCAGCAGGACCGTTGGCCGCACCAGTGGCATTTGACACCTCTGTCCCCCTCCTCCAGAGAATGAGCATCTCCCCAGGGCCCTCCTACTTGAGGGACCAGCAGGGTTTGACCCCATCTCCTACTCCCCTCACAAGTGCTGCGGACTGGCCACTACCACCACCAGGCCCAGCAACGACACCACCACCCGCATGGAGCAAGGCTCCAGCGGGTCCCCAGAACCTCCCCACTGGGCAACAACCACCGCCACCTCCTCACCAAGCAAAGTCCCACACACCTCCATCCCTGATGGAGGTGAGTTGGCTGTTGCTCCACATGCCTCTGCACAGCCTCCATGTGTTTTTGCGGCCCCTCCTGATGTATTGCTAAGTGGTGGTGGTGAAGGAACTTGTGTACCTCAATGAAGCTGACAGCTATACCATGTAGGGCCACTGCAGGTGGGCAGGTCATAGCAGAGAGGTCAGCCAAATCACAGTCCACTGTAGAAGGAATTGGCAACCCACTCAAGTATCTTTGACATGCAAACCTTGTGGAAAAGCACGGGCAGAGACATAGCTAAATGTGCTGCAGTCCATAGGGTCACAGAGAGTCAGACACAACTGAGGGATTGAACAACCAAATGTTAAATTTATATATGCCATGTGGCGGTGTCATTTGGCCACTACTTGATTTTCCAATGTAGATGTGTTGAGATGTATATGAGATGATCTTTGTATTTTTAGGGTCCACATTAGAGCCTCTGTGAGTAAGAAAGGATTAATATGGCCGCCATTTTCCTGTATTTGTGTTGCAATTTAATGAGGTATTGTGTCTTTAATAGCTTTCAGCCTCTTGCAGCATAACTTTTCATATTGGCATATGCATGACCATCACAACCATGACAATCAGTTCTGTAAATCAGTGCAGTGTTTTCTTTCCTGTGCTCTGTAATCAGGGTGCAGGTGAGAGTGGGTGTGGGTTGGCCTGTGTAAAGGTATATCTGTGTGCATTTGTGTGGTGTTCTGTTTGAATCAGTTCTGTAAATCAGTGCAGTGTTTTCTTTCCTGTGCTCTGTAATCAGGGTCCAGGTGAAAGTGGGTGTGGTTTGGCCTGTGTAAAGGTTTATCTGCGTGCATTTTGTCGTGTTCTGTTGAATCAGTTCTGTGAGGCAGGGCAGTGTTTTATGTCCTGTGCTCATTTATCATTGCACAGGTGAGTAGGCAGGGTCTATTTTAACAAGGGAAGGGCGAGCTTGGGAGCTTGCAGTAATTTCTAGTGTAAGTGTAGTTAGTGTGTAGGAGATTGAATTAAAAGGAAAGGGTTATTATAAGAAAAAATAGAAAACAAACGTATAAATTTTTTTTGTTTTGTTTGGGTTAAGTTGTAGAAAAGCAATCTTTATACAAATACTTTGATTTGTTTTCTCACTGTTTTTTTTGTAACTGATAATCATGAGTCAGTCCAGTGGCAACCTCACTCAGTGTACATCCTGCCACATGTATGCACTACTGGATGGGATGATCCAGGGTCCATACCTCTGTGACAGGTGTGTGCATGTTGCCTCTCCAGAAGCTCATATTGGAGAACTGGAGAGGAGAATTGCAGCACTTAGTGATATTGCTCCACTAGAAAGGGGGTTGGTGCTCACTGAGCACAGTTTAGCTGGGCCTAGCATGGAGGGCATAGCTGGGGCTAGTAAGGATGTCCAGGGAGGTAGCTGGGTTACAGTTAAAAGGGTAAACAGGGGGAATCGGAGGAGGCAGGCCAGTTCTGAGTTGGCTAACACCAACAGATTTGCCAGATTGAGTGAAACTGTTGGGGATGTCCATTCAGGAATGGCAATGCCAGACAGAGCTGTTCCCTCTAACAGCCGGGAGAACAGTTCTACTAGAGGAGTGGGAGGGCAGCATAGGCAGAGCAACAGACACGTTTTGGTGGTCGGGGACTCTATTATTAGGAAGGTAGACAGGGTGATTTGTCACCCAGATCCCAGCAAGCGGACAGTTTGCTGTCTCCCGGGTGTTCGGGTTCTGCATGTTGTGGATCGGGTGGAAAAATCATTGGGAGGGGCTGGTAATAAACACACAGTCTTGATACATATTGGTACCAATGAGTAAGTAAGTGGACGATGGAGTGCCCTAAAGAAGGATTTTAAAGAACTAGGGAATAAGCTTAAAGCAAGGACCTCCAAAGTAGTATTTTCTGAGATACTACCTCTGCCATGTGCTAGCCCAGGGAGGCAGAAGGAGCTTAGAAATGTTAATGTGTGGCTACAAAAGTGGTGCAGTGCAGAGGGGTTTGGGTTTTTAGAGCACTGGGCTGACTTCTCACCTGGGTACAATCTCTATAGCAGGGATGGATTGCACCTTAATGACGAGGGAGCTTTTGTGCTAGGGGATAGGATGGTAGATGGTAGAACGGCTGGGGGAGTTTTTAAACTTGTAGGTGGGTGAAGGGACTATATAGAAGTATTGGGGTAAAAAGGGAAGAGAGGGAAAATGAAGAATTAGTTACCCATGGGGGAGGAGAAGGGGGAGAGATACAATAGACAGTAGGGAGGTATTCATAGGAGCCTCAAATACAGTGGCAAGCACTTCACAACGGCAGAGCCATAGCAACATAAAGTGTATGCTTGCTAATGCAAGAAGTTTGGCTGGGAAAATGGGCGACCTAGAATTATTAGCAGTACAAGAAAAATGGTGCTTAATAGGAATTACTGAAACATGGTGGGATGAATATCATGACTGGACTTTTAATCTGGATGGTTATACCCTATTTAGGAAAGATAGGGGAAATGGTAAAAGAGGAGGAGGGATCTGTCTTTATATTAAGCCTTAATTTAAGCCTATAGTCAGAGAAGATATTTATGCTGGAACTAACGGCAACATTGAATCTTTGTGGGTTGAGCTAAATAGCGGAGGAGCTAATTCTAAACGCATATTGGTGGGAGTTTGCTATAAACCCCCAAACATAATTGAAAGTGAGGAAATACAATTATTGTTACAGATTGGAAATGCCGCTAAGCACCGGCAAGTTCTAATAATGAGAGATTTTAATTACCCTGAAATAAACTGGATAAATCAGACCAGCAGCTCAGCTAAAGGGAGCAGGTTCTTGAGTACACTCAGGGATCATTGTCTGGCCAAGGTTATACAAGAGCCTACTAGAAATGGGGCCATCTTGGATTTAGTCATCACAACTAATATTGATATACTGTATTTATCGGCGTATAACACGCCCTGGTGTATAACACGCACCTCATTTTAAGAAGGAAATTTCAGGGGAAAAATAATAATTTCAAATAAAGATCCTTGAAGCAAAATCCTCAACTGCATCCTCCCTCCTCATCCTCCCTCCTCAACCCTCCCATCCCCAACCCCCTCCTCAAACCCCCATCCTCAACCCCCTCCTCAAACCCCCTCCTCCACCTCCATCCTCCTTTCTCAACCCCCTCCTCAACCCCCCTCCTCAACCCCCTCCTCCACCTCCCTCCTCACCCCTCCATCCTCAACCCCCTCCTCAAACCCCCCATCCTCAACCCCCTCCTCAAACCCCCTCCTCCACCCATATCCTCCTTCCTCAACCCTCTCCTCAACCCCCCTCGTCAACCTCCCTCCTCATCCTCAACCCCTCTCCTCATCCTCAACCTCCCTCCTCATCCTCCCTCCTCAACCCCCCATCCTCAACCCCCTCCTCAACCCCCCTCCTCAACCCTCCCATCCTCATCCTCCTTCCTCAACCCCCCTCCTCAACCTCAACCTCCTTCCTCAACCTCCCTCCTCATCCTCAACCCCCCTCCTCATCCTCAACCCCCTCCTCAACCTCCCTCCTCATCCTCCCTCCTCAACCCTCCCATCCTCAACCCCCTCCTCAAACCCCCATCCTCAACCCCCTCCTCAAACCCCCTCCTCCACCCCATCCTCCTTCCTCAACCCCCTACTCAACCCCCTCCTCAACCCCCCTCCTCCACCTCCCTCCTCACCCCCCCCATCCTCAACCCCCTCCTCAAACCCCCCATACTCAACCCCCTCCTCAAACCCCCTCCTCCACCCCCATCCTCCTTCCTCAACCCTTTCCTCAACCCCCTCGTCAACCTCCCTCCTCATCCTCAACCCCTCTCCTCATCCTCAACCTCCCTCCTCATCCTCCCTCCTCAACCCCCCATCCTCAACCCCCTCCTCAACCCCCCTCCTCAACCCTCCCATCCTCATCCTCCTTCCTCAACCCCCCTCCTCAACCTCAACCTCCTTCCTCAACCTCCCTCCTCATCCTCAACCCCCCTCCTCATCCTCAACCCCCTCCTCAACCTCCCTCCTCATCCTCCCTCCTCAACTTCCCATCCTCAACCCCCTCCTCATCCTCAATCCCCTCCTCAACCTCCCTCCTTATCCTCCCTCCTCAACCCCCCATCCTCAACCCCCTCCTCAACCCGCCATCCACAACCCCCATCCTCAAAACCCCTCAACCCCCCCATCCTCATCCTCTTTCCTCAACCCCCCTATATTCAACCCTCTCCTCAACCCCCCTCCTCAACCTCAACCCCCCTCCTCAACCTCAACCCCCCTCCTCAACCTCCCTCCTCATCCTCAACCCCCCTCCTCATCCTCAACCCCCTCCTCATCCTCAACCCCCTCCTCAACCTCCCTCCTCATCCTCCCTCCTCAACCCCCATCCTCAACCCCCTCCTCAACCTCCCTCCTCAACCCCCCCATCCTTAAACCCCCATCCTCCAACCCCCATCATCATCCTCCTTCCTCAACCCCCCTATCCTCAAGCCCCTCCTCAACCCCCCTCCTCAACCCCCCTATCCTCAACCCCCTCCTCAACCTCCCTCCTCAACATGTCACATGCTCGCCGGGTCAAGGAGCGGAGCGGAGGCCGGAGCAGAAGCAGGTAAGTGAGGGGGGTTTAGGTTGAGGAGGGGGGTGGTTAGAATGAGGAGGGGGGTTAGAATGCGGAGGGGGGTTTAGAATGCGGAGGGAGGTTGAGGATGAGGAGGGGGGAGGGAATATCAGCGTATAACACGCACCTATCATTTGCCCCCTTTTTTCAGGGAGAAAAAGTGCGTGTTATACTCCGATAAATACGGTAATATCAAATGTTAAAATAGGGGAACCCTTGGGGAACAGGGATCACAACATAGTCTCATTTGAGCTTGAATACAAAAAACAGAGTTGTAAGGAGCCAAAAAAAACTCTAAATTTTAAAAGGGCTAACTTTAATGGGCTAAGGGCAGCAATACTACATATAGACTGGGACAAAAAACTTACAGGAAAAAATACTGAAAATAAATCTCCTCAAACCCCCTCCTCCACCCCCATCCTCCTTCCTCAACCCCCTCCTCAACCCCCCTCCTCCACCTCCCTCCTCAACCCCCCTCCTCCACCTCCCTCCTCAACCCCCCCATCCTCAACCCCCTCCTCAAACCCCCTCCTCCACCCCCATCCTCCTTCCTCAACCCCCTCCTCAACCCCCCTCGTCAACCTCCCTCCTCATTCTCAACCCCTCTCCTCATCCTCAACCTCCCTCCTCATCCTCAACCGCTCCTAAACCTCCCTCCTCATCCTCCCTCCTCAACCCCCCCATCCTCAACCCCCTCCTCAACCCCCCTCCTCAACCCTCCCATCCTCATCCTCCTTCCTCAACCCCCCTCCTCAACCTCAACCTCCTTCCTCAACCTCCCTCCTCATCCTCCCTCCTCATCCTCCCTCCTCAACCCCCCATCCTCAACCCCCTCCTCATCCTCAACCCCCTCCTCAACCTCCCTCCTAATCCTCCCTCCTCAACCCCCCATCCTCAACCTCCTCCTCAACCCCCCCCATCCTCAACCCCCCCCATCCTCAAACCCCCTCAACCCCCCCATCCTCATCCTCTTTCCTCAACCCCCTATCTTCAACCCTCTCCTCAACCCCCCTCCTCAACCTCAACCCCCCTCCTCAACCTCCCTCCTCATCCTCAACCCCCCTCCTCATCCTCAACCCCCTCCTCATCCTCAACCCCCTCCTCAACCTCCCTCCTCATCCTCCTTCCTCAACCCCCCATCCTCAACCCCCTCCTCAACCTCCCTCCTCAACCCCCCCATCCTTAACCCCCCCATCCTCCAACCCCCCATCATCATCCTCCTTCCTCAACCCCCCTATCCTCAAGCCCCTCCTCAACCCCCCTCCTCAACCTCAACCCCCCTATCCTCAACCCCCCTCCTCAACCTCCCTCCTCATTCTAAACCCTGCTATGCATTCTAACCCCCCCTCATTCTAACCCCCCTCAACCTAAAACCCCTCCTTAACCTAAGCCCCCCTAAATACCTCCCCCTCACTTACCTGCTTCTGCTCCGGCCTCCGCTCCTTGACCCGGCGCGCATGTGACGTCACATGCGCGCCACGTCATTAGCATATACCGGGACCATGTTACATGCTCGCTGGGTCAAGGAGCGAAGCGGAGGCCGGAGCAGAGGGGGGTTTAGGTTGAGGAGGGGGGGTGGTAAGAATGAGGAGGGGGTTTAGAATGCGGAGGGGGGTTTAGAATGAGGAGGGAGGTTGAGGATGAGGAGGGGGGAGGGAATATCGGCGTATAACACGCACCTATCATTTGCCCCCTTTTTTCAGGGAGAAAAAGTGTGTGTTATACGCCGATAAATACGGTAATATCAAATGTTAAAATAGGGGAACCCTTGGGGAACAGGGATCACAACATAGTCTCATTTGAGCTTGAATACAAAAAACAGAGTTGTATGGGGCCAACAAAAACTCTAAATTTTAAAAGGGCTAACTTTAATGGGCTAAGGGCAGCAATACTACATATAGACTGGGACAAAGAACTTACAGGAAAAAATACTGAAAATAAATGGACAACATTTAAATTCTTACTAAATAAGCATACTCATCGGCATGTATCATGTGGAAATAAAATGAATAGGAGTAAATCACATCCCATGTGGCTTAACAATGACTTAAAGATCATGATAAGGGAAAAAAAACATTCATTTAAATTATACAAGGAGGGAACAGAGGCAGCTTTATGTGCCTATCAGGAAATCAACAAGGCTTGCAAAAGGTCTATTAGACTGGATAAAATGGAAAATGAGAAGTCAGTTGCAAAGGAAAGTAAGACTAACCCTAAAATATTTTTTAAATATATTAATGGGAAGAAGGCAAGGAAGGAAGCTATAGGAACATTAAAATGTGACACAGGCCGTCTGATAATTAGTGACCAGGAAAAGGCAGATTAGCTAAATAGGTTATTTTTGTAGTTATACACAAGGGAGGTACCAGTGGTTGGGACACCGCAACAAATTGGGGCTACACTACCATCACTAAATAATTGGTTAACGCAGGAAGAAATCCAAAAGAGATTGGAGAAAATACATTTTAAGTCCCAGGTCCTGATGGAATACATCCAAGGGTACTGAGGGAGCTTGTTATTTAGGAGGAGATATGATTACCTTATTTAAATACATCCAGGGTCACTATAAGGCTTTGTCAAGTGAACTTTTTATAGCAAAAGATTTTCAACTGACAAGAGGACATCCCTTGAGGTTAGAGGAAAAAAGATTTCACCTTAAACAAAGAAAATGGTTCTTCACAGTCAGGGTGGTTAAACTGTGGAATTCTCTACCAAAGGAGGTGGTGACAGCGAATTCGATAGATAACATCAAAAAGGGGTTAGATATATTTTTGAATAAAGAGGGCATTCAAGGTTATCATAGATAACTAGCAAAGGAATATTGATCCAGGGAGAAATTTGATCGCCAGTTTCTGGGGTCAGGAAGGAATTTAGCTTTTTTTTCCCCTTATGAGATAATTGGCAAATGTACAATGTTTTTTTTTCTGTTTGCCTTCCTCTGGATCAATTAACAATTAATAAAAAATAGTCCACATATTAAAAAGATCAAGAGAGATCTAAAAAGGTTGAACTTGATTCACTAACAGGCTTTATTCAACCTCAAATACTATACTATGATTAATTAATTAACGACTAATTAATAACTAATCCGCATATTGCAGATCAGAGTAGATCTTAAAAGGTTGTACTTGATGGACTGAAAGTCTTTTTTCTACCTTAATTACTATGGGCCTCATTCTATTATCGGCCTTAAAACGGCTGCAAGGCTGCGATTCCTTGCGGGGGTTCCGTTACCTCGCAATTCTATTAAACGGCCCCGCAAGGATCTCCTCTTACGGCCGGCCGTATATCTTGCAACCGGCCGTAAGCTCAGAAATCTTTAAAGTCAAAAATAAATTCAAGACAGCACTGTAAAGCTCTGTAAATGCTAGGGATCATATTGGGGGACATGAGGATTAATAGTAACCCACTCTCAAGCTTGCACATCAGCCCAAATCCGAGTTTACATTAACTGTTTATTTTCCGGCCGCAGCGTGGCCGGGTCTGAGGTGCTCCAAGCACTCTGGACTTTTTCCATGGATATTTGACATATATAAAAAAAATTTTTTTTTACGGATTTGAGTATAGGGGAATGTTGTGCTATTTTTGCTAACACCTACAATCACTTTATAGTCTCCTCAGAGTGCAGGATGGCTTTATTTCTGCTTTATAATGTGCTTAATTGGTGCTAGCGGGACCTTTTTCCTACAAGTAAGCTGCGGCTCGCTTTTAGCCTTGCAGACAGGGTTCCCGGAGCAATAGAATAGCAACCGGGCTTTTCTTGCGGCCGAAACTCTTGCAGCCGTTTTAGATCAAAGGCTTTCCTCCGGCGCGTGCGGCCGCAAGGGATAGCAAGGCGCCGGCCGCAAGCCTGCCAGAATCCCTGGCCGGAGGGGAATAGAATAGCCGAATAGCTTGCGGCCGGTCCTTGGGGCCCCGCATCTCCTACGGCCGTTAATAGAATGAGGCCCTATGTAACTATGTAACTATGTAACATATGAAAGAATAAAATATTTATTTGTTAAACTATTTGGTACTTGAGAGTTGTTGAGCAAGTAATTATAATGACTTCCATTGCTTTGGCCATATTTTAAAATGCATTTGTGTGTTTTGCAGTGTTCCAAACTGCAAACCCTTTGCGGGTCCTATTTGGAACTCGAAAGATTTGGGCAGCCATTTGCCAATTGAGGGTTTGACTGCGTTTGCAGTCTGGAAGGATTTTTGCAATTGAATAGCGATTTGCGATTTTAGCAAACGGAACTCTTGCAGATGGGAAAGATCATAAGCTTTGATAGTCTTCAAGATCCGATTTTAGAACCACAAGGATTTCAAGCCCATAACACTTAAGCCGTTTTCATCTCGCTAAAAAAACACAAATTGAAGAGCAAATTAACTTACCGCCTCCCTTACGGGCTACAATAACTTACAATTGCTCAATTGAATGAGGTGCCTAGTAGGCTTTCCATAACTTCCCATTAAAAGGTAATGCTTGTGAATATTGCTAGGATTCTATGGTAAAAATAAATTCTACAATATTGCATAGTAACATAGTATATAAGGTTGAAAAAATACTTTTAGTCCATCAAGTTTAATCTTTTTTGATCTCCGATCCTTGTAATATGGGGATTAATTGTTAATTGATCCAGGGGAAGGCAAACAACAAAAAAAACTTTGAAACATTGCTGATTATCTCATAATGAGAAAAATTCCTTCCTCACCCCAAATGCTGGCAATCAGATTACTGAATGCCGTTTCTACTGAAAAATATATTCAACCCCTTTTTTAAAGTTATCTATTGATTCTGCTTTCATAACCTCCTGATACAGAGGTCTACAGAGAGCAAATTATTTATTTAACAAATCTGCCTTTTCCCAGTCACAATTTTTCAGTTGGCCTGTTTCACATTTTAAGGTTCCAATATTTTCTTTCCTACCCTTCTTCCAATTAATGCATTTACTTTCTTGTTTGTATAATTGAAATATTTGCTGTTTACTCCTTATTTTGGGTTCAATGTTTTGTGATTTTCTCCTTCTACTTTTATTTACACATGGTATGTGCTGATATGCATGTATATTTAGAGAAGCTTTACATGTTCACCTTCTGCATTTTTACCTGTTATTTATTTTTCCTAGCTCATACATTACATTGCTGCCCTTAAAATTTGCCCTTTTAAAATGCAGAGTTTTTGATGGCCCCTTATAACTTTGTTCTTTGAACTCGAGCTTTAATGAAAATATTTTATGATGACTGTTCACCCATGGTTCCCCTATTGGAATATTTGATTTTATATCAGTATTATTTGTGATTACTAGATCCAAGATAGCCTATTTGTTAGTAGTTTCTTGTAAAGTGGGCCAGACAATACTGTACTGTACAAAAGTGTACTTAAGAACCTGCTCCCCTGAATTACTGGTCTTATTCATCCAGTTTATGTCAGGGTAGTTGAAATCTATTATTATAACCTGACCATTCTTAGCAACATTTAAAATCTGTAGAAATAATTGCAATTACTCACTCTTTCTTATTTATTTATTTATTTATTTTGTATATTCCTACAAATCTGTTAGTTGGATTTGTTCCTCCACTATTTATTTCAACCCACAAGGTTTCAACATAATCACTAGTTCCCCCTAAATATCTTCTAAATCAAGGTTAACATACAGATAAATCTCTCCTCTGCTTCTATCATTGCCTCTATCTTTCCTAAATAGGTTATAACCTTCCAAATTAACGGTTCAGTTATGAGAATCATCACCATGCTTCAGTAATGCTTGTCAAATCCAATTTCTCATTAGCTGCTAATAATTCTAGCGTTTCCATTTTCCCTAGCAAGCTTTTTGCATTAGCAAGCATACACTTTAGGTTGCTGTATCTATGCAGGTTTTAAGTAATTGCTAATGTATTTGCATTACTTCCCATGACCTCCCGATTGACTATACTAACCCTCCTCCCTTCTCCACCTCCATGAGTAGTTAATTCATCCTTTAACCCCTCTACACTTTCTACCTGATTACTTCTATTTGCTCCCCCTCCTACTAGTTTAAATACTCGCCCAGTCTACCATCCTCTCCACACAAATTCTCTTTTCATTAAATTGCAATAAATCACTGCTACAGAAATTGTATCCAAGTGAAAACTCAGATTCCTAAGGTCCTTCTGTCTCTCTGGTCTAGCACATGGCACTGGTTGTATAAAATCCTTTTTTTAGGACTCTCCATCCTTCACTTACTTTGTCATTGATACCAATATGAAGCAATGACTGCTGGGTCATTTCCAGCTCCTCCCAATAGTTTATGAACTCGATCCACAATATGCCAAGCCAGAGCATGCAAGAGAAAGCAAAGTCTCCTACCACCAAAGTCTGTCTGTTACTCTGCCTAATCTGCCCTCCCTCTAGTCCTGTAGAACTGACAGCTTAATTCAGTCTTGCAAATCTGTTGTGTTTGACACTCAGAACTAGCCTACCTCATTCTCCTGTTCCTTTCCCTTGTAACTGTAACCCAGATACCTCCCTGGTATGGACCCTGAATCAGCTGCTCCAGCAGTGTCTAAATTCCTCAATACAGTGTGTATTGTTCACAATTTTCCATTTTTAAAAGAGAGGTATGGTCAGTCTAGGTAGAGGTATTGAATAATGGGTCTGTGTCTGGTTCACGACCTCAGGCCCCTTTTTCCCCAGATCTCCACTGGATTATTAACTTTATCACATATATCAACTGAAGCTTCCAGTATTTCAATGTCCTCCCTATGCCATTCTGATCACCACTGTATTAAAATATTTGTACATGCATACTGAAAACAACGTTGACCTTATTTACATAATGATATTGAGACTGTTGAAAACTGTAAAGAAAATAATTGGCTACCCCTGATGTACTGTACGATGGAGGGCATCTATCACTCTTTTGCCCACCGTATGCTAAATAATGATATAACCCTGAGTATTTAGCTGCCTTTCGTAAAATTTCAGTTAAATCCCTTTGTAATGATCTATGCAAGATTATGTAAAAAAATAACTCTTTAATGTAATTATACTTAACCTTGTATTGATAAATACAAATTACCAATATATGTAACTAAACTTTTCCAAAGTATGTTCACATTGCAGGAGTTTGCCAGGTTACAGATGACCCAACTTATATTTATTTTTAATTGTATTTAATAATGGGCTTCCAAGGATTTTTGTAAGAGTGTTTTTTATGTTCTGTTTGATTTAAAAGAAAAAGCACAATTGTTTCTGTAACTTATTATTACAATACAGGGGTATTATTATTATTATTATTATTATTATTATAATATTATTATGCTGTATTATTATTACCATTATTTATATACTTTACCTATTTGTAACTGATATATCCATCAATGAATAGGCTGAAAAGCTAAGTATCTATTTTTATTTTCCTGCAGCATACAATGTACAGTTGGACTGTTGCTACCTTGAGGAGAAAGTGTCATCAATGTCCCAACTGTGCATTAGAAATATGCTGCGTGCGTGAGGGAAAACTGTTACACACAAATCCGAGTTACATACAAATCCGGTTGTTGTGTAAAGCGCCATTTTAGATTCGTAATGTGTTAGTGTTGTAAAATGGCGTAGTTTGTGTATGTGGTACGCGGTTCGCGAGCATTTTCCGTGCTTCCTACCTGAGTATTTTTGTACCTCGCACGTCCCTGTCAAAAGCCGTACGTGCCGGGCGGTGTTTTGCGCATTTTGGGATCACGTAGCCTTGTTTTCATTTTTTTCGGCTGCCATTTTTTTCTTTCGCTCAGCCGATTTTACATTTCCTAAACTCATTAAATTCAACTTTAATTAGTGTGCAACCTCACTGGCAGATGTCATGGCTGTACCCCCATGCTCTGTGTAATTTTTTTTTTTTTTTGTATTTTGTATATTTTTTGTTCTTTTTGAATGTACGCATTTCAGGCCTTAACTTCGTATTTTTTTTGCGTCCTGTGGGTCTTATTTTTTGTTTCTAAGTGCCGCTGCGTATTTTTTTCCCCAAAGACGCGCTTTTCTGGGTCTTTTTTGTACCGGGAGTGAGGTGCCGTAGAGCCTCCACCTCCGCAAATGCAGCCCCTCGCTTCGCGAGGTTCCTTATTTGCAGCCGACATTTGAGCCTTCACCTCCGCAAATGCGGCCCCTCGCTTCACGAGGACGCAGTTCTGCAAGGTCACTTCGCAAGCTCGCAAAGCGTGACGACGACTCGCAGTTTGACAACTATTATATGTGATTCTTCTTATTTTTAATATTATTCAGGGATTCGAGTTGCATGCAAATCCTGTTTAGATTTAAATTTGAGTTACACACAAATCTGAGTTACACACAAATCTGAGTTACACACAAATCTGAGCTACACACAAATCTGAGTTACACACAAATCCGAGTTACATACAAATCCGGTTTAAAGACATTCTCAGGAACGTACCTTGTCTTTAACCAGGGGACTGCCTTTATATTAGAACAGTTAACTGAGAAGCTTCATCTACTGTAGTCTAGGCCTTGTTCAACTAGTCCCCAGAGGCCAGAGACAGGCTACATTTTTAAGATACTCCTTAGAGAGCACAGATCGGTAAATCAAAATGATTAAAACACTATTCTTATCTAAAATTATCTGAAAACACAATGTGATACTTCCCCTCGAGGACTGCTGTTAGACAACCCTGGGCTCATTGTGCTATAAAGTTTTGCCAGGTCCCAATTCAAAATGCCAGCTTATAAATTATTTCTTCTGCATGATTTTTTGTTCTGAGCTTTTCAAACCTTTCTGTGGCTTAAAAATAAAAATAAGGCTCTACCTGATTGTGAAATGCATCATAATGTAGCATTATGGTACCATATTGTAGATTTTGTATATAGTAATCAGTGCTCATATAATACTGTGCATTGCAGTCCTTGGCAGGTCTTGATGGTTTCTAGGGAATTTATGTTGATAGGATGTCATTAGACCCACGCCTGTGAATTTCTAAAGGTCACATGACTCATCAAAGCAGGAGCAAGTATAGGTGGGATATCTGCAGCTAGTGGCAGAAAAGGGCAGGAGACAGCTCCACTGTACGCTCAAGCAGTGCATGCTTCAGTTTAATATGAAAATCCACAGAAGGGAAGCTAACTGGGGCACATTAGGCACTGAATACTAATTATTCAGTTAGGTTGGACATTTCAGTCTTACGCTATTCCCTGGTATTTTAGAGGCTCGCTGGTTAATGCAGCGTTTTTTACACAGATTTGATGTAGGAGAGACTAGGATAATTCCCATCCTATGCTTCAGAGATCTAGCAGGACCTTAAAAAAATTGCTGAAGGATGTCACTTTCAATCTTCCTCCACCAGCCTAATGCTGCATTGCAGTTTTAGCTTAAAGCAGCAGACCCTCACAGCAAGAAATAGCAGATCTGAAAGAGCTAAGCCCCACTCACTAGTTTCACATCAGTACATGGCTGTGTATCTGCAAGTAATAATTAAAGCAGCCAGTGGGTATCCCCTGGATTGTAAGCTTTGCGGATTTCCTGAATCTCTTGCAATAATTAAAATGAATTCCATTTATTATGTATTTTAACTACATTGTACAGCTCTCTGGAACTGTTGGCCCTTTATTAAAAACACAAAAAAATCTCAAATATATTGGAAAGTATATACTATTAGCCTTATTAAATTGCGATTTGGACAATTGAATAAGGCTCTATAAAAGCACAAAGCATATTTTTTTACAGAAGTTTTTAGTTAACTAGCAGAATCACAATTTAATAAGGCGATATGTGTTTATTTCTTTCTAAGAGCCATCTATGTATATATAATCTATTGACACACAGTTATACTCATTTGCCTGGACATCCTGCTGTATTTACAGATGCCATAATCTACTAAATCTACCATAAGCCAGAATTCCAAATGTCTTCAAGATCCATCATAGATTTTATACTTACACACATACATATTTTAATATAATGGCATTCAATAAATCTCAAAAACATGGAAAAGGATACCTCAGAAAAGGCCATCATTTAAAGAGTCATTGTAGTGGTCATACAATAGGCTTTCATTTGTTTATTTAGTAACTGTTTAGTAATTGAATCAATTATTTAATATTACTTGTAAAATTCACTTTACTGTTTCAGGAACTAGCAGCACTGTATTTCTCCACCCCCTACTAGTTGTCCAGAGGGTGTCCTGCATTTTATACTAGATTGGTCTAGGTTTGTCTGCATTTCCACTACAGTAAAGCAGACAGATAAAGACTCCTATCAGGAAAGACTCATGTGCTATTATGGGAGAGAACACCTGTTAGGGGAGAGAAGCAGATCTACTGAAGTCTCAAACAATAAAGTTGAACTGTTCGTTTTTAAAGCTACACAGATGTTTTTTCATCAAAAGCTGATATTAATGCTAATCAGCTATTATATAAACAAATTAAATTATATGGTGTAATCAACTAAGTGAAGGTTCGGCAGAAGGTTGGCTATCAGTTACTGGAGCAGTATTATGTATTGATTGAGTCAGTGAGACTAATTAGATTTCAAGTGAGTGTGTGTACGTGCATGCTCGCATGTTTGCAGTGGAAGTTTGGAACATTTTCGATATAAAGACAATATATACTAATATCCATGTTAAATCTCTCTCTCTCTCTATCTATCTATATATATATAGAGTGAAGAGTGAGGTAGCCTTGAATGTCCAGTAATCCAGATGAATAATCAGAGTATTGCAGTATATAGTGATACCTTTTTTATTGGACAAACATATTCAAAGGGTTCCTGATGACGAGAGCGTTCCTCTCTTTATCGAGTCAGAGTCAATACTCATAACTCTGACTCGACAAAGAGAGGAACGCTCTCGAAAGCTCGTCATGAAACCTATGAATATGTTTGTCCAATAAAAAAGGTATCACTATATACTGCAATACTCTGATTATTCATATATATAGGTTGTTTATTGCTTATACCCACAGGATACTGGTTATGTACCACTCTGGTATTTCCATTTTCCCACTGTAATTCTTGCGTTATCAGAAAACATAATAATAAAAAAAAAAAGCAACTAATGAAACTGGACAATCTGTCTGACAGTGCTGCAGTGAGCAATGGAAGAAGGGTCATAATTACATGACAACTCGGGTAAAACATTTTCTATATGGTCTTACCATATGGTCTTTTAACATCGGACAAAATGTTACATAGTAAAATAAAAAAAATGTTATAATGTAAGTTTTATGCCGCCTACGCCAATCAGATTTCTGCTCCCCCTGTACCCCACTTGCAGCTCTTCCTTTCCCCTTTCTATATCTCAAATCATACTTATATGTGTGTCTATGTATATACATGCAGCCCTATTAAATTAGCTCAACATAAAACCGTAACCCGCAAGACTTACAGCTATTAACTTGACCCCGTAAAGCAACCCGTCAACCACTTGCGGGGTAAGGGGCGGGAAAAGGCTATGGGACATGGAAATGTTAACTGCACGGCCGCAAATCCTTTGATCTATCAAGCCCGTAACTGTTACGTTTCCAATCATGCTATTAAATTGCAACAAATTCACCGGCGTTCAAGCCCGTTAACCCGCAAATGGAGCCAAGAAGTCAACGTGTACTAGGGAGGACCCGCTAGAGGGGTAAAGTCCAATCCGTAACACTGTAAATGCACACATACACACACTATGGTACTTATATTAAAAGGTAAAGTGATGTTAGGTATTGAAATAAATAGCACAACATTCTGAAGCTCGCAAATCTGTAATATAAAATCATATTTTTTATGTTTAAATTCCGTATGATATCGATCTTGGCAATCAATGTGTTAATACATATAATGGAACTCAATGTACTAGAATACCATATTTATGGCTTTATCAATATTATATCTAGAATGTCATATCTGGAATGTGGGTCCGATCGTAACTCGTAATTGTACCCCGTAAGACTTTGAAATCCAACCTCCATTTTTCAGTGACGTAATGATGATGATCTCTGTTGCCATTGGCTCCATCTAAACCTGTAACTACGGGTTTGACTAATTGATCATGTTCATGGCCACGCATCCAACGTTCGAAAAATGGTTTACAGGTTTGCATCTCAAGCCCCTAACTCGCGGCATGTTCTAATTTAATAGCTATGTAATGCAGCCAATTCTCAAGCCTGCAGCACTTGCGGGCTTGCCGATGCCACTACAGGCTTCTAATTTAATAGGGTTGATGGTTTATCAGAAGGTGTCAAGGACACGTACAGACAGAAATATCATTACATATACACATTTTTGTGCCTAGAAAAACAATGTTCAATATACTGCACTTCATCTTCAAGCAGCCTCCTGTCCCTTTGAAAATGAGCTGCCGTAGGCCTGGCCCTTGTGAGTCTAGGCTAAAACACACCCCTGTATTATATGAACTTATTCTTTACGGCAACCTTCCATAGATCCTCATTCAATTCACAGCAGACAGCCAAATGCCTGCGATTGAGTTGCGCCTGCAAGTTAGGGGCCTATAGCGAAAATCACAAGCCATTGCCGACGTACGTAGCATTTGCGGGCTTGAACATGTCACGGGAGCAAGCCTGTAACTCCTGATGCAGAAACAGCCAATGGAAACCGAGATGGTCATCATGACCAACCTTCAAGCCCGTAAATCATAGGTGAAGGACGTAGGACTTTAAAAATCCAACCTCCATTTTCAAAGTCCTACGGGCTTCAACCTCCGAGCCTATAGGACTTTGAAGAAATGGAGGTTGGATTTTCAAAGTCCTACGGGCTTGGAGGTTGAAGTCCATAGGACTTCACATTGATCGATATAACATTAAAATTGAACATGAAATAAATTATTGGAGAATGTTGTGCTAATAATTCTAAGACCTAACCTCACTTTCACTATTCATAAAAGTACAGTTTTGCTTTTTTATTTGCTTTTAATGTGTTCCGATTTGTCATTAAGCCCTTTGCGAGACCTCCTTGGTACCATTAACTTGTGGTTAGATATTTGCCATTTGCAGGCTTGACGAAGTGGTTAGCGGGGGGGAATCAGAGCAATTGAATAGCGAATTGCGATTTTAGCTTTCGGGACTCTTGCAGCCATGAAAGATCAAAGGCTTGCGTTTATACAAATCGCAATGAATTGCAGCTTGAACCACGTAACTCGATCAGATCCCGCAAAAGTAAGCCAATTGAATAGCAAAAAAACTTGCGACCTCCACTTGCGAGCCCGGATCTACCAAAAGGCTCAATTGAATGAGGGTCATATTCTTTACTGAGCCTGCTTCTATTTTAACAGCATGTGTCCTTTTAAAGTATTGATGCATTGGCTGTTGTGCTTGCTGCATTCCCTAAAAATGTCCTGTAGATTCAGTGTCCTCCTACCTAAGGAAGATAATCACTGAAAACAGCAGCATAATTGCATTTAAAAGTTATATATTAGAGGCTATAATTTTTTTTGTTTGTTTACTTTCTAACAACATTTTGCTTAATTTCAAGCATGTCATTTAAAAGGGACTATTTTTAATTTTTCACCACAGTGGTTCTTTAATCGAGGTTTGAGAGAGGGAGGATCCTTTCTTATAATTCATACAACATTTAACCTCAATTACCTAACACTTCAGCACGAATAATTCTAAAATAATTATAATAATTTTAACAGCATACTGTTTTATTTGTTTAGAAAAAAATAGAATCATAGTTTTCCCATTTTTCAGAGCACATTCTACAAGTACACAGTGGATGATGGGCCGTGTATTTGAATGTGCCTTCAACCAGTATGTTTGTGTTTCTATTTGTAAGTGATCTATATGATCGCCCTCCTGCCTCTCTCTGGCAAGGTAATATAGAAGGAAACCAAGCAGAGCCTCTGTTTACACTGAATTTTTCTTTTAGACTCTTCTCTTACATTTCTCTGCTCTCCACTCAAGCATGGATAAATCAGTATGAAGGAGCCAAAACCAAACTGTGGCGGATATATTCTTGAAAAAACAATATATTATAAGCTGCTGAGTCAGACAACCTGTCCTGCAACATTGATTGAGCCCTAAGTGAGCAAGGTATATATTTTCTTAATTTAATATGGATTTGGGGGGAAATAGTTGCAACAGCCAAATTTTGCTGAATAATGTCTTGCTTTCAAAAAATGCCTGCATGAATTTCCAGCTTCAGAGAGAGGTGTTATTGATTGCAAGACTTGTTAACACTCCTGCAGATTGCTTCAAACATTGAGTTATCCTAGAGTTCTCTGAAGTTTTTGTCTGTCATAATGCAGCTACTCTGGTTTTAAAGGTTCCCAATACTTTAAAACTATCCTATAAGTAATAACAAGTACTTTATCAGTTAAATGTTATTAAAAATAGCATTTTCTTATTTGACATTGGCAATGTTTACAGTAGGTAAAGCCTTTGCGATCCACCCATTAAGGACAGAGTAAAATGTCATTTTGATTAGGAGATCCTTGCAAATAATTGTTAATTGCATGCCCCAGAGTCTGAATCTATCGTCTTCAGTACAAAGGAATAATTTATCTAATCATTGTAGTTTTCCCAGGGATTAAAGCACGCCCAGTCTTATATTTTGCACAACTCGTACACTGAAGTCAATAGATTCAGAGCCCCAGGACAGTAATCTAAAATTAATTGCAGTGAGATACCAGAGAATGCTTAGTAGGTTGAACAGAAAAGCGCATGGCAAGTAAAAATGGCAAACTTTAATGTGAATTTACTGTAAACATTTTACTTGATAAAGTACATCATCAAATCATGTTGGTACCTTCTCTGTATTACTTTAACTCCTATGCTATTGGAAGGCTTTGCTTTGCCTTCAACTGAGGACAGGACTAAAATACCTGAACAGTAGTCGGATTTCTATCAGTTCTGTTTATTTAGTATGCATGGACAACCAGCTTCAGTAAATAAATGAGGTCAGTGTATAGGGCTGGATCTTTAATGCACTTTAACCACTGATGTAGCTAATGTTCTTGTAAATCACAATTACTTATGTACTGATGTCTGGTGAACTGTGGGATGAGCCTGGTGAATTATGTTAGGAGAGGTTTGAGTGGCTGTATCCATTCATTAATTCATGCTCTGGGTGTGATCATGAATTGATTAAACATTTACATTCATGACAATACATTTTGGAGTGAATCTCCTCATTCATTACAATATTTCATAAAACAGATGAAAAGGCAAAGGGCACAATAAAAAGCAGTGGCATTTAAACCGTCTGTAGGTCTGCGGGCTTGAAATTTGCTACAGTTTAGACGAGTCAATTCAATAAAGCCTCAATTTAAGGGCCGAAGCCTCAAGATCGTAAACCCTTACCACACCCACAAGCTGTTAGTGGGCTGGAATAGAAGTGGTCCACAGTTACAATCCACTCCCGTACTTATGGAGTGCGACACAGGCCAATAGAAAGATGGCTAGCAGAAAAAGATTGACAGAGAGAGATTAGAAAGTTGCCTTCCATCTGCCCAGCATTGACTGTGTTGTAGATTCTCACTAAGTAGCACCCAGGTCCCAAAGTTGGCGGTTGGTGATAAAGAGCAGGTGATTTATCAAAGCAGGAAGTTACGGTTTTATTCTTTTACTTTATTCTAACAACTATTTTACACTTACATTTTGATTACACATATTAACAGATTATACATAATACAAATACACATATATTAAATAACACACATAGATACACATAAAGCTAGGTCACTCCATACGCACACCCTCATCATATACCCCACACCCCATCCCCCAATACACATAAAAAACACCTTTTTCCCCATATATATATATATATATATATATATATATATATAGATATATATACAGAAATACTTATTTTGATTGCTGTTGAGAAGAGATGTTGCAGTACCTATCGTTTTAAGGCCTTATTATTCAGGTTTTTTTTCTTTCTTTCTTTTTTTTTCTTTTTTTTTCCTTTTAGGCACAATTCAGGTCCCTGAAGGCATCTTCTGCAAACATTAATTAAGAAATTAAGTAATTGTGAGAGATTCCCAGTGCCTCTCAGGTAGGCATTCCTTCAATGACAGCCCCCTTCCTTAACAAGTAGCTCCCACAATATTAAAGCTATCATCATAATGTTAAAGCTATCATGTATCCAGATATCTAATACATGATTGTTGTTAGCTTAAATGTAGACTAATACCGCTATGGCGGTGGACTTGCAAAGTCTCACAATAGCATCTTAACGAAACCCAGCATTAATACATGCACTAGTGAAGCATGTGATCCTGACCTCAATATTGGTCTGTGAACAGATCCTTGTGTCTGATGTAAGTAACAGTTAAGCTGGCTGCCGACCTTTGTGTACTCTCTGTATTAATGGGTATTTTCCCCTATTGCAATATCATAGTTGAGTATCCTTTAATATGTGCTAACTCCTGTATAGCTGATGGATGTGATATCAATTTTGATTAACAATATCATATGTAGAAGGTTCTTGTACACCTTGACCACTGATGCTGGTCACAGCTAAGCATTTATTGTGAGATGACACATTATTAATGGCCATGGCCAGTCAGATATCCTAAGAACTAGCTAATTGTTAGTAATGCTTGCAGATGGAAATCAGGTGAGTTGGTCTATTGTTACAGTTATGGTATTTAGCACTGTACTGTACATGTATGCTTTTTTGTGTTATTTTTTTTATCTTTCTGCACCTTTTTTTTTTTTTATCAACTTTTTTTCATTTTTTTTGTTTTCAGAACATACTGTATGTGGGAAACTGGTTTGGATGAGAGAGTCCAGATGTTTAGGCATCTATTTAATTGAGCAGATGTTAACCCAAAGTAAGTGCTATGCGCATTACTGGTTACTTCGATTAAATGGAGGGATTTTCTGATGATCATTTTTTTCATCGGATTCCGGTTGCAGTGGTGTAGTGACCATGTGACCCTGGTAGGTGCTATGCATCATGATTATTCTAGACTATGACATTACCCCCTTTAGGTAATCCCTTTTTCCCCCCCAAAAAAGCCTTTTGCCCTTTTGGGATTCACCAACACCACACCCATGATATTAATGAAATAAATCTTGCACATTTCTGAGTGTGCTCTGTGTATGAAATAAAGCTTTGTTATACCGATATCACAGTGCCAGTGTGTTTTCAGTGGTTAGAGTTTTGGGGCATCCACATAAATCACATTTGAGCCCTAGTTACTGTGCAATAGATTAATACATATCATAAAAATACTAATATAATAATATATGTTAATACACATGAAAGGTCCAATTTGTGATACTGTGGAGTATCAACATTCCCCTGAAGGCCTGATAACAATATGACAGTTGATAATGTGAATTGATTGATAGCAAAACACTTGATGGGATTTCACCAAATGATAATAAGTATACATCTTGGCACATGGCCACCATCAATGGCGTGGGACTTTCCAGGATGGGCGTAGCAGAGATTATCCCTGATGGAGGTGAGTTGACTGTTGCTCCACGTGCCTCTGCACAGCTTCCATGTGTTTTTGCGGCCCTTACTGATGGGTTAGAGTAGATTAGTATGGTGTATGTTTCCCTTGTCCCCTTCTGGATTGCTACCTTGTGGTGGTGAAGGGGCTTGTGTACTTCAACATATGATAAAATAAAAAAATGTTTAAGGCCTATTTGTTCCCTGGGAATTGTTGTGCAATGAATTATAATGCCGTCCATTGTTTTCCCCATATTTTAAAGTCCATTGGTGTGTTTTTAATTGTCTTTTGCAGTGTTACAAACTAGTCTGTAAAGCCTTTGCAGGTCTGTAAAGCCTTTAGCAATTGAACAGCAATTTGCGATTTTAGCGATTGTAACATTTGCAGGCTTGAAAGATCAAAGGCTTAGATGGGTTGGGAGTTTACGATTTTGGCAACCGCCGGGATTTTCAGTCTGTAACCGGCAGATTGTTTGCGGCTTGCTAAACGACGCCAAATTAATAACAAATTAGTTTACGGGCTACATTACGGACTGCATTGAGTTGATACCACCCAATATGGCTAATTAGAGTTTTCTGCTCTGGTATGAATCTCTCAATCTGTGTTTGCTGTATGCTAAGTAAGATAGAGAATAGGAAGACATGATAAATTGTCCATTTTCCTGTAAAAATTGAAACAATATTTAATGCTTCTTCTGGTTCCTCCTCTGAAGGCACCCAAGATACTGTTTTATGGTGAAGGTGGCATTTGTCAAAGAAGTACTTACCTGCAGAAGCAGGGATTGTAGCTTACCTTGCTACTTTTTGCTTCTGAGGATGGTGGGAGGAAAATGGTTAAAATTCCTCTTCTTGTTCATCACTCACCCTTTCTTCCACTGAAAGATGAATGCTGAACTTTAGTTTTAGCTATCAGGAAGTTTTGAAACCAGAAATAGTGGAATTGCCTATATATATATATATATATATATATACTAGCGACTTGCCACACATTGCAAGCCTCTCCCCCTCTACTTAACTGGCCTTGCGATGAGCGCCTTTGGCGCTCATTGCGAGCCTCTCCTCCCTTTACCTCTTACCCATCTACTTGACGGTAGGCTCTCAATGAGAGCCTCTCCCCCCTCTACTTTACTGTCCTTGCGTTAAGCACCTTTGACGATCATCATGGGCCTCGGAATGTGCGTCAAAGGTGCTTATTGCGAGGATCTTCCCCCCATGTGTCTCTTCCCCCTCTCCCTCCTCTGTGTCTCATCCCCTCTCTCCCTCCCCTGTGTATCATCCCCTCTCTCCCTCCCCTGTGTCTCATCCCCTCTATCCCTCCCCTGTGTCTCATCCCCTCTCTCCCTCCCCTGTGTCTCATCCGCTCTCTCCCTCCCCTGTGTCTCTTCCCCCCTTTCCCTCCCATGTGTCCCCTTTTCCCTCTCTTCCTCCCCTCTCTCACTCCACTGTGTCCCCTTTCCCCTCTCTCCCTCCCCGTTGTCTCTTCCCTCCCGTTTCTTTTCCCTCCCTCTCCCTCCCGTTTCTTTTCCCGCCCGTTTCTTTTCCCTCCCTCCCGTTTCTTTTCCCTCCCTCCCGTTTATTTTCCCTCCCTCCCGTTTATTTTCCCTCCCTCTCCATCACGTTTCTTTTCCCTCCCTCCCTCTCCCTCCCGTTTCTTTTCCCTCCCTCTCCCTCCAGTTTCTTTTCCCTCCCTCTCCCTCCAGTTTCTTTTCCCTCCTCTTCCCCCATCTCCCTTTCCTGTGTCTCTTCCACCCCCCTCCCTCCCGTTTCTCTTCCCCCTCTCCCTCCCCTGTTTCTCTTCCCCCCTCTTCCTTCCCTTGTCTCTTCCACCCTGCTCTCCATTCCCTTGTCTCTTCCACCCCACTTTCCCTCCAGTCTCTTCCACTTCACATCTCTGTCTGTCACTCCTTCCTGTCTGTCTCTCTGTCCCTTCCTCCTGTCAGTCTCTCTCTCTGTTGCTCCTTCCTGTGTATCTTTCGCCCTGTCCATCCTTCCTGTCTATCTCTCTGTCCCTCCTTCCTGTCTGTCTCTCTGTCTGTCCCTCATTCCTGTCTGTCTCTCTGTCCCTCCTCCCTGTCTCTCTCTCTGTTTCAATCCCTCCTGTCTCTCTGTCCCTCTCTCTCTCTCCCTCCTCTCTCTCTCTCGCTCTCTCTGTGTCCCGCCCGTCTCTCTCTGTCCCTCCTGTCTCTCTCTCTCTGTCCCTCTGTCCCTCCTGTCTCTCTCTCTGTCCCTCATCTTTCTCTCTGTCCCTTGCTCTGTCCCTCATCTCTCTCTCTGTCCCTTGCTCTGTCCCTGCTGTCTCTCTCTCTGTGTCCCTCCTGTCTCTCTCTGTGCTCCCTGTCTCTCTCTGTGTGTCTCTCCTGTCTCTCTCTGTGTGTCCCTCCTGTCTCTCTCTGTCTCTGTCCCTCCTGTCTCTGTCCCTCCTGTCTCTCTCTCTCTGTGTCCCTCCTGTCTCTCTCTCTCTGTGTCCCTCCTGTCTCTCTCTCTCTGTGTCCCTCCTGTCTCTCTCTCTCTCTCTGTGTCCCTCCTGCCTCTCTCTCTCTCTCTCTCTCTGTGTCCCTCCTGTCTCTCTCTCTCTCTGTGTGTCCCTCCTGTCTCTCTCTCTCTCTCTCTCTGTGTCCCTCCTGTCTCTCTCTCTCTCTCTCTCTCTGTGTGTCCCTCCTGTCTCTCTCTCTCTCTCTCTCTGTCCCTCCTGTCTCTCTCTCTCTCTCTGTGTCCCTCCTGTCTCTCTCTCTCTCTGTGTCGCTCCTGTCTCTCTCTCTCACAACAATAGACAATCACAGTCTGCTTAAACAAATAACACACAAAGTATTAAATGTTGCCATGTTTTTATTCAACACACCATGTAAACATTCACAGTGCAGGTGGAAAAAGTATGTGAACCCTTGGATTTAATAACTGGTTGAACCTCCTTTGGCAGCAATAACTACAACCAAACGTTTCCTGTAGTTGCAGATCAGATGTGCACAACGGTCAGGAGTAATTCTTGACCATTTCTCTTTACAGAACTGTTACAGTTCAGTAATATTCTTGGGATGTCTGGTGTGAATAGCTTTCTTGAGGTCATGCCACAACATCTCAATCGGGTTGAGGTCAGGACTCTGACTGGGCCACTTCAGAAGGCGTATTTTCTTCTGTTTAACCCATTCTATTGCTGATTTACTTCTATGCTTTGGGTCGTTGTCCTGTTGTAACACCCATCTTCTGTTGAGCTTCAGCTTTTGGACAGATGGCCTTAAGTTCTCCTGCAAAATGTCTTCATAAACTTGGGATTTCATTTTTCCTTCGATGATAGCAATCCGTCCAGGCCCTGACGCAGCAAAGCAGCCCCAAACCATGATGCCCCCACCACCGTACTTCACAGTTGAGATGAGGTTTTGATGTTGGTGTGCTGTGCCTCTTTTTCTCCACACATAGTGTTGTGTGTTTCTTCCAAACAACTCAACTTTAGTTTCATCTGTCCACAGAATATTTTGCCAGTACTGCTGTGGAACATCCAGGTGCTCTTGTGCAAACCGTAAACGTGCAGCAATGTTTTGCTTGGATAGCAGTGGCTTCCTCTGTGGTATCCTCCCATGAAATCCATTCTTGTTTAGTGTTTTACATATCGTAGATTCGCTAACAGGGATGTTAGCATATGCCAGAGACTTTTGTAAGTCTTTAGCTGACACTCTAGGATTCTTCTTCACCTCATTGAGCAGTCTGCGCTGTGCTCTTGCAGTCATCTTTACAGGACGGCCACTCCTAGGGAGAGTAGCAGCAGTGCTGAACTTTCTCCATTTATAGACAATTTGTCTTACCATGGACTGATGAACAGCAAGGCTTTTTGAGATACTTTTATAACCCCCCAGCTTTATGCAAGTCAACAATTCTTACTCGTAGGTCTTCTGAGAGCTCTTTTGTGTGAGGCATCATTTACATCAGGCAATGCTTCTTGTGAAAAGCAAACCCAGAACTGGTGTGTGTTTTTTATAGGACAGGGCAGCTGTAACCAACACCTCCAATCTCATCTCATTGATTGGACTCCAGTTGGCTGACACTTCACTCCAATTAGCTTTTGGAGATGTCATTAGTCTAGGGGTTCACATACTTTTTCCACCTGCACTGTGAATGTTTACATGGTGTGTTCAATAACAACATGGTAACATTTAATTATTTGTGTGTTATTATTTTAAGCAGAGTGTGATTGTCTATTGTTGTGACTTAGATGAAGATCAGATCACATTTTATGACCAATTTGTGCAGAAATCCATATCATTCCAAAGGGTTCACATACTTTTGCTTGCAACTGTTTATATATATTGTGATGGAGTGTCACCAGAAGGCAGTAGAGAGCAATTTAAGACTTCTCCCCAGCAGTGAGATGGTTAAGAAGCACCTTAAAAGCTTGGGTGTGGCTGCAATCAAGGCCTGCTGCTACCTCCAGTTGGAGGATTGTTTGTTTGGAAGTGTGAAGCCTGTGAAGAGGCAGAGGTAGCCTGAGACAGCTCTGTGTGGCGAGAGAGAGGTCGGTGAGACCTGGAAAGCTAGTCTGGCTGAAGAGTACAGCCAGCACAGCTGAGAGACATTGAGAAGAGTGTCCAGCATGACCGGACAGCTCATCTGCTGATGGAGTGCAGACCCTGAAGTGAGTGGACTCTAAAACAGGCAATTGTGCAGGCCTGTGTTTTGGACTGTATTATGAATTACAGTAGAGTAGTGAGGGAACTACAGATAAAAGTGTAGGTAGTGCTTCAAAGAGAAGCTAGGATTTATTTTATGTTTTGATTATTTTCTTTTATGCTGACAAATAAACCGCAAGATCTGTTAAACCATACAAAAAGCTCCAGAGTACTCCATTGTGGTGCTGGAAAACAAGGCACGTATCCTGAGTGTGACAGTGAATCTGTCACAATATATTTGTGCAATTTCTTATTTATTGATTGTAGGAGCCCCTTTTAGTTGAACCTGCACCATTTGCAGTTTCACACCATATGGTCCATGGTAAATCCATCAACAGAAGATTTCTGTGGTGCCCCCTTCCCTTGATGCCCTAAGCACATGCTTATTTTGCCTAATGTTTAATCCAGCCCTGTTTACAATGTATTGCTAAAGATGTGGAACCCATTGCACAAGGCAGAATGAGCAAGGGTTAATGTTAGTAGACTCTAGCTGTGCCAGGGCAGGGAGGTATATGCTATTTAACTGCAAATAATTTTCTAACACCAGTTAAAGTAGTAATTCCTGCTTGGGGAGTACTTTCTGCTTGGTTCTTGAAGTTGAACAATTGAGAAGTGCTGTATAATTACATATTAAGTGCTAGAAATCTATTAGTAATAAAGAGATCATTTAGTTTAATTCACAGGAATAAATTTAGTTCCCATAGCTCTCCAGGTGCACATACTCACACAAGTACATGTAATATAAAGGTTTTTGCATAAAGCAAAAAGTAAAAAACAGACAATGCTCTAAAACTGTTAAAATACAATAATCATTTGGGGAACAAATAGACCTTAAACACATTTTTAATACAGTGTGACATTCTTTAAATGTTTACATTTGAAGTTTGTGACTTATGGTATATTTTCCAGGAAAATAAAAATGACTACTTATTAAAAAAAATAAAAGTTGCTGATTGCCGTTTTCAGTTAATGCTACACTAAACATTAAGGGCCCTATTAAATTCCAGCCTCGTAAATAAGAGGCTTCTACTTAAGCCCTACGTACTGCAAAGTTTCTCTAACTTACAATGCTATTACAATACCCCTGCTGCGAGCAACGTATGAGCTACGCAGCAGGGCTGTACTTATCAACACTGCGTAAATGTACATGAGAAGTGACAGCCTACGAGATGATATCGCAGGCTCCCGCACCTCAACAAGTAGTGCAGGGGTCCTAAACGGGACCTCCGCGGCAGTCCCTCACATAAGCCCTGCCGTGGGGGGTACTCCAACGACCCCACCCCCGGCACCTAAAATTAACCCCCCTCTATGCGGGGGTCCCCATTGGAACCCCTGAATATCCTCATATTAACACCTTGCTGAACAATGACGGGACATGCTGGAAAGGTGAGTATAATATTTAGAATGTATCTAATGTTTATTTATTTCATGTTAATGTTTTGTACTAATTATTTTGTTTTGTTTTACCCCTAGGTTAGTGATCTGAAGGGACGTCTTAAAGGTAAGTGGTCTTAATTATTTTATTTTCGCTTAGAATTAGGGTCTGTGTATGTAGTTAGGACTGTAATTATTTTATTTTAGCTTAGATTTAGGGTCTGTGTATGTAGTTAGGATTTATTGTATATTAGATAGATAGGGGGATGTATTTGATATAGTTATGATTTATTTTATATTAAATAGATTGTATGTTAGATAGACAGGGGGTATTTGATTTGTATTGTATGTAATGCATTATATGTAATGTATCATATGTAATATATTATATGTAATGTATTATATGTAATGTATTGTATGTAATGTATTATATGTAATGTATTGTAGGTAATGTATTATATGTAATGTATTATATGTAATATATTATATGTAATGTATTGTATGTAATGTATTGTATGTATGTATGTCTGTCTTTCCTTTTCAGGTGTGTCATTTTTTTTTCTGTAGTGGGGGGGGGGGCGGTTGTAATGTATTTTTTTTTCTGTACGGTAGTTTTTTTTTTCTGTACGGTAGGTTTTTTTATTTTCTGTACTGTAGGTTTTTTTTCTTCTGTACTGTAGGTTTTTTTATTTTCTGTACTGTAGGTTTTTTTTATTTTTGGTGACTTAAGTTTTTTTATTTTCTTTAAGGTAGTTTTTTTTTGTAATTAGTGTGGTGGGGAGGTTTATTAGGGGGTAGGTAGTGTAGGTAGGTAGTGTAAGTGTTAATAGATTAGTGTAGAGGGGGGGTAGTTTAGATTAAATGGTTTATTGGGGGTTATAGTGTAGTGTTTATAGTGTAGTGTTTGTGGACCGTCATGGCACTTGTGGTTAATGTTAGGGTTTTAACAGCCCCATAGGTGTCATAATATACCCTTATGGGACTGATAGGGTTAAATAGAAGCTTATTGGGGTCTGTATTGACCCCCATGAGTTATAGGGTTAATTAAGGCCTTATGAGGGTCTGTATTGACCCCTATGATTTATAGGGTTAATTAGGGCCTTATGAGGGTCTGTATTGACCCCCATGAGTTATAGGGTTAATTAAGGCCTTATGGGGGTCTGTATTGAGTTATAGGGTTAATTATTGGCTTATGGGCGTCTGTATTGACCCCCAAGAGTTATAGGGTTAATTAAGGCCTTACAGGGGTCTGTATTGACCCCCATGAGTTATAGGGTTAATTATTGGCTTATGGGGGTCTGTATTGACCTCCATGAATTATAGGGTTAATTAAGGCCTTATGGGGGTCTGTATTGACCCCCATGAATTATAGGGTTAATTAAGGCCTCACAGGGGTCTGTATTGACCCCTATGAGTTATAGTGTTAATTAAGGCCTTACGGGGGTCTGTATAGACCCCCATGAGTTATAGGGTTAATTAAGGCCTTATGGGGGTCTGTATTGACTTCCATGAATTATAGGGTTAATTAAGGCCTTATGGGTGTCTGTATTGACTCCCATGAGTTATAGGGTTAATTAAGGCCTAATGGGGGTCTGTATTGACCCCCATGAGTTTTAGGGTAAATTAAGGCCTTATGGGGGTCTGTATTGACCCCCATGAGTTATAGGGTTAATTATTGGCTTATGGGTGTCTGTATTGACCGCCATGAGTTATAGGGTTATTAAGGCCTTATGGGGGTCTGTATTGACCCCCATGAATTATAGGGTTAATTAAGGCCTTATGGGGGTCTGTATTGACCCCCATGAATTATAGGGTTAATTATAGTTGCCTGGGGTTAATATTTTTAGTGCAAGTCCTTTCAGGACCTTTACGGTCCTTTAAGGACCCCCGAGGCGGGAAATAAAAAAAATTGAAATGCAGCAGGGTCACGATCGGTGCCGATCGGCGACCCCCGCTGCAGGGGGTTAATGTGGGGGGCTGCGGGGATCCCTATGGACCCCTGCAGCAAGGGGGTTATGTGGGGACACTTCGGGGGTCCCAATGGGGACCCCCAGCATAGAGGGGGATTAATTTTTTTGGCCGCGGCCAGGATAGGCAATTAGTGTGCCACGGCCCCTTTAAGGAGCCGCGGCGGGGAATTTAAAACTTTTAAATGCAGCGGGGGCCTGATTGGTGCCGATCTGGACCCCCGCTGCAAGGGGTTAATGTGGGGGTGCTGCAGGGGTCCCGATAGAGACCCCTGCAGCATGGGTATGTGTATAGGGAGCAGGGGGGGAGCCTCACACGGCTGTCTCGGGCTGTTCCGAGGCAGCACGTAGAGGCTTTACAATTCCTTGCGGGCACTTTTTGTGCCCGTAAGGATTTTTCCGAAATGAGAGAATCATTCATAGATTTATGGCTGCGTGTGACTACGTAGCTCTCTCTGAGCCTATTCTCGGCCATTTTTCGTGGTCATATCGCAAAGCAGGCTGCGAGAGATTCGGTACTCGCAACCAGCATAAAACTGCCTTTTGCGAGCACCGAGAGAACTATGAGGGAGAATTTAATGAGCCCCTAAGTTGTGAGATGTGACAACCGGAACTTACACCCCATCTAGGCCTTAGATATTTCCTGTCTGCAAGAGTTACAATTGTTAAAATCGCAAATCGATATTTAATTACAATTCTGCAAGCCCGCAAATGTTTTCAAACACAAATGTAGAAGAAAATCCTAAGGGGACCAGATGGGACCCGCAAAATAAAAAATCAGTAATGCACAGTAAATGACTGGGAAAGACAAGAAAGACATTCAAATTAATTGCACAACAGTTTCAAGCTTGCAAATCTCTCCACTCTTTGCTGACATTATCTATTAGAGATAACCAATATTATATCAAAAGAAAAGCCTGGAAATCTGATTCCTACATACAGTGCCTTGCAAAAGTATTCACAACCCTCGGCATTTTTCGTGTTTTGTTGCCTCACAACCTGGAATTAACATGGATTGTTTGAGGATCTGCTTCATTTAATTTACAGAATATGCCCACAACTTTGGAGATATATATATATATTTTTATTGTGAAGCAAACAACAAATAGGCCAAAATAACAGAAAAAGTCAATGTGCATAACTATTCACCCCCCTAGAGTCAATACTTTGTAGAGCCACCTTTTGCGGCAATTACAGCTCCAAGTCACTTTGGATAAGTCTCCATGAGCTTGCCACATCTTACCACTGGGATTTTTGCCCATTCCTCCTTCCCAAAACTGCTCCAGCTCATTCACGTTGGATGGTTTGCGCTTGTGAACAGCAATCTTTAAGTCTAACCACAGATTTTCTATAGGATTAAGGCCTGAGCTTTGACTAGGCCATACCAACACATTTACATGTTTCCCCTTAAACCACTCAAGTGTTGCTTTAGCAGTGTGTTTGGGGTAATATACGGTATAAAGATAAAGAAAGAATAACGATAGAAGATCTTTATTTAAATGAAAATTTACTTAGTTTGGAAGAGTGATGAAAACATTTCAATTTCAAGAACTTGAATTGGTTACACTATTTAAAGATTTGTAAAGATTTAGTGAAAAAGGGCTATAGATTAATGAATATGTACAATCAAACTCCATTTGAGAAATTAATACATTCAAAGGACAAAACCAACTTAATTTCCAAATGCCAAAAATTGTAAATATCTTAGTGGTAACGGATAAACCAATTAAACTGAAGACCTGGAGAGGGATCTAAAGATAGAATGGCCAGTTGATACATGTTATACAGCATGTGGGCTGGTCAAAAGATCTTCGTTAAGACCATCAAATAACAATATTATTCAAAGATGGCATTTGACTCCTACAGTCATGAACAAATTTAACAACACTTTGTCATCTAAATGTTGAAGAAATTGTGGTGAACCGGGTTCCTTGATCCACATGTGGTGGGATTGTGAAATAATAAAACCATTTTCGTTACAATGTAAACAACAGATTAATATAATAATGGGTAAGGAGGGTTTACTAAATATAGAACAGATGATCTTACACCTGAATATTGAGACCCCCCCCCCCCCCCCCAGGTCTTAAATACTTTTTTCCCATTTCCTTATATAGCAAGCAAAATTATTTTAAAATATTGGAAGAAAAATCGAATTCCAACATGGTTAGAAGTGGCAAATATAATAACAAAGAACTGCGAGCTAAAAAAAACAATCAGGTTCCATAAAAAGTAACATCTTTATAGTCTGGTCAATATGGGAAAAATGTATAAAGGGAATTTAAGAAAATCTATGTTCGTCTTTTTTTTTTTCTCTCTCTCTCTCATTAGGCCCATGTATGAGAATGAAACTAATGCAAGCACTGTTTTCTCTTTTTCTTGTATTATTTATCTTATTCTTTTTCCCTTCTATTTTAGCAGCAAAAGTGTGAAAGTGAGATATAAATGAGATATAGTACATTGAGAATTTTAAATCCAGGGGTAATGTACAGTATATGTGGATTGTAAAGATTGTAATTTTATGTAAACATTGTAATTAAAAAAAAAAAAAAAAAAAAAAAAAGCTCACAAATCGCCAATCAAAAAATGTTTTTTTATGTTTCAATTCGGGGTTATATCGATCTCGGGAATCCATGAGTTAATATATATCAGGCCACCAGAACAGTATTAGCATTCATTTTTATTATTTGTATTTTGCGGTTTTGAGAGTCCGATCCCATATAGGACCTCTAAACACTAATTGATTGACATGTAACCTCCATGTTTTACTGACGTAATGATGACGGTCTCTTCTATTTTTCTTCTCTTTTCTATTCGCTGTTTCGAAATGGGTAGTGAAGGCCTTGCTTAAAGGTATATACAAGTGAGCTGGGTTTTGAATGCATCTCGTAGATCAGCATTCTATTTATCAAAGCAAAAATGTTTGCATATAAAAAAATAAATTCATTTTGAAATAAAAAAAAGTGTGTTGGGAGTGATGTTGACACCCCCAGACACGGTTGCTGCGCTAGAAGGTTAGTTTTTGCAAAAACTAACCCTCTCTTTCTGCACATGCTGTGATGTCACCGCTGCTTCCGATTTATCTCTGAGCATTGCTCAGCGATTTGGGAAGCCATCACTGGAGGGAGGAGGTTGGGGGATGGGGGGTGCACCGTGCGTGAGTGTGTATGTCTGTGTGAGTGTGTGTGAGTGAGTCTGTGAGTATGAGTGTGTCTGTGTGACAGTGTGAGTGTCTGAGTGTGAGTGTCAGTGTGACTGTGTGAGTGCCTGTGTGAGTGTCTGAGTGTGAGTGTCTGTGTAAGTTTCTGAGTATGAGTGTGTCTACAGTGCCTTGCAAAAGTATTCACCCCCTTGACTTTTTACCTATTTTGTTACATTACAGCCTTGAGTTCAATGTTTTGATAATCTGAATTTTATGTGATGGATCAGAACACAATAGTTGTTGAAGTGAAATGAGAAAAATATATACATAAAACTATTTTTTTAGAAATAGAAAACAGAAAATTGGCATGTGCATATGTATTCACCCCTTTTGTTATGAAGCCCATAAAATGCTCTGGTGCAACCAATTACCTTCAGAAGTCACATAATTAGTGAAATGATGACCACCTGTGTGCAATCTAAGGGTCACATGATCTGCCATTACATATACACACCTTTTTTAAAGGCCCCAAAGTCTGTAACACCTAAGCAAGAGGCACCACTAACCAAACACTGCCATGAAGACCAAGGAACTCTCCAAACAAGTAAGGAACAATGTTGTTGAGAAGTACAAGTCAGGGTTAGGTTATAAAATATATCCAAATCTTTGATGATCCCTAAGAGCACCGTCAAATCTATCATAACCAAATGAAAAGAACATGGCACAACAGCAAACCTGCCCAGAGACGGCCACCCACCAAAACTTATGGACCGGGCAAGGAGGGCATTAATCAGAGAGGCAGCACAGAGACCTAATGTAACCCTGGAGGCGCTGCATAGTTCCACAGCAGAGACTAGAGTATCTGTACATAGGACGACAATAAGTCGTACGCTCCATAGAGTTGGGTTTTATGGCAGAGTGGCCAGAAGAAAGCCATTACTTTCAGCAAAAAACTAAATGGCACGTTTTGAGTTTGCGAAAAGGCATGTGGGAGACTCCCAAAATGTATGGAGGAAGGTGATCTGGTCTGATGAAACTAAAATTTTACTTTTCAGCCATCAAAGAAAACGCTATGTTTGGCGCAAACCCAACACATCACCCAAAGAGCACCATCCCCAGTGAAACATGGTGGTGGCAGCATCATGCTGTGGGGATTTTTTTCAGCAGCCTGGACTGGGAAACTTGTCAGAGTTGAGGGAAAGATGGATGGTGCTAAATACAGGGATATTCTTGAGCAAAACCTGTACCACTCTGGGCAGGATTTGAGGCTGGGATGGAGGTTCACCTTCCAGCAGGACAATGACCCCAAATACACTGCTAAAGCAATGCTTGAGTGGTTTAAGTGGAAACATGTAAATGTGTTGGAATGGCCATGTCGAAGCCCAGACCTCAATCAATAAAAAATCTGTGGTCAGACCTGCTAAAATCCCTCAA
Organism: Discoglossus pictus; assembly: GCA_027410445.1. Taxonomy (NCBI): domain Eukaryota; kingdom Metazoa; phylum Chordata; class Amphibia; order Anura; family Alytidae; genus Discoglossus; species Discoglossus pictus. Next base: position 442,504,639 of record CM050163.1, read on the forward strand.
GACCGCAAACACAGTCACGCCCGCAAACGGCAAATGTTGCCTAAAATCTTACGGGTTCCAAATAGGACCCGCAAAGGGTTTACAGACTAGTTTGTAACTGCAAAAGACAATAAAAACTCACCAATGGGAAAAGCAATGGAAAGCATTGTCATTCATTGCACAACAATTCCCAATTATCAAATAGTTTAAAAACACATTTTTGTTTTTTTTCTATGTTGTAATGGTCATGCATACGCTAGTATGAAAAGTCATGCTACAAGATGCTGAAAGCTCTTAAAGATACACTATCTGATTACATTGCACAAACACATGGAAATGGCAGCCATATTAACTTTTCCTCACTCTCAGAGCCTCTAATTTGAACCCTAAAAACACAAATTGGACTTGCATGTGTATTAACCTTTTATTATGATATATGAGATATATTGTTATATGATATCTTATGATATTATTAATATTATTACTATCAACTTTCCTGTCAAAAATGACATAAATAAAGTTTGAAGCCTGGCAATGCTGTTTGCCACACAATGGGAGCCTCTCCCCCTCTATTTTACTGGCCTCGCTATTATTGCCTTCAGCGATCATCACAGGCCTTGCAATGAACGCCTTTGGCGCTCATTAGGGGCCTCCTAATTGCGAGCCTCTCCCCCTCTACTTGATGGGATGCGCTTATTGCGAGACCCCCTACTTTACTGGCCTCATGATGAGCGCCTTTGGCGCTCATCACGGGCCTCGCAATGAGTGTCTTTGGCGCTCATTGCGAGGCTCTACCTCTGTCTACTTCCTCCCTTGTGTCTCATTTCCCCCCTCTTCTTCCTCCCTTGTGTCTCCCTTTCCCCTCTTCTCCCTCCCTTGTGTCTCCTCCCCCCCTGTGATTTAACCCCCTCTCCCTCCCCTGTGTCTCCCCCCATCCCCTGTGTCTCTTCCCCCTCTTCCTCCCCTATGTCATTTGCCTCCCTTCTCCCTCCCCTGTGTCTCTTGCCCCCTCTCCCTCCCCTGTGTCTCTTTCCCCCGTGTCTCTTCCCCCCCTGTGTCTCTTCCCCCCTTCCTCATGTCTCTTTCCCCCATTTCCCTCCCCTGTGTCTTTCCCCCTCCCCTGTGTCTCTTCCCCCTCCTTTCCCTCCGCTGTGTGGCTACCCCCTCTCCTCTCCCACCCCTGTGTGTCCCCCCTCCCCTGTGTCTCTTCCACCCTCCTCTCCCTCCCCTGTGTCTCTCCCCCCTCCTCTCAGTCTCCCCCCTCTCCCTCCCCTATGTGTCTCCCCCTCCTCCACTGTGTCTCTTCCCCTCTCCTCTCCCTCTCCTGTATCTCTTCCTCCTCCTCTCCCTTCCCTGTGTCTCTCCCCCCTCCTCTCCATCTCCCCTTTCTCCTTTCCTGTGTGTCTCCCCCCTCCTCTGTGTCTCCCCACTCCTTCCCTGTGTGTCTCTTCCTCCCGTCTGTTTTCCTCTTCCATGCGCTCCCCGCCGCAATGCGCATGCGTGGGTGTTGTGGCAATTGTAGTTGTCAAATTGAGATTTTTCGCAAGACTGATGACGAATCGCAGTTTGACAACTATTATATGTGATTATTATTTTATGTATTAATCTATTGCATAGTAACTAGGGCTCATTAATTTACAGATATAGGAATGTGACACAAATGTGATGTATGTGGATGTCCCAAAACCCGAACCATTGGAAACACACTGACACAATGGATGATATAACCAAGCTTTATTTTATACACAGAGCACAATCAGAAATGGACAAGACTGTGCATTAATATCATGGGTGTGGTGTGGGTGGATCCCGTAAAATGCAGGAGGCTTGTTATTGGCAAAAAGGGGATACCTAAAGGGTGTGATGTCATAGTCTAGAATAATCATGATGCATAGTACCTACCAGGGTCACATGTGGTCACTACATCACTGCAACCAGAATCTTACGGAAAAAAAGGATCATCAGAAATCACTCCATTTAATTGAAGAAATCATTAATGTGCATCATTAATGTTTCACAGATGCTTAAATTCTGCACTTTGAAATCCAATCCACACAGTTTCACACATACAGTGTGTTCCAAAAACAAAAATCTGAAAAAAGTGGTAAAAAAAGCGAAGGAAAAAATAAATAAAAAAAAACATGCATGTACAGTAAAGTGGTAAATACTGTAACTATAACAATATACCAACTCACCTGATTCCCATCTGCAAGCATTACTAACCATTAGCTAGTTCTCAGGATAACTCACTGACCATGACCATTAATAATGATGTGTCATCTCACAATAAATGTGGTGTACTATCACCTCCATATGCTATTGTTCATCAACATTGATATCACATCCATCAGCTATACAGGAGTTAGCACATGTTAAAGGATACTCATGATATTGCAATAGGGGAAAATACCCATTAATACAGAGAGGACACAAAGGTCAGCGGCCAGATTCCCCTTTACTTACATCAGACCCAAGGATCTGTTCTCATAATGATATTGAGGAGAGGATGACATGTTTCACTAGTGCATATATTCATGCTGTCTGTCATTAACATGCCATTGTGAGGCTTTGCAAGTCCACCGTCATAGCGGTATTAGTCTACATTTAAGTTAACAACAAGCATGTCTTAGATATCTGGCTATGCGATAGCTTTAATATTGTGGGAGCTACATGTTAAGCACTGGGGATATCTCACAAGTACTTGATTTCTTTGACAATGTTTGCAGATGCAGAAGATGCCTTCATGGACCTGAATTGTGTCTAAAACATACAAAAAAAAAGAAAGAAAAAACACCTGCAAAATAAGGCCTTATAAATATAGGGACTGCAGCATCTCTTCTCAACAGCATTCCTTAGTGACCATCAATTGGTGAAATGTTAAACAAAACCCTACGTGTCCACAGAGAAGAGGATCTTGGACCATTTGATGGTAGGTAGCCATCTGCGTACAAAATATCACCATCACATAGGCCAAGATCCAAGACTCTGTTTCCAGGCTAGATTAAGTTAACATTTGGACCAATAGATTGTCACTGAGGAGTGCTGTTGAGAAGGCACAAAACATATGTGCAGCCCCTACATCCTCCTCCTCCAAGTATCAGGGCGCCAATCCCACGTGGGCGGCCGCCATCTCCTTGGTGGTGGTGTGAGTGGTGTGGCTGGTGGGGAGAGTGGGGGCAGGCATCGCCTTAGGAGGCAGCGGTAAGAGCAGTGGTGTTACTGGTGGAGGTGGCCTTGGTGGAGGCATGGGGAGGAGGGGGCGGCTGGGCGTAGGCACGGGGAGGTGCCTCCTCTCCTCCCTATTGCACCTTACCAGCCGGCGCATGACCTCTGCATGATTGGCGGATATGCTGGCTTGGATCCCCCGAAGACACTCCATCTTCTGCCGCATAATGGCCAGCGTCTCCGCCTGGCTTGGTGGTGGGGATGGAGGTCCATGGGCCATTGCTGGGTGAAGAGGTGGCGGTGGTGTTGGTCATAGTGGCCCAGGGGATCTGGGGCCCGGCTGGAGTCTCGCTTAATGCGGGTGGTGTTGTTACTGGGCTTGGTCGTGGTGATGGTGGCCAGTCTGCTGCACTTGTTAGGGAAGGAATAAATGGGGACAAGCTCCGCTGGTTTCTGCAGTAGGAGGGCCCTGGTGAGATGCTCAGTCTCTGGAGGAGGGGGTCAAATTACGCCATTGTGGATGATGGTCCTGCTGGTGATCCCACTGCCCATATGACATCCTCCTACTCCGAACCAGGGCCCTCGGCTCCACTTCTCTCCTCCTCCCCCTGCGCCGGTTCCTTCTGGGCGCTGGCTCACCACTGAAGCCAGACCTACTTGATGCTGAAAGAGAGAAAAGAAAGGTAAATGTTATTAGTATGATGAATAATACATTGTTTTGTGTTCATTCCTAACTATCTGACATCTAGGCTTGAACCTGGAAGATTCACTTAATTGTAATTATGATTAGCTGTCATTTGCTAGATGTGATTTATTATTTATTTATTATGTTTTTGATTGTTTTTGGCTCCTAACGCTATCTTTATTCTGGCTGCGGTCTGTAACTGCATAGGCTGCAGTGGGCACACCAATACATGGATTCTCTATTGGTTGATTACCTTGTTAATTCCATAGAGCTGACATATCAGTGTCTTTGTTGGTCATCATGTACATGTGTAGTGAGTGTGATGAACATGTGGTGGCATGTTGGTGTATGTGATATTCACCTGACATGGAGGCTGGATCTTGCTGGTCCACCAGGCCTGAAGCTTCAGCGGCAGGCACCTAGCTGAGAAGATCTTGGCCACCCTCTCCCACTCATTATAGGACACAGTCACTAAGGGCCACCACTTGGTGCTGCAGCTTGCCTGTCCTCCTTGGCCATAATCCTCCTCGTCTTGTCCCTGATGTCATCAAAGTGGTGCTTCACAGACCTCAAATCCCTTTCCGCAGTTCCCACTGCTGTTACTGTGGCTGCTGCCTCCTTCCATGCCTGGGCCCTAGGACCGGGCCTAACAACCCTCCCCCGTAAGGATAACAGGGTGTCGACGTATGGTGTAAGGAGGACCACGTTCTCCTGGTAAGTGTAGTTCAGGGCCCTGTTTTTGCCTATAGCCTCTTACCCACCCGACTGTGGACTGGGATCCTTAGCTCCCTGAACTATCCCTGAGGCCTGTCCCTCCCCCGAACTACCACCCCCCTGCAATCAGGCCCCTCCCCCTATATCCCTGGACTTGATGTGCCTATTACTCTGGGCACCTTGTCGACACCCACCTCCTCCACTCCACTATCCTCCTCTCCACAGCTTTCCACCTCCTCCACTCCTCCGCCACTCTCCTCTCCTCCGCTTTCCTCCTCCAACTCCTCCTCCAACACCTCCTGCACCACTTATTCTCCTCCGCCCCTCCTCACCTTCTCCTCCTCTCCTCCACCACTTACCAGGGCCATCTCTGTATCCTCGCCTCTCCTCTTCTCCTCTACCCCGACCTCTCCACTCCTCTCCCTTCCTCTCTCCTTCCTCCATTACAATCCCAAAAAGAATATAACGATAAATAAAAATGTTACTTTATGTATATGATGGGGGGGGGAAAGTGTGTTGTATGTGTATTTAGAAAATGGTACTAAATAACCTTTTATTATTATTTCTCTCACTTACCTGCATTGCGCTGCTCCTGTTGTTGTCTATCGCGTCTGTTTCAGGACCCGGTATATGCTGGGTCCCAAAGACCCGATGGACAGCAGCAGAAGTCTCTCCCTCCCCTCATCCACTCCCTCTCCTCATTCTCTCCCTCATCCTCTCCCTCCCCTCTCCCTTCACTCATCCTCTCACTCCCCAAAGGGGAGGGGGGAAGAGACAAAGGGGAGGGGGGAAAGAGACAAAGGGGAGGTGGGGAAGAGACACAGGGGAGGGAAGAAGAGACACATGAGATGGGGGAAAGAGACATGGGGGAAAGAGACACAGGGGAGAGGGGAAAGAGACACAAGGGAGAGGGAAAAGAGACACAGGGGAGAAGGGGAAGAGACAAAGGGAAGGGGGAAGAGACACAGGAGATGGGGGGTGAAGAGACACAGGAGATGGGGGGGAAAGAGACACAGGGGAGGGGGGAAGAGGCACAGGAGATAGGGGAAATAGACACAGGGAAGAGACACAGGGAAGGGGGGGAAGAAACACAGAGAAGAAGAAGGAAGAGACCCCGGGTGAGGGGGGAAGAGACACAGGAGAGGGGGAGCAGGGCAAATGGACACAGAGGGAGTAGAGGGGGGAACAGACACAGGGGAGGGAGAGGGGGGGCAGACACAGGGGAGGGAGACATGGGGAAGAGAAGCAGGAGAGGGAGCGAGGGGGGAAGAGACACAGGGAAGGGTGGAAGAGACACAGGGGAGGTGGGAAGAGACACAGGGGAGGGGGAAAGAGACACAGGGGATGTGGGAAGAGACACAGGGGAGGTGGGAAGAGACACATGGCAGGTGGGAAGAGACACAGGGGAGGGGGAAGAGACACAGGGAAGGGGGAAGAGACACAGGAGATGGGGGAAAGAGACACAGGGGAGGGTGGAAGAAACACAGGGGAGGGGGGGAAGAGACACAGGGAAGAAGGGGGGAAAGACACACAGGGGAGGGGGTAAGAGACACAGGAGAGGGGGACCATGGCAAAAAGACACAGAGGGAGTAGAGGGGGAACAGACACAGGGGAGGGAGACGGGGGAACAGACACAGGGAAGGGACTGAGGGGGGAAGAGACACAGGGGAGGGAGAGGGGGAGAAAAGGGACACAGGGGAAGGAGAGGGGGAGACAAGAGACACAGAGGGAGAGGAGGGGGAAAGGAGACACAAGGTAGGGATAGGAGGGTGAAAGGAGACACAAGGGAGGAAGTAGACAGGGGGAGAGGCTGAAGTTGGTCACATTAGGTGGCAACCAGCTTTGCCAGCATTACAATTATATTGCCATCATTTTTGACGGGCAAGTCGCCAGTATTCTTATAATCCTCAAATGCAAGTATGACTGCTAACCATAGGATTATTTAAGGTACATATATTAAAAATATAAGGTGCACACTATGTGTGAAAAAATAAAAACAAAAAAGAGAGGTGGTATGCAGAATTCTTAGATATATATACAGTGGATATAAAAAGTCTACACACCCCTGTTAAAATGTCAGGTTTCTGTGGTGTAAAAAAATGAGACAAAGATAAATCATTTCAGAACTTTTTCCACCTTTAATGTGACCTATAAACTGTACAGCTCAATTGAAAAACAAACTGAAATCTTTTAGGTGGAGGGAAGAAAAAAAAAAAGAGAAATAATGTGGTTGCATAAGTCTGCACACCCTCTTATAACTGGGGATGTAGCTGTGTTCAGAATTAAGCAATCACATTCCAAATCATGTTAAATAGGAGTCAGCATTCACCTGCCATCATTTAAAGTGCCTCTGATTAACCCCAAATAAAGTTCAGCTGCTCTACTTGGTATTTCCTGAAACTTTCTTAGTCGCATCCCACAGCAAAAGCCATGGTCCACTGAGAGCTTCCAAAGCATCAGAGGGATCTCATTGTTAAAAGGTATCAGTCAGGAGAAGAGTACAAAATAATTTCCAAGGCATTAGATATACCATGGAACACAATGAAGACAGTCATCATCAAGTGAAGAAAATATAGCACAACAATGACATTACCAAGAAATGGAGCTCCCTTCAAAATTGATGAAAAGACGAGAAGAAAACTGTTCTGGGAGGCTATCAAGAGGCCTACAGCAACATTAAAGGAGCTGCAGGAATATCTGGCAAGTACTGGCTGTGTGGTACATGTGACAACAATCTCCCGTATTCTTCATATGTTTGGGCTATGGGGTAGAGTGGCAAGACGAAAGCCTTTTCTTGCGAAGAAAAACATCCAAGCCAGGCTACATTTTGCAAAAACACATCTGAAGTCTCCAAAAAGCATGTTGGAAAAGGTGTTGTGGTCTGATCAGTGGCGGCTGGTGACTTTTCAAGTTGGAGGGGCGACAGGGCGAAACATAGCCACTCCCCCTTTTTCAAACCACACCCATTTTTATAACTCCTCCCCCTGACGTCATAATGACCTTTATAAGCCCCGCCCAATGACCTTATACTTGTAAAGCCCATTGAAATACATGATCAGCAATGCAGAAATGTCAAGAAGTAAAGTAACAATGTGTTAAATTCATTGGTATACAATATAGATTGAAAAAACTCATGTGACAAGACTACAGCAATATCATAATTGCACCTATACGTATTAACAGAAAAATTAAAGGAGTGACACCTACCATTAGTCGGGTCTTCTTCTCAGGGTATTCACGTTCATTAAGTTGACCAACGAGTAGAAACAAATCTGCAGCCACATAGGGTTTGCACCTGGGGTTGAAAGAAAACAAGCAAATCAATCAGACCATTCAAGAACAAAACCATACTTAAAAAACGTTAAACGACCAAGTGGAACCATATAGGCCCCAAACATACCTTAGAAGACCAAGTGGAACCATATAGGCCTCATACATACCTTAGAAGACCAAGTGTGACCATAGGCCCCAAACATACCTTAGAAGACCAAGTGTGACCATATAGGCCTCAAACATACCTTAGAAGACCAAGTGTGACAATAGGCCCCAAACATACCTTAGAAGACTAAGTGGAACTATATAGGCCCCAAACATACCTTAGAAGACCAAGTGTGACCATATAGGCCTCAAACATACCTTAGAAGACCAAGTGTGACCATAGGCCCCAAACATACCTTAGAAGACCAAGTGTGACCATAGGCCCCAAACATACCTTAGAAGACCAAGTGTGACCATATATGCCTCAAACATACCTTAGAAGACCAAGTGTGACAATAGGCCCCAAACATACCTTAGAAGACCAAGTGGAACTATATAGGCCCCAAACATACCTTAGAAGACCAAGTGGAACCATATAGGCCTCAAACATACCTTAGAAGACCAATCAGCACTGCATAGGCCCAAACCAGTGGATCTTGGGATTCAAGAAAACAACAACATTTAACTTCTGTTTAGACAACACAATAATCAATGTCAAACAAACACGTTGAATTAGCATATGGATAACCATATGAGCAGTAACGCCACGCCAAGGCTTCAACAATTGTTACTGACCATTCACACACCTTTCATAGCTCCTTCAATATGCACACCCACACACCATTCATACTTTACTTACCACTAGTTATTTTTGGTAGTGAGGTGGTGCCATTTCTGAGAACTTTACGTACCCTGGAAGGTGCCTCCAATTCCTTCAAACCAATGCATTTAACCGCTACAGGGCCATGGTGCTTTTTAATTACTTTTTTGATCCTCTTCAATGTGGAGAAGCATCTTTCTGGTTCTTTAGTAGTCTTCGTTGTTGTAAGCAGGATTCCTTATAGCTTCACTCACTCTGTTAAATTGTGTAGATTAAATTGATGCTAAAGTTGCTGCAGAGCAACAGCACTTGTACAGACATGGAATTCTTGCTTCCCGTACACAAGTGACAGCTACCCTTGGAAGTGCCTCCAATTCCTTCAAACCATGCCAAGGCTTCAACAATTGTTACTGACCATGCACACACCTTTCATAGCTCCTTCCATATGCACACCCACACACCGTTCATACTTTACTTACCACTAGTTATGTTTGGTAGTGTGAGGTGGTGCTGCTTAACGCAGTTTATCTTTGCACACCTTGGGGGTATGCATTCTTCTTTGCTTCAATCACTTGTATTTTAATTTTGCACGGCGATCTTTCAAAGAAGAAAACTTCTCAATGGTTTTTTCATTGAAGTCTGGGATCTCGGAAATCAGTTGCTTTTCCATTGAGAGCATCGCCAATGCATTCAACCGCTCCAGGGACATGGTGCTTCTTAAAAAGGTTTTTATCCTCTTCAATGTGGAGAAGCATCTTTCTGATTCTGCAGTGGTCATCGGTGTTGTAATCAGGATTCTTAATAATTTTACTGTCTCTGTGAAATCATTCTGCAGATTAAATTGATGGAAAAGTTTGTGCAGAGCAACAGCACTTGTACAAGTATGAAAATCTGTCTTCCCATACAGAAGTGACAGCTCAGTGTGTAATTGTTCCTTCTTCAGTATTGGATATGCTTGCACAGTGTCTTCCAGAGCTTGGGTTGGAAAGCAAGTGTCATGGGTTTTATACAAGTCACTTTGAACAAGTTTGGCACTGACTAGGTGATTTGAAAATGAAAAACGTTCTTTTGCATGAACCACCACTATGTCACATACCTCTCTTGAAAGTTGTCTCAAGGTTGAGATCTCCGCACTCCGTCTGTTGACTGTTACATCGCTCGGCAAACTTGCTTCTATCTCTTCAACAGAATGACGGATTTTCTGGATGCTGGCGATAAAGTCTTCTGTGACTTTTTTGATATAAACAGTATCCGTGTCTCGCTTCTGAAGCTGACTATAGAGGATGTCAACATGTGGCATTATTAAATGAAATAATTTAAGGAAGTAAAGGAACTCCCTGTCTTCCAGCATTCCAATGAAACCTGCGGCTTCCCGTATAGATGTTGGATCAAAGTTTAGACATGCTTCAATTGTCTGGAAACACTCAAGTAGCGCATCTCTGTTCTCGTAGATCACGTTCACGGTCCTAACGTTGAAGTTCCATCGTGTCGGTGCACCTCTTGGAAGTCTTCTACCAACTACCTCATCCAGAACTCCAGTCCTTTTTGGAGAGCGTGAAAAAAAAGATGGTATGCCGCCTATGTTTGAAAAAAAAACTCTAACTCTTCCAATCCTTGAAACTACTTTCTCCATTATTAGGTTCAGTTGGTGAGCATAGCAATGGACGAAGTGTGCGTTCGGGTACACGTCTTTTATTTTTCTTTGAACTCCTCCTTGATCTCCACGCATCACACTGGCACCATCATAGCTTTGAGCTATGAGTTTCTTCTTGTCTTCTGGCTCTGGGAGAACAGTATTCAGTGTTTCCAGCACAACAGCAGCAATCGAGTCTGCATCCGTTGATTTCATTTCCATGAAGCCATCAAATCTTTCCACCACTTGATGCTTCTTGTCAATGTAGCGATAGACTACAACGCACTGTGTCCTAGCGGAAATATCGGTTGTTTCATCCGCTTAGATTGCCACAAACTGGGCTTCCTTAAGCTCTTGGTGAATCACTTCCTTAATAACTTCATGCATGCAGTCCAGTAGCTCATTCTGCACGGTTTTGGACGTGCCCTTAAACACAGTTGCAGTCTTCAAATGCTGTTCCATTGCACTATCGATACTGCCAACCAAATCCACCAGGCCTCTAAACACTCCTGGATTTAGCGATGTTTCACTCTCGTCGTGTCCTCTTAATGCCAGTTCAAAAGCGCCACAAAAGCGAACACAATCAATTATCTTGGAAAGGATGTACCGGTTCTTAGCCACTTCTTTGTTGTGTTTTTGAATGCTGACTTGGTATCCTTGGTCCAGTTGAACAGCAATGTTCGCCTGTCCAAGCATCTCAAACTTGATCCTGTTATCCAAGTGAGCTTTAGAACTTTTGTGTTTCGACAATTTATCAGCTAGATGTTTGACGTCAGTCACTCCAGTTTTGGTCCAAGCAGCGTCACCACCAAATAGGATGCATGGGAAACAATATAAGGACTTCCTAGAAACGCTTCCAGAAAGCCAGTCGTTCTTCTTGTACCATTCAGTATTGAAATTACAGACATATTGCTTCCCTCTATCTCTTGCGATTTGCTGCAGATTTATCTCTGGTTGGTCAGCTCCTAACCGTTTTACTTCCACCTTCTCCTCATAGGTTAGGGTGCCGAAAGGCTTCACAAGTAGAGAGTCAATAGTATTCATTTCTGATACCAATAGAAGAAAGAGATCACGGTATATTAATTTATATTATGTCACAAAATTACTTTAAAATAACAGTGTTGAATTCATTGGTATACATTACAGATTGCAAACCCTCATGTGACAAGACTACATCAACATCAAATTTGCACCTATACGCATGGACAGAAAATTAAAAGCAATGATACTCACCTACAGTTGACTCTCCTTCTCGGGGTATTCACGTCCAGTAAGTCAACCAACGAGTCCAAACAAATCTGATTCCACAGATAGTTTGCACCTGGGAAGTGATAGAAAACAACAAAAAAAAAAACATTAGAACGTTTAAGACCCAAACCGTAACTTTTAAAACCTTAAAAGAGCAAGTGTGACCATATAGGCCCCAACCGCACCTTAAAACCCTAAATAACAAATTGGGACCATATAGGCCCCAACCGCACCTTAAAAACCCTAAATAACAAATTGGGACCATATAGGCCCCAACCGCACCTTAAAAACCCTAAATAACAAATTGGGACCATATAGGCCCCAACCGCACCTTAAAAACCCTAAATAACAAATTAGGACCATATAGGCCCCAACCGCACCTTAAAAACCTTAAATAACCAATTTTGACCATATAGGCCCCAACCGCACCTTAAAAACCCTAAATAACAAATTGGGACCATATAGGCCCCAACCGCACCTTAAAAACCATAAATAACAAATTGGGACCATATAGGCCCCAACCGCACCTTAAAAACCTTAAATAACCAATTTTGACCATATAGGCCCCAACCGCACCTTAAAAACCTTAAATAACCAATTTTGACCATATAGGCCCCAACCGCACCTTAAAAACCCTAAATAACAAATTGGGACCATATAGGCCCCAACCGCACCTTAAAAACCCTAAATAACAAATTGGGACCATATAGGCCCCAACCGCTCCTTAAAACCCCTAAATAACAAATTGGGACCATATAGGCCCCAACTGCACCTTAAAAACCCTAAATAACAAATTGGGACCATATAGGCCCCAACCGCACCTTAAAAACCTTAAATAACCAATTTTGACCATATAGGCCCCAACCGCACCTTAAAAACCCTAAATAACAAATTGGGACCATATAGGCCCCACCTGCACCTTAAAAACCCTAAATAACAAATTGGGACCATATAGGCCCGAACCGCACCTTAAAAACCTTAAATAACCAATTTTGACCATATAGGCCCCAACCGCACCTTAAAAACCTTAAATAACAAATTTTGACCATATAGGCCCCAACCGCACCTTAAAAACCTTAAATAACAAATTTTGACCATATAGGCCCCAACCGCACCTTAAAAACCCTAAATAACAAATTGGGACCATATAGGCCCAAATTGTAAAAAAAAAAAAAATATATATATATATATATATATATAATATATATATACATTGATATCAATATATCACAATAAATAAATAAATATATATATATATATATATATATATATATATATCAAATTGATATATATATATATATATATATATATATTTATTTATTGTGATATATTGATATCAATTTTTATATATATATATATATATATATATATATATATATATATTATATATATGAATATATATATAAATATATATATATATATATATATATATCAATCAATATATCTATCAATATATATATATATATATATATATATATATATATATATATATATCCAAATATATATATATGCAGAAAAAATACACATAAATATACATAAACATATACATACAACAATATATATTAATTGATATTTATTATTTGATTAATTGATGTTCTTTATTACTTGTTATATTATATTGTTCATGCATTTCTATTACACATTATTTTTTATACATATTACAGTGCTATTTTTTGGCTATACATGTTACAGGATATTATCCTGTAACATGTATATCACATAAAATAGCCCTGTAATATGTATAATACATACAGGGTCAAACAAGTTCACACTAACCTTTTTTACCCTTACAGGCTTCCATACCTGCTTGCTGATTTGCTAATTTTTTAAAGACTTTCATTGGTTGAAATCGATGTCAATCAAAAATTTCAGCCAATCAGAGTCCTTCAAAAATTAGTATATAAAGCAGACCGTGGGAAAAAAACAATTAATCGCGGGAGGGGCTCCTTGTAGGAGGAGCTCTTTTAGTTTTTTTTTTTTTAGAGCGTCGTTTTTTTTTTGTGGAGGCCTCTTTCAATGGGCCAGAATGGATGGATGGACAATGGCTTCAATCAAGATTGGATTATTTGACCAGTGGCTTCAATCAACATTGGATTATTTGACCATTGGCTTCAATCAACATTGGATTATTTGACCATTGGCTTCAATCAACATTGGATTATTTTATTTGACCATTGGCTTCAATCAACATTGGATTATTTTATTTGACCAGTGGCTTCAATCAACATTGGATTATTTGACATGGGCTTCAATCAACATTGGATTATTTTCATGACTATATCCAGAGGACAGAAGGCCAACGCTGGAGGGGTCAATTTGACAGGTAAGTATGTGCTGTTGTTTATTTTATTTTTTATTAATGTTTGTTTAAAGCTGTTTATTTTTGTATAATAATGTGTTACATACTGTGTTAATGTGTTTACTGTATTGTTTTTCCCTTCCCTTATTTTTATTTTATCTTTAAAAGTGACAGGCACATATACATGCCTGTTACTTCTAAAAATGGAATAAAAATAGGGGGGGGGGTAGGTATTTGGTTCAGGGTGGGGTCGGTCACGCTCAGGCGCCCATCGGTCGCCCATCGGACCGCGTAGGCCACGATCAGGGGTGGCACAGGCCTCATGGGGGTGAACATCCACCCCCATGTGGCCTGGTCAACCCCGCTCACTTCCCGAATACCACGATCACCGTGATCGGGGTAATCGGGCCGTGCTAGCATAGGCCGCATCGGGGTGGTGGTGATCGGGCCTCGGGGGTGGCATAGGGCGGCGACATGGAGGTCATCAGGGGTGGCACAGGCCTCATCAAAGGGGTGATCCGATCACCCCCATGTGGGCCTGTGCCACCCCGCTCACCACCCGACTACACCGATACCGTGATCGGGGTAATACGGCAGTGGCATGATGGCATAGCATAGGGCAGGCCTGATCGGGGGTGGCACAGGCCACATGGGGGTGATGGCCAGGCTGGGGGTGGCACCAGGCATTGTAGGCCTAGGGTCGTCGGTGGTAGTTGGTGGGTGGCTGGGTAGGTGGCAGGCCAGGCAGGCATAGTGGGGTAACTGGTCACCCCTAACTTTTATTAGGGGCTACTAGGGGTTTTGGTTTGGCCAGGGGCAGGGCAGGTGCCAGGCAGGTAGGCTTACTGTGTTAGGCAGGCAGAGCAGATGTGAGTAGATTCAGCCAGGGAGGTCTCTCAGTCTCAGCGTGACCAGGGTCAGGAAACAGAAAGGGGGAAGGGACAGGCAACTGGTGGTTTTATTGACTGTATCAGTCAATCAAAATGAAAACTCGAGGCCCTATTTGCTGGCGGGCGCTCAGGGCTAACGGTCTGGGTGGGTTTAGATTGATCACTTAGTAACTGGACAGCCTTCCATCATTGATTGGTCAATGATGGAAGACTGTCAGTTATTAATTGATACATTTATGACCGCCCATGCATATCGTCACTGTGATGGTGGGCGGCATGCATTAACGGTCAGGGGGCCAGACTAGGACTCATTGAAGAGAAGAGAAGAGTCTAAAGGTTAGTGTAGTAGTGTAATATGATCACACAGGGTGCAGGCAGGGGGCTATAATATAGATACAGTACACACAGCATTAGTTAATGTAGCGCAAGGGTTATCTTAAAGTGACAGTGTCCCTTTACTAACTTTACTTCATTTTAATACTATTGAGACTTGAAATGATGATGTACACCTTATATTTAATTGTTTTTGGGTTATACTAATACATTGTTGTGTTTTTTTGTATTGCAGGGTGAAGAAAATATTTGGGGGGGCGTTTGCCCTGACGCCCCAATGGACGGGCCGCCCCTGGGTCTGATGTAACCAAGGTTGAACTTTTTGGCCATAATTCCAAAAGATATGTTTGGCGCAAAAACAACACTGCACATCACCAAAAGAACACCATACCCACAGTGAACCATGGTGGTGGCAGCATCATGCTTTGGGGCTGTTTTTCTTCAGCTGGAACTGGGGCCTTAGTTAAGATAGAGGGAATTATGAACAGTTCCAAATACCAGTCAATATTGGCACAAAACCTTCAGGCTTCTGCTAGTAAGCTGAACATGAAGAGGAACTTCATCTTTCAGCATGACAACGACCCAAAGCATATATCCAAATCAACAAAGGAATGGCTTCACCAGAAGAAGATTAACGTTTTGGAATGGCCCAGCCAGATCCCAGACCTGAATCCAATTGAAAATCTGTGGGGTGATCTGTAGAGGGCTGTGCACAGGAGATGCCCTCGCAATCTGACAGATTTGGAGTGTTTTTTTGCAAAGAAGAGTGGGCAAATCTTGCCAAGTCAAATGTGCCATGCTGATAGACTCATACCCAAAAAAGTGCTGTAATAAAATCAGAAGGTGCTTCCACAAAGTATTAGTCTAAGGGTGTGCATACTTATGCAACTATATTATTTTATTTTTATAGTTGTTCTTCCCTCTACCTAAAAGATTTCAGTTTGTTTTTCAATTGAGTTGTACAGATTATAGGTCACATTAAAGGTGGAAAAAGTTCTGAAATGATTTATTTTTTTACAGCACAGAAACCTGACATTTTAACAGGGGTGTGTAGATTTTTTATATCCACTGTATATGTGTATATATATATATATATATATATATATATATATATATATATATATATATATATATATATAAAGCTGTTATATAGGCAAAGTCTTTATATGGGCAGAAAAAGTAAATGCACATATATCACTTAATGCATCATCAAACACATAAGGGTTAAACCTAGCACATAAGGTTTTATCGGACAGTGAAGTACATAAAAAACAACGTTATGCCCAATACTTGCGATTTAGGTGAATTCAGCCTGCCTGTAGACATCAAGTCCCACATGGGGTAGACCCTGCACACCTGCTTCCCCTGGTCCCGATGGTCCGTTTTGCTCTAATTATGTGTATTTTATTAACTGTTGGGTGGTTGGGGTAAGGGATGGGGGGGGGGGGGGGGTATGGAGTGACCTAGCTCTATGTGTTTCTATGTTTGTAATTTAATTAATGTGTATTGGTATTATGTGTAATCTGTAAAAATGTGTAAAATTGTAAATAGATGAATTAAAAAGAACAAAACCGCAATATACTGCTCTGAAAGAAAGTCAACGCATGGTGGAAAGCAACTTTATAATCTCTCTCAGTCAATCATCTTTGGCTAGAAAGCTTTCTATTGGCTGAGAGGCCTGCGTCGCAATTCGTTATACACTGATCGTATCGTATATGCAGACCGCATCTAGTGCAGCCCATTAACAGTTTGTGGCCACAGGAGGGGTTTACGGGCCTGAGGCCTCGTCCCATAACCTGCGCCCTTGTTTAATTAAATAGCACCGGATTTATAGCAGACCGCAAATGAGGCTCAAAATATCTAGTTATATATAACTATTATAGAGCTACTAATATTAACTAGCTTTAAAAGCTCATTATGCAGTTACAGTGCCTTGCAAACATATTCACGCCCTTTGGCTTTTTACTTATTTTGTTACATTACAGCCTTAAGTTCAATGTTTTGTTAATCTGAATTTTATCTGATGGATCAGAACACAATAGTCTAAGTTGGTGAAGTGAAATGAGAAAAATATATTGGCAAGTGCGTATGTGTTCACCCCGTTTGTTATGAAGCCCATAAAATGCTCTGGTGCAACCAATTACCTTCAGAAGTCACATAATTAGTGAAATTATGTCCACCTGTGTACAATCTAAGTGTCACATGATCTGTCATTACATATACACGCCTTTTTTGAAAGGCCCCAGAGGCTGCAACACCTAAGCAAGAGACACCACTAACCAAATACTGACATGAAGTCAGGGTTAGGTTATAAAAAAAATATCCAAATATTTGATGATCCCCAGGAGCACCATCAAATCTTTCATAACCAAATGGAAAGAACATGGCACAACAGCAAACCTGCCAAGAGACGGTTGCCCACCAAAACTCACGGACCGAGCAAGGGCAGCACAGAGACCTAAGGTAACCCTGGAGGCGCTGCATAGTTCCACAGCAGAGACTAGAGTATCTGTACATAGGACGACAATAAGTCGTACGCTCCATAGAGTTGGGTTTTATGGCAGAGTGGCCTGAAGAAAACCATTACTTTCAGCAAAAACAAAATGGCACATTTTGAGTTTGCGAAAAGGCATGTGGGAGACTCCCAAAATGTATGAAGGAAATGCTCTGGTCTGATGAGAATAAAATTTTAGCCATCAAAGAAAATGTTATGTCTGGCGCAAATCCAACACATCACATCCCCCAAAGAACACCATGGTGGTGGCAGCATCATGCTGTGGGGATGCTTTTCAGCTGCTGGGACTGGGAAACTGGCCAAAGTTGAGGGAAAGATGGATGGTGCTAAATACAGGGATATTCTTGAGCAAAACCTGTACCACTCTGTGTGTGATTTGAGGCCAGGACAAAGGTTCACCTTCCAGCAGGACAATGACCCCAAACACACTGCTAAAGCAACACTTGAGTGGTTTAAGGGGAAACATGTAAATGTGTTGGAATAGCCTAGTAAAAGTCCATACCTCAATCCAATAGAAAATCCGTGGTCAGACTTAAAGATTGCTGTTCACAAGCGCAAACCATCCAACTTGAAGGAGCTGGAGCAGTTTTGCAAGAAGGAATGTGCAAATATCCCAGTGGTAAGATGTGGCAAGCTCATAGAGACTTATCCAAAGTGACTTGGAGCTGTTATTGCTGCAAAAGGTGGCTCTACAATGTATTGACTTTAGGGGGGTGAATAGTTATGCACATTGACTTTTCTGTTATTTTGTCCTATTTGTTGTTCACAATAAAAAAAAAACATCTTCAAAGTTGTGGACATGTTCTGTAAATTAAATGATGCAAATCCTCAAACAATCCATGTTAATTCCAGGTTGTGAGACAACAAAACAGGAAAAATGCTGGGGGGGGGCGGGATTTATGGGTAACATTTTGAGTCAAGTATAAAACGAGTTGTTCAATAGTGATATTAAATTGAACACTAAATGTTATTATTTTATAATAATGATAGCCTTATGTCTAATGTGGGCATATTTAAGCTCCCTTGAAGTATTTAGTCCAGCACAGATTGACTAACAGACTTTTAGCTTGGAGACAAAAGTATCCCACTGACACATATAATAGATGGGCACACACCAAAATTATTCCTTAAAAGAACATTTTCTGAACGACAATAAAAGTACTTCACAGAGCTTATCTCACTCCAGACAAGCTACATAAACTCAACCCCCAATTATCGCCTGGATGTTACAGGCTCTTTCAGTCCAAGGGCACTTTCCTCCATACTCGGTGGGAATGCCCAAAATATCTGGGCCAAAGCACTAGAACTATTTTAAAGAAAACTATCCACTAGGTAACCAGCCTTATTAAATTGCGATTCGGCCAATTGAAAATGGCTCTATATAAGCACAGAGTATCTTTTTTTTACAGAAGTTTTTAGTTAGTGAAGACCTTGCTTTTGCATACAAGTTTACTAACTGTAAACCTCCAAGAAATTATAAATAAATTAAACATTATAATGAGCAATTACCTACTGACCCACATAGCTTTAAACACATACCCCTTATTCTTAGAAATATGGGTCTCCTGGCTTAACTCTCCACAAACAATCAAACAATTACATAAAGGGGCCACAGGGAGACAAGGGGGCCTCAGGAGAGTCACTGGGGCCACAGGAGGGCAGAGGGGGCCACGAGAGGGCCACGGCAGCCATGGCAGGTTGGACTAGGGGACAGCACTTGGCCCCTCCAAGGCAGGGCCCAGGTGTCTTGCACCGGCTGCACTGCCGGTACCTCCACATCTGGACCTTATGACTCAAGACAGGCTGTCTTGATCTAAACAGAAATGCCTACAGGATCTAGTGCAATCCCTCAGGTGTTTGATGAAAGCATCACCCTTACCTAAAACAATATACGTTCCACTTGGCCATTCACCATTCAGATTCTCAGATTGATCATATACTAGTTGAAAGTGCTTTTTTAGATAGAGACATAGAATCAAGTATAATTGTATGTCCTTGGTCAGATCATGATATAGCCAGAAAAACTTAGTTTGAAATGGAGAATGAATGAAGCAATGTATCAAATATCTTTATTTAGGAGTGCCATTTATTTTCAAGTATTCTTCTATTTCCGTATCTAGTATTTTTTTTAAAGTTTCATCTGTGAGGCATTCCACAACCATTCTAAAACTTACCAGAGATAAAAGAGAGCCCATATATATAAAGATTACTAGCAAAGGGTTCCCCCCTGTTTGCTCAAGCAATAGAACCATTGGCACAGTGAATTAGGATGAATCCAGTCATACAATGGTTGAAATTGTATGTAGTCTTTTTGTGGATGACATTCTCTGCTTGATAACTAAGCTGCATATTACACTTCCTAATCTAATGATGGTAATAGTGGGGTTTCATAAAATATTAGATTTAGCAGTGCATTTAGACAAATAAGAAGCCTTGAACACATCTATGGACTCGCATACAGTAAAACTAAAACCCATAATATTTAGGAATTTATCTCCCTGGTAACTAGTATGATTTAGATTTAATTAACAACTCTCCCACATTAAAAGTCAATAGAGAAATTAAATAAGTTACAAGTTTTTGTGGACGGGTGGGATTAATATTTTCAAAATGATAATTACATATTCCTTTATTTGGGAAAAAAAATCAAACAACTGCAATCGGCCCTAAATTTATCTGGAATAACAAAAAACATTATTAGTTTTGTACAGACATACCTATCGGTCTCTTATTTGCTATTCTACTATTATGAAGCTCAGTTGGCAATTATGCCTCAGATGCCCTCACTATTATGAATGCAGATAGAGAATGATAAAGCAGGATGAAATACTTTTTTATTTGGAAAATACAAATAGGAAAATACAAAAGTACAGATGTAATACAATACAATTATGGATACATTTTATGGAAATAGAGGCCTATCCTTTTATCATTCAAAATGATCCTGATTTTTCATAATAAGATAAAAGGCAGGGATGAATTAAAAGCAGAAAGTAACATCCTAAACTAAGAATTTTTAAAAATATACAGCAAATTTCCAGAAGTCAATCCAGACAAAAACAGAACGGCAGAGCAGCTATGTGGATTAAATTGGTATGCCTCAAATATACAACAGGAAGGTGGGTATTAGGCTACCTATATTCTAGTATTGTGAATAAACTTTTCCCATTTAAACCAAAATAATTTTATCATGGGAAAAGGCCATAGGGCAGACACTGGATTGAGAGGAATGGGAGGGAATATGGTCTAAAACAACTTATAGCCTTTTCGACACTGCTATTAAAGTTCCACATAGAACTTAAATAACCACAGAAATAATGCATAAGTGGAATAGTAATGTTTCAGATAATTGCTTGAGAGGATCGTCAGAGGATCACTTAATCATCTGTGGTGGACTTGGCCCCATGCTCAAAGGTTCTGGGCAACTATTTGGCCAACAGGATTTTAGACCAGAAGTTACAGATTGATAGAAAACTGTTTATTTCTCAGATCAAGTAATATTTTGGCACTCTACATTCAATAAACTGATATAGTTCATCATAATGGCAACAACAAATATCATTGCTAGACAATGGAAAAATACCCTTATACCTCAAGCCAAATTAAGAAAATCAATAATATTTTTATAACAGAGAGACTTTCCCATAAAGTAGCACTTTCCCAGCTTTTCTTCAAATATGGTCTTCTTAGTGCGCTTTTGTTCTCATCAGGAACCTTCTAACAACTAAATTCAATAAACTTTGCAACATGGCTTTAAAGTAAGAATACTTACGCAAAACAAAAAAAAGTATTGAATAAAAACAGCAAAATAATTATTATCATCTAGAAAAGATGGATAAAATGGCCACCTGTTTCCTCCTGTTGTCTGTTCATCTCCCTCAAATGCCTCTTGGGTTTATTTTGTGGTATTGTTTGGCCATGTGTCTTACATGTGTTTTCGATACATTGTTCATGTGGATGTTATAATAGTTCAACAAAGAAAGAAAAAAAAAGTTGAAACATCAGTTTTCTTTAAATCATTGTGCATTTATTGTCATTGTTCAGTTACGTACAGTAGAATTAGTTATCAGGAAACATGATACAAATGACTCAGTGAGCAAAAAAAAAACAGTCACTTTACAACATGCTTGCTCTACAATTGGACTTGGATCCTTTTCCTTTAGTATCTTTATACTGTATGTGTGTGTTATAAAATAAAAAATTTACTTGGGACATTTATACATATCTGTAGTCATTTTATACCTGATATATACACTGTATATATATCTAGGTATATATTTTTTAATTACTATTTTAAATCTGACCCACCAGCTGTGTGGGCAATACAAATCTGGCCCCTCATACTAAATAAGTTAAATAGCACTTGGCTTAATATTTTCCTATATGACTCTGTGAATACATCAAGAAAATATTTTTTGCTGGATAGATGATTCCCCAAATCCTAGCCGATAATTCTAGGATAGCAGCAGTTTTCTGAAGATGATTTGTTTTTCTATTTTTCAATTGTTCTGAATTCTAGGCCTCAAGTGTCAGGGTCCACACCAGAGTTCCATCTTGTGGCAAAATGCATGGCTTAGCACTGCAGCTACAGCTATATGTTCTAGAGACAGATCAGTCAGAAGTACCTCTCTTGGTTTTCATTCTGTTTCTCCTGATTGGTTATGATTAAGTCGTTCTTTCTACCGGCCAAGCACACCTCAAAAGGGACTATTTATTGCTGCTCTAGTCTCTTCTCAGTGCCCGTTGTAGGTTCCTATGACTGGGAGTACTTCTGGCAACTCCTATATTTCCTGCAGTGCCTTTTCCACTTTGGACTGATCTTTGCTGCTGACTTGGATGGTTGCTTACCTCATTGGATTTCTACCGGCACTTGACCTTTGGCTTTCCTGACCATTCCTTTGCCTGTGCTCTTGGAATTGTTGCTATGGACATTGCTATCCTTTGGTTATTAATCCATGAAGGATTTTGCTTGGACAGCTTTGATATTACTAAAGGCATATAATTGACCTGGGTAGAATAGCCAAAGCTCTGTTTTCACAGAGATCTATCCTGGGATCTCATAAATCAAACTGCTTCAGATGGATCAAACACAAGGCTTGCAGGTGTCAACTGTGCCCCATGCATCTGATCCAGCTGCGGTGAAAGTGGCAGCATCGCAGTTGCCTATAAATCATCCCACAGCATCTCACAGTCCCCACTTACCTGCTCTCTGGTGATGCAACTACCTGCTGAAGTTTCATTCAACGATGTTCCATGCAATGGGAGCTCCAGACCGCACTTTTCACCTCCCATCACACACGTGTGCAATACGTAAGATCTTTGCTTACAGTTTAAGCTTTGGCCTGGCTAACAACAATTTAAGAGAGAAATTAAACACTTGTCAATTACTCCCAATTATTTTTGTCCGAATTTAAGAAGGTTTTTGACATACGTGGCTGTACATCTGCCTCTGCTAATTCATTGTTACATCACCAGAAGCGGAGCACTGTTGGACAGTAGATCATTGAGTTTTCAAACACTGGCTACTGAGTCTGGCTGGAATAATGAAGATTTATTGGCAGTCTACTATCTGGGACTTTGCAAACGCATAAAATATGATCTCACTCATTTTGATATACCAGATTCTCTGGAAGGCTTGATTTCATTCGTTACCCAAATAGATATACGTCTGAGAGAATGCAATACAGAAATATTTTCTCAGTCCAAAATCTCAACCTTCAAATAAGTACCTACTGAGGAATCCATGTAAATAGTTTCCATTCATCTCTCTGAGGTAGACTAGTAGGCGTGCCAAAGGCCTTTATATTTCATCTTCTTTTACCATTTACTCTTACTCTTACTCTGGGCCTCAACAAATTGAGACTCAAGCTCTTTTTAATTCTGGCTCTACAGGACATTTTACGGACTATCAATTTTCCCAAAACCATTTGGTGTTGCTTGAGACTTGACGCTGATTGTCAAGAAAACCAGATATCAGCTTGGAGCCTGAAATGTGTAGAGACTTGCATAACCAGGGCTATTTCTAAGGTCCATCTGTGAAACTCCTCTTCAGAGTCTCAAGTCAATCCTCATTTGCCACCACAGTACCAGAGTTTCTCAAATGTATTCTGTGAAGCCAAAGCTGATATTCTGCCGCCTCATCTTCCGTATGACTGCTCTATAAATTTAGCCACACATAGGGCCTTATTCAATTGCAATCGAAATGGAGAGCGATTTAATTGAACAAACCTGCAATTAAAGGCCAGAAGCCTCAAGACTGTAAACCCTTCCCATGCCCCCAAGCTGTTTGGGATTGGATTGTAACTGACGACCTCTTTTATTCCAGAACCCTAAATTAAGGAGTGCGACACAGGCCTCTCAGCCAATACAAAGAGTGCTGGCGGAAGATGAGTGACAGAGAGAGATTAAAAAGCTGCATTCCATCCGAGCCAGCGTTGACTGTGTTGTAGATTCTCACTAAGTAGAACGCAGGTCCCGAAGTCGGTGGCTGATGACAGAGAGAGAGAGCAGGCAATTTATTAAAGCAAGAAGTTACAGTTTTATTCTTTTACATTATTGTAACAACTATTTTACACTTACATTTTGATTAAACATATTTAGAGAATACACATAATACAAATACACATTTATTAAATAACACACAGGTTATACAAGAGCCTACTAGAAATGAAGCTATCTTAGTCATCACAAATAATATTGAAATAGTATCAAATGTTGGAATAGGGCAACCTTTGGGAAACAGTGATCACAACACAGTCTTATTTGGGATTGAATTAAAAAAACAAAACTGTAAGGGGCCAACAAAAACTCTTAATTTTAAAAGGGACGATTTTAACGGTCTAAGGGCAGCAATACAAAGTATAGACTGGGGCAGAGAACTGATAGGTAAAAACACTGACCACAAGTGGACAACATTTAAATCCTTACTAAATATACATACACATCGGCATATACCATGTGGGAATAAAAGTAAAAGGAGTAAATTCCATCCAATGTGGCTTAACAATGATTTAAAGATCAAGATACGGAGTAAAAAACAGGCATTTAAATTATACAAACAAGAGGGGACAGAGACTGCTTTACGGGAGTACAAGGAAATCAACAAGGCTTGCAAAAGCACTATTAGACTGGCTAAAATAGAAAATGAAAAATGAATTGCAAAAGAGAGTAAGACTAACCCTAAAATATTTGTTAAGTATATTAATGGGAAGAAGGTGAGGAAGGAAGCTATAGGAACATTACAAAGTGACACAGGCCATCTGAAAATTAGTGACCAGGAAAAGGCAGATGAGCTAAATAGGTTATTTTCTTCAGTATACACAGGGGAGGTACCAGTGGTTGGGACACTGCAACATAATGGGGCTACACTACCTTTGCCAAATAATTGGTTAGCACAGGAAGTAATCCAAAAGAGGTTGGAAAAAATAAATGTTAATAAAGCCCCAGGTCCTGATGGAATACATCCACGGGTACTGAGGGAACTGGGTTCTGTAATAGCCAAACCATTATATTTAATTTTTCAAGATTCACTCAACACAGGGTCTCTACCAGATGACTGGAGAAAAGCAGATGCGATACCTATATTTAAAATGGGAGCAAGAGCAAATCTGGGGAATTATAGACCAGTGAGCCTCACTTCTGTAGTGGGGAAACTTTTAGAAGGGTTAATAAGGGATATTATACAAGAATATGTCTACTGTATTTGAACAGGATTATAAGTAGGAGTCAACATGGATTTATAAATGATAGGTCATGTCAAACAAATCTAATTAGTTTCTATGAGGAGGTTAGTAGGAACCTGGATCACGGCAACTCAGTGGATGTAGTATTTTTGGATTTTGCAAAGGCTTTTGATAAAGTGCCAAAGGGGAGACTATTGTGCAAACTAAGGGATATAGGAATTGCAGTAAATATCTGCTCATGGATTGAGAGCTGGCTAAAAGACAGGAAGCAAAGGGTTGTTGTAAATGGAACATACTCTGATTGGACTT
Organism: Discoglossus pictus; assembly: GCA_027410445.1. Classification (NCBI taxonomy): domain Eukaryota; kingdom Metazoa; phylum Chordata; class Amphibia; order Anura; family Alytidae; genus Discoglossus; species Discoglossus pictus. The sequence goes on from CM050163.1 coordinate 442,530,169, forward strand.
ATGTGGTAAGTGGAGTTTCTCAGAGTTCAGTATTAGGTCCTCTCCTTTTTAACATATTTATTAATGACTTAGAGGTGGGATTGGAGTGTGGGGTTTCCATTTTAGCTGATGACACTAGGTTGTTCCATGGTAATTAAATCAGATAATGATGTGCTTTCCCTCCAAAGGGATTTACATACAATTGAGGAATGGGTATCTAAATGGCAGATGAGATTTAATACAAATAAATGTAAAGTTATTCATCTGGGAAGGAAAAATAGCCATGCAATTTATAATCTTAATGGAGCAAATCTAGCTGTATCAGATATTGAAAGGGATTTGGGAGTGCTTCTGGACAACCACCTAGGTAACAGTGCTCAAAGCCAAGCAGCAGCTGCAAAGGCAAATAAAATATTAGCATGTATTACTATACAAATCTCTAGTACGCCCTCATTTGGAATATGGAGTACAATTTTGGGCACCACTTCATAAAAAGGACATTTTAGAGCTGGAAAAGGTACAGAGGAGGGCAACAAACTAATAAGGGGAATGGAGGGGGTAAGTTATGAATAAAGACTAACCAAATTAAACATATTTAAGTTTAAAAAAGGGCGTCTAAGAAGAGATATGATTACCTTATATAAATGCATCCAGGGTCAGTATAAAGATTTGTCAATGGAGCTTTTTGTACCATGAGGTTTTCAACTGACAAGAGGACATCCCTTGAGGTTAGAAGTAAAAAGATTCCACCTTAAAGAAAGAAAAGGGTTCTTCACAGTAAGGGTGGTTAATCTGTGGAATTCTCTACCAGAGGACGTGGTGACAGCGGATTCGATAGATAGCTTTAAACAGGACTGGATTTATTTCTAATTAAAAAGGGAATTCAGGGTTATCATGGATATTTAGAGAGACAGTATTGATCCAGGGAGAAATCCAATCGCCAGTATCTGGGGTCAGGAAGGAATTAAAAAATGTTTTCCCTTTGAGACGATTGGCTAAGTCTTGCTTGTTTTGTTTTTTTTCTTTGCCTTCCTCTGGATTAATTAATAATTAAAAATAAAATAAAAAATAAATAATTAAATAATTGATTTATAATTAATTAACAACTTATTAATATCTAATCTGCATATTGCAGATCAGAGGTTGAACTTGACTGAAAGTATTTTTTCAATCTTAATTACTATGTAACTATGTAGCACAGATAGATACACATAGAGATAGGTCACTCCATACACCCCCCCCCCATCCTATACCCCACACCCCATTCCCCAACAGTTAATAAATACACATAAAACACACATTTTCCCCCCTCATATACAGTACACAGTACAGTATACAGTCTCACAAAAATGAGTACACCCCTCACATTTTTGAAAATATTTTTTATATATTTTCAGGTGACAATACTGAAGAAATGACACTCTGCTACAATGTAAAGTAGTAAGTGTACAGCCTGTATAACAGTGTAAATTTGCTGTCCCCTAAAAATAACTCAACACATAGCCATTAACGTCTAAACCATTGGCAACAAAAGTGAGTACGACCCTAAGTGGAAATATCCAAATTGGGCCCAAAGTGTAAATATTTTGCGTGGCCACTATTATTTTCCAGCACTGCCTTAACCCTCATGGACATGGAGTTCACCAGCACTTTACAGGTTGGAGACACAGGAGAGGGGGGAAGATACACAACAGGGGGAGAGGTTGGAGGGTGAGGGGGGAAAGAAACACAGGGAAGGGAGAGAGGGAGGAAGAGACAGGAGAGGGAGATGGGGGGAAGAGAGACAGGGAAGGGAGAGCAGGGGAAGAGACACAGGGGAGGGAGAGGGGGGAAGGGGCACAGGGGAGGGTAGAGGGGAAAGAGACACAGAGGAGGGAGAGATTGAGAGAGACACAGGGGAGGGAGGGGGAGAGACATAGGGAGGGAGAGGGAGTCGAAGAGAACAGGGGAGGAAGAGGGGGAGAGACACAGGGGAAGGAGAGGTGGGAAAGACACAGGGGAGGGGGGAGAGGGGGAAGAGACACAGGGGAGGGAGGGGAAGAGACACAACGGAGGAGAGGGGGGAGAGACACATCAAATATTATCCCATCATTTATGATGGGCAATTGGCTAGTAATAATAATAATAATAATACTAATACTAATATGATAATATATCATATAATAATATATACAGACAGACCCCACTTAAGACTACCCCATTTAACACTGATTCACTATTGGATATAACACAGTTTTTGACCAACACATCTCAGATTAACACTGATTTGATGCTTGTGTATCATTCCAAAACACCAACAGCCATGAAAGGATTTTTAAAATCAAGTTTGCCTGTGATTTATTCTATTTTAAAAATGGACCCGTTTAACACTATTTTGTCCAGCACTTGGTCTTCTAGGAGCACTAGGATCTACAGAGTTAAAAGGGGTATGCCTGAATTTATATACAGGTATACCGCGCTTAACACTCACCCTGTATAGCGCTGTTTCAATATAATGCTATTTTGACCCATAATTCCCTGTTTAATGCACTGCATCACTATATGTTTTTTCCTGCCCAAGCCCTTTTAACGCTGTGATTCTCAAAAAAACAAAAAAAAAACAGAATGCAGGATGACCCAGAAGCTTCAACTTTACAAATTTAAAGTTTATATTTCTGCTAATATTAGTATTATGTTTGCTTTTTGTTTGAAGTTCATGTAAAAAAAGATTCAGTCGCATTTGTGTATTTTTTTCATGAGATCCCCTATCTCTATATTCCCCATGTTAAACTACCTGTTTAGAGCTGTGTCTTTTAACACTCCTTTTGCTTGGAACCTATCTACAGCATTAAACGGGGTATAGATGCATATATAATAATATATAATAATATAGGGTCAATACACATGAGAGGTCCAATTTGTGATATTGTGGAGTATCAACATTCCCCTGAAGGCCTGATAACAATATGGTGATAATGTAAAATGGGGATAATGCAAAATGATTGATAGCAAAATACTTGATTGGATTTCACCAAATGATAATGGGCATACATCTTGGCACATGGCAACCAGAGATGGTGTGGGACTTTCCAGGATGGGCATAGCAGAGATTATCCCCGATGGAGGTGAGTTGGCTGTTAATCTACGTGCCTCTGCACAGCCTCCTTGTATGTTTGCCGCCCATCCTGATTGGCTAGAGTAAATAAGTGTGCTGTATGTTCCCCTAGCCCCCTTCTGGATTGCTACCTTGTGGTTGTGAAGGGGCTTGTTTACTTCAATAAAGCTGTGAGCTATACCATATAGGGTCACTCTGGGTGGGCAGGTTATAGCAGAGAGGTCATACAAATCACAGTACACTGGAGAAGGAACTGGCAACCCACTTGAGTATCTTTGCCATGCAAGGCTTGTGGATAAGCACAGACAGAGACATAGCTAAGTGTGCTGCAATTCATAGAGTCACAGAGAGTTGAACACAACTGAAGGACTGAACAACAAAAAATAAAATGTTCCTCTGGTACTGATATATGCCATGTGGCGGTGTAATTTGGCCACTATTTATTTTCCCAATGTAGATCTGATGAGTGAGATGTATATACGATTATCTTTGTATTTTTAGGGTCCACATTAGAGCCTCTGTGAGTGAGAAAGGCATAATATGGCAGGCAGTTTCAAGTTTTTGTGTTCAAATTTAATCAGGTAGTGTATCTTTAATTGCTTTCAGCATCTTGCAGCCACACTTTTCATATTGGCATAAGCATGACCATTCCAACATATGATAAAAAAATTTTTTTAAGGCCTATTTGTTTCTTGGGAATTATTGTGCTATGCATTCTAATGCCTTCCATTGCTTTCTCCATATTTTAAAGTCCATTTAATACATTCATTTTAAAGCATAAGAGAAACAACCAAACTACAGAGCTGTCAATTACAGGGAAAGAAAGAGAAGGTGCATTCAGAAACTTAAAGGGCCATTGCAAGCATTTTTCATTTCTATGCACATACATTTTTAATGTTAATTAACGGTGAACTAAAGAATAAGTGTAACTGTTTCATAATTATTATATTATGTTTTCCCCAACGATTAACAGCTTCTTGTAGTAACCTTCATCATACCTCGGTTTCTGATCCTGGACCTTACCACTCGCTACCACTGGAGAAGGTTCATATGGACAAGTCATCTGCACAGCTCCTGTTTGGATTTTGCCTTCTGTCCCTGATGCCAGTTACTTCAGCAACTTCAGCAACACAACGTCTGGTGAAATGATAATCAGTCCCAGGTTCAAAACATCATTATAGCTTCTGGCCAAAACAGGAAAAGGGAGTGTGCCATTTGACCTTCTGGTGAACACAATGTGAATATACTACAGATGGATGTTTTATTGTTAACTTTTACAGCAAAGCAGCAAACATACATTTGGTGATTTATGAATGTGATTGCCTGTAGCTGACACACCCATGTCATATGACTTTATCTTCATCTTACAAAAACAAAACTAAGAGATCCTGGCCTGCACACCCTAGAGGCAATAGCTCATTGACCTGTACAGGCCAGGGCACCAATGTGTTGTGAGTAAAGACCTTCTTACAGGCTTACTTGTGTTCAATGCTGTACAATGTGAAATATAGTTTTCTTATCTTTGTAAATTCTCCATGAACTGAGAGGGCAGTGATGGCTAATTACTTTCAAATAAGTGATCCCATGGGACTCATTGACATTTAGATCTGGAATATGCGCTCACCCTTGTTCTGCTTAAAGCTCTCATTAAAATTTGGCAATGCGTTGCAGCCCCTTCTAGCCTTACACAGTTTTATCTCACCATGAGATTAATTAAAATCAAGACAGACCAGCCTAATGAAGAATATGCAACAATAAGTACCTTTCCATAGCAAAAAGAAAATCAATTATACATGGTGTTGGAATTTTTGTATTTCACGTAAGAGGCTGAAGAGAAACTGTTTTGTCATAACATGCATTATTATAACTCCTATTCTACTTTATATGTTTGACCGCTTATGTAAATGTATAGGATAAATAGGTTGAGGCCTAGACAGACATAATTTAAGGACAGGTGATAGTTAGCTATGACCAAGGTTTTTTTTAGCATTTGGATAAAAAAAGAGTAAGGAAGCCAGTAAGAGAAGCAGTTAAAATCCCTATTAACCCTAAACAACATTTTTTTTAACATTAGCTTCACATTCAGAGTTATTTTTAACAGGCAGACTTGTAAGTATGGCTTTATCATATTAAGGGTAAATTTAAAAGAAACCAGTCCCCGAAGGGAGGGGATCATGCTCTGCGTCAGTATGTCACAGTACATGTTGGCATTCATGGTTCCCTCAATGGACTGTAGCTCCCCAGTGCCGGCAGCACGCATGTAGGCCCAGACCATGACACTCCCACTACCATGCTTGACTGTAGGCAAGACACACTTGTCTTTGTACTCCTCACCTGCTTGGCACCACACACGCTTGACACCATCTGAACCGAATACATTTAACTTGGTCTCATTGGACCACAGCACATGGTTCCAGTAATCCATGTCCTTAGTCTGCTTGTCTTCAGCAAACTGTTTGCAGGCTTTCTTGTGCAAACGGAAGGTGGGGGAGTGCAAGGTCTCTAACATCCACCAGCTCTGTGATGTCATCATGGAGGAGAGGAAGAGGACTCCAGTGGCAACCTGTGAAGCTCTGGTGAACCCCATGCCCATGAGGGTTAAGGCAGTGCTGGAAAATAATGGTGGGCACACAAAATATTGACACTTTGGGCCCAATATGGAAATTTCCACTTAGGGATGTACTCACTTTTGTTGCCAACGGTTTAGACATTTAATAGTTGTCAAACTGTGAGTCGTTGTTACACTTGCAAGCCTCGCATAGCAAGGTGAGCCGTTAAAGCATAGAGGTCATCAGAGCTCGGAGCACTTAGCGTAGCGAAGTGAGCAGTTGAGGCATTGAAACTCTGAGCACTTAGGCGATGAGTGCCGAAGGCACTCATCGCCCGCGAGTCTCGCAATGCGAGGCAAGCAGTTGAAGCATTGAAACACGCGGGACTTAGGCAGAAATGAGTGCCAAAGGCGCTTCTGCAAGCCATTGAAAATCGCGGGACTTAGCCTCGAAGCAGTTAGGAAATGCAAGATTGCCTTAGGCTTCAAACAGTTGAGGAACGCGAGACTTAGAATTTTTTTTTTAGTAGTTATCACACTCCCAGTACTTGGCTCTGCTCCCTCTCCCCCTGGGCTCTGCTCTCTTCCAAGTCAGCTCCTGATAGGTTAGGGTCCAGTCACATGACTGGGATCTGCTAGTGCAGCTGGGTTCAGGTGAGTTGCTGGTTTGGATGGTCGCGGTCAGAGTGAAGCTGATGGGGGACGGTGGGAGGGCTAATAGGGTGAATTGCAGGGCCCAGCACAGTAACCCCAGCAGCCTCCTCTCTGCAGCCTTCCCTCCTTCACCATCTCAGTATGCTTCCCGCCCCTGCACTTGGGTCCATGGCACACAAATTCGCTCCACAAGATTCCGAGACATTTCCTCGTACTTTTAAGGCGGGAAAAAGTGCATCTTATGGAGCGAAAAATACGGCACATAATTTAAACAATGAACCTCCGGGTCACAACCATACTGGCTGGTTGCAGCTTCGAGGTCTGAGATAATTGTACCAAATATTTGTTTATGATTTCTATATCCGCATTAGACTACTGGCCTAAACTCTTCAGGTGCTTGTCTGATATGAAATGTCCCATTGTATAGTGCTCTTTTAAAAGCACATTTCTTTAAAGGACCAATATAGTGATCATGCAATATGATTCCCTTTGTTTATTTACTTTTCTAATTAGCAATAAAATCAGTATATGAAAGTATATGCATGAATTACTGTTTGTATTATATTAATATTTATCATAGCATAGGCATACACAGCCTTATTAAATTGCGATTCTGTAAATTTAAAAGGGCTCTATTTAAGCACACAGCATATTTATTTTACAGAAGTTTTTAGTTAGAGAACTTCTAGCCAAAAGCAAGGTCTACACTAACTAAAATCTGAATTGCAATTTAATAAGGCTGACAATGTCTAGTATAAAGTATAGAAATTAAAACTTAAATAAATAAATGGATAAAATTGCAGATAAATATAAAAATGTCCTTCACCAGTATTATGAATGCCCCTACAGACCAGTGGAGACATGAAAAATATTATTATCCAATTAAAAACAAGCTTAATGACAATTCCACTGCCTAATTATTCTTATTCATTTATGTATTTGTATAAGTTTTAGCGCACTTGTTTTAGCTCCTACCAATTTATTACACTCGATTAATCACCACATAAATTAAAAAACTATTGACTTAAAGGGCCATTGCAGTTTAAGAAAAACTGCACTTGTTTGTGAATTATGTAGCAAACTAACAACATTAGCACATGTGTAATCCATGGCCATAAAAGCATTTTTTTGAGATTTTTTGAAAACTATGTTTACACAATGTTAGCACCTATTTCACACAAACACAACCTTTCTAAAAGTATCAGGAATGCCTTTATGAACCAACTCTCGCATCCATATGTTACTCCTGGAAATACCATAGTTTTAACTATGTGGGCCTTTGTTGATAGTGATATATCTTTACTTTTTCATAGCTTGTCCAGACTTGCCATAGCTTTCCTCCCAAGAAGTAAAAATCCTCATGACTGCAGTCACAATCTGAAGGGATCTTGGAGCCCAAGAAAATAAAATCTCCCACTGCCTCCAATTCTTCTCTATCCTCGCATCTGCTGCAGAGCTCTGCCAAACAAAGAGAGAAAGAAAAAAAGCAGCAGCAGTAGTTGATGCAGTGAATGGACAACCCGCAGAGGTGGTAATCAAGTGTGAATGGTCTGCACAAAGAGACTCTTATATGAAAATATTTAGCACCTTTTAACATGGATATGTGCCAGGCTAGAAATCACAGGCTTCTTTATAGCACAGACAGAAACCCCAAAGTTTGATACAAATGTTTCAACTGCCTCTGCTTTCTCCTGATTGGCCAAAACGAATTATGATTTTTATGCTAATTTAGCCAGAGCTTGGAGGGGGGGGGGGGGTGCAGGCTAATTTTCATCTGGTAGAAATTACAAGACATTTTGCTAACTTCAAGGTAAGTTGTTAAATGTTTATTTTGGTATGTTTTCATGCAAACCAAAGTTTTCATACACTACTAATTCACCATCAAATGCACTCATAATACAGGAAACTTAGATATACCTTCAAATCTATTATTTACATCCATTGCAGGGGATATTATTTATTTTGTATCTGCTTGGTATAATGATTTTTCCTCTTTTCTTCAGTTTATTTCTGAACAGTACAAAAAGAAGCTCATGATCTGAGATGCAATGAGCTCCAGGTCTTGGTTTTGCTGACTGTATAGAGCTCCTTCATCCTTGGCTACAAAGTATATAGTCAATCCTCTGACCTGCTTAATTTTGAACTCCAAGGACAAACTTGCCGGTTCTTACAGGTGTCTTTTGGTTCCCTACTTTAGCATTCCAAACTCCTATGATAAGAATAACATATTTTGTTGATGTTATATTCAGAAGGTGTTGAATATCCTTGTAGAATGTAATACTGCAATGTTAAAAGGCTTGCCTCAAATTGTAAATGACCACCCTTTGATTGATTATAAGGGCTACTCCATTTCTTCTGTGGAATTCTTGACCAAAAAAGTAAATATGGGGGTTATCTGAAATGACAATGGTCCATTATTATTATTATTATAATCTTTATTTATATTGCGACAACATATTCCGTAGCGCTGTACAGGGTTTAAGTACATAGCAGAAACAAATTTAACACCTTGTAATTAATGGAGGGCCCTGTTTTTGAGCATAAAATCAAATGTACATAGAGCTTGTTTCCAAGGCACTGACACAAGATTGAAAACTCGCAAACTTACAATCTAAGAGTTTAGGTGTGATACAAGAGGGTGACAATTGCAAGATGGCAGTGTGAGAGCAATTGGTTCAGTAAAGGGGAGGTGTCTGTTTGTTGTACTGTAGATTGTGGGTGTAGGTGTTATTAAGCTGTGGAATGTTCAGTTGTACATGTTAAGGCTAAAGGTGATAAGATTTGTTAAACAGGTGTGTTTTTAGTAATTTTTTTAAGGTTTTAAGGGCAGGAAGATAGTCTAATGGAGTGGGTCAAGGAGTTCCAAATAGTAGGGGCAGCACGAGAAAAGTCTTGAAGATGGGAGTGAGAGGAGGTGATGAGAGAGGAAGAAAGAAGAAGGTCATTAGCAGAGCGAAGGGGGCGGTTTGGAGAGTATTCTGAAACAAGAGCAGAGATATAAGGGGGTGCACTGTTGTTGAGGGCTTTATATGTTAGGGTTGTGATTTTAAATTTGATTCAGGAAGCTATGGGAAACCAGTGGAGTGACTGACAGAGAGGAGCTGCAGATACTGATCGTTTGGTATTGAAGATGAGTCTAGCAGAGGCGTTCATTATGGATTTGAGGGGAGACAGACGAGAGATTGGTAGGCCAGCAAGGAGTGAATTGCAGTAGTCGAGTCGAGATATGATGAGAGAGTCTATTAGAATTTTAGCTGTGTCTTCTGTAAGATAATGACGAATTTTGGAGATGTTTTTTAGGTAAAACTGACAAGATTTTGTTATTGATTGGATGTGAGGAATAAAAGAGAGGGCGGGATCCAGTAGAACCCCAAGACAACGGGCCTGGGAGGTAGGAGTGATGATGGTGTTGTCAACAGTGATAGATAATTGAGGAGTAGAAGCTGTAGTAGAGGGTGGAAAGATTAGGAGTACAGTCTTAGACATGTTGAGTTTGAGTTGACAGGCGGACATCCAGGAGGATATGCTAGAGAGGCAGTTGGAAACTTAAGCTAAAAGAGACGGGGATAGATCGGGTGCAGAGAGGTAGATTTGAGTATCATCTGCATAGAGATGATACTGAAATCCAAAGGATTTTATAAGGGTGCCAAGGGAGGAGGTGTAGATGGAGAATAGGAGGGTGCCTAGGATAGAACCTTGGGGAATGCCAACAGACAGAGGGAGAGGTGAAGAAGAGGTGCCAGAGAAGGAGACGCTAAATGTACGATCTTTAAGATAGGAGGTGAACCATGAAAGAGCTGTGTCCTGGATGCCATAAGAGCGGAGAGTTTGGCTTAGAAGAGGGTGGTCCACTGTATCGAAGGCAGCAGAGAGATCCAGGAGAATTAGAATAGAGTAGTGACCCTTTGATTTGGCGGTTAGCAAGTCATTGGTGACTTTTGTGAGGGCTGTTTCTGTAGAGTGTTGGGCCCGGAAACCAGATTGGAAGGGGTCAAGAAGGGAATTGGAGGAAATAAATTGAGTGAGGCGATTGTAAACAAGCCGCTCAAGGAGTTTAGAAGCCAGGGGAAGTAGTGAGATAGGGCGATAGTTGGAGGCAGAAGTTAGGGCGGGTGAGGGCTTCTTGAGAATGGGTGTAATTGTAGCGTGTTTTAAGGAGGATGGAAACTTGTCATTGTTTAGGGAGAGGTTTAATAAATGTGTGAGAGCTGGGATAAGTGTGGTGAAAAGGGGAGGGATTAGCTGTGATGGAATAGGATCATGAGGACATGTGGTAAGGTGAGAGGTTCATAGTAAAGTAGATACTTCCTCCTCGGTTACAGGGTCAAAGGAGTCCATAGTGGAGGTGGGATTGGGGAAGGGTAAGGGCTGGGTGTTGTCAGTTTGTGTAGAGGATGGTGGAATAGGGCCAAGTTTGGAGGAGAGCTCATTTCGGATGGTTTTGTTTTTAAAATGGCTGGCAAAGTCAGCAGTGAGAGAGGAAGGGGCAGGAGGTGGGGATGGACAGAGGAGGGTGTTGAATGTAGCAAAGAAACGTTAGGGTTGGAGGACAGGTTTGATATTAGTGATGAGAAGTAGTGTTGTTTGGCAAGATTGAGGGCAGAGAAGTAGGTGCGCAAGGTTACCTTGTAGTGGAGAAAGTCTGCTGAAGTGCAAGATTTCCTCCATAGTCGTTCTGCAGCATCTCTGTAGATAGCGTGTTTGTGTAGTGTGCCATGGTTGTGGATGAGAGCGAGGGTGTTTGCTTGTGATTATGGGGGCATGAGAATCAAGGGTGGAGGTTAGAGTAGTGTTGTATTGTGAAGTGGTGAGATCAGGGCAGGCAAGGGTGGTGAGGGGGCTGAGAACGGGTTTTAGTACATTTGAAAATTGTTGTGGGTTGAGTGTTTGCAGATTTCTGCGTGTTCTGGTGGCAGGGAATGAAGAAGGGTGGTGAGCGGAAGATGAGGCGAGTTTGCAAGTTAGCAAGTGGGGGTCAGATAGGGGAAGTGGGGAGATCTCAAGGTTGGAGATAGTGCAGAGATTAGTAAAAATAAGGTCAATGGAGTGTCCACCACTGTGAGTTGCTAAATCTGTCCATTGTGAGAGGCCAAGGGAAGAGGTAAGTCCAAGTAATTTTGCAGTTGTTGGGGAGGTGGGAGTGTCAGTGGCTATGTTGAAATCGCCAAGAATGAGTGAAGGTATATTGGAGGAGAGAAAGTGAGGGAGCCAGGCGGCAAAGTTGTCCAGAAATTGAGAGGGTAATCCAGGCGGGCGATCACAGCTACTCGCAGAGGGGTGGGAGAGAAGATGCGAATAGTGTGGACTTCAAAAGATGAGAATTGGAAGGAGGAAACAGGGGGTATGCAGTGAAAAGTGCAGCGAGAGGATAGCAGTATGCCCACACCTCCACCTTTTTTTTTCTCAGGTCGAGGAGTGTGGCTGAAGTGTAGACCACCATAAGAGAGTGCAGCAGGGGAGACAGAGTCAGAAGGAGTGAGCCAGGTTTCTGTGATAGCCAGTAAATTGAGGCAGTTGGAAATGAAGAGGTCATGAATGAAAGTAAGTTTATTGCAAACAGACCTTGCATTCCAGAGAGCACAGGAGAAGGGCAAAGTAGATGGTTTGTGACAAGCGATGGGTATTAGATTATGGGAGTTTGGGGCATTTGCTGCCCTAGGGACTCTGCGTGGCTGACAGCAGGTGGGAATGAGTGAGGGGCCTGGGTTAGGGGATATATCTCCACAAGCCATTAGAAGAAGGAGAGAGAGTGAATAGGACTTACAGGAACATTTCTGCTTTTCAGCTTTAGAGGAGGGATGAGATAGTGACTGGAGGAAGGAGAGGAGCTCATGGGAGCAGAGAAGAGGAGGGGAAAGCAGGGAAGATAAGATAGTTATATTATTGGAGACATGATGTGTAGAGACAGTATGAGAGAGTCTGAGAAAGAGGCAGGAGGTTATAGTGAGGAAGATGGTGTGAGAAAACATTGCGACACTGTATAAGCAAGTAGTTAGTGGTTAGAGGTAATAAGCAAATGTCACTGATTGAACCGGTGCAGGTAATTAGTAGGCCTCAATATATTAAGTGTAAACAGGGGTGGGTGGGAAAAGGGGCAGACACGGAGGGGATTGCTGTGTTTCTGTGGGATATTCTGTGGAGCAGTGTGTATTACAGATATCTATGAGACAGAGAGGGAGTTATTTGAGTGGGTGGAGAGATAGGAGCAATAAAATTGGGTGAGTGGACACATGGCATTTCTGGTTTACAAATAAACAGTAACATAACATTATAATAGCAGTTCAATCTAACAGAATTAAGTCTATATCAGCAATTATCATAACACAGATATTAATAATATGAAATAGTCCATTGTTGAAGTAGATATGGATCAAGTGAGAAGCTGTTCTTCTGAAATTGCCTTATATTGATTTAAAACTGCATCCAGGTGTGTTTCTGTGGGATATTCTGTGGAGCAGTGTGTATTACAGATATCTTAGCTTGATTTAAAACTGCATCCAGGTGTGTTTCTGTGGGATATTCTGTGGAGCAGTGTGTATTACAGATAACTTAGCTTGAGTTAAAACTGCATCCAGGTGTGTTTCTGTAGGATATTCTGTGGAGTGGTGTGTATTACAGATAACTTAGCTTGATTTAAAACTGCATCCAGGTGTGTTTCTTTAGAGGGCCACTACAATACAATACAATATGATTTCCTTTGTTCATTTAGTTACTAATTCACAAGAAAATCTAAATATGAAAAAGTTCAATGTAGCTTTTAAAAGTTACATTTGTAATAGGTATAATGGTATGATTGCTTTCAATAGATACTGGTGAAATTATGACATAACACTTCCTTATGGGACGGTGTAAAAGCCGGAACGGAACGAAACGGGCCGGAACAGGCCATTTATAAAAGAAATCAATGACAATATCACTGGGATGTGTTAGATATTATTGAGAACAATATTTAAGAACTAAAACAAATTCAATATAATACTTTTTTAACCCTTTAAAACCCCCAAAATCAAACGGAACAGGCAAAAACAGGCCGGAACGCACACTTTATGCAGGGAATTCATGCTAAAATCATTGGGATGTGTTAAATATATTTGAGAACTATATTTAAGAGCTAATCCCAATCTAATAGTATGCTTTATTAACCCTTTAACATGCCAGAATACAATATTTCAAAAAAATGACCCAGAACGGCGGCTTTCCAGATGGTAAAAAATACCAAACTCACCAAATACATATAACTAGGTGGGATTCATGTAATAACCTTCATAAATTCCACAGAAACTCATTTCAAGTACCCATTCCGGGCCAAAATACAATATTTCGCAAAATGACCCGGAACGGCGACTTTTTAGAGGCTCAAAAATACCAAATTCACCAAATACACATAACTAGGTGGGATTCATGTAATAACCTTCATAAATTCCACAGAAAATAATTTCAAGTACCTGTTCCGGGCAAAAATACAATATTTCGCAAAATGACCCGGAACGGCGACTTTTTAGAGGGTCAAAAATTCCAAATTCACCAAATACACATAACTAGGTGGGATTCATGTAATAACCTTCATAAATTCCACAGAAAATAATTTCAAGTACCTTGTCTTGGCAGAATACTTACGAACTGCTACTTCGCAAAGTGTGGGAGATACCCCCCCTTCCCCTGCACGGAACAGAGTGAGGGGGGAGGGAAAGAGGGGAGGAAAGGGAAAGAGGGGAGGAAAGGGGGAAAGAGACACAGAGAAGGAAGGGGGGTAAGTGGGGGATGAGACACAGGAGAGGGAGGGGGTAAGTGGGGGATGAGACACAGGGGAGGGAGGGGGTAAGTGGGGGATGAGACACAGGGGAGGGAGGGGGTAAGTGGCGGATGAGACACAGGGGAGGGAGGGGGTAAGTGGGGGATGAGACACAGGGGAGGGAGGGAGATAAGTGGGGGATGAGACACAGGAGAGGGAGGGGGTAAGTGGGGGATGAGACACAGGGGAGGGAGGGAGGTAAGTGGGGGATGAGACACAGGAGAGGGAGGGAGGTAAGTGGGGGATGAGACACAGGGGAGGGAGGGAGGTAAGTGGGGGATGAGACACAGGGGAGGGGGGGTAAGTGGGGGATGAGACATAGGGGAGGGAGGTAAATGGGGGATGAGACACAGGGGAGGGAGGGAGGTAAGTGGGGGATGAGACACAGGGGAGGGAAGGTAGGGTATGAGACACTGAAAGGAAGGGGGGGATATGAGACACAGGGGGGGAAGTGACACAGGGGGGGAAGTGACACAGGGGGGAAGTGACACAGGTGGGGTATGAGACGGGGTGAAGGGGGTGAAATGAGACACAGGGGGGGAAGGGGGGTATGAGACTCAGGGGAGAGAAAGGGGGGTATGAGACACTGAAAGGAAGGGGGGATATGAGACACAGGGGGGGAAGAGACACAGGTGGGGTATGAGACGGGGTGAAATGAGACACAGGGTGGGAAGGGAGGTATGAGACACAGGCGCTTATTGCAGTGTGGACTGAAAGGGGCACCTTTGCTCATGTGGCAGTCTGCAATGAGCGCCTTCAATCATGTGGCAGCCTGCAATCAGCGACTAAGGCACTCATTGCAGGCCGCCACATGCGAGCCTCGCGAACCCAAAACAACATTTCCAACCTTTACTTCTAAAACCCGTATCATATGTGTATCACCATATGCGCTCCATGCACCAACATAGCACAGAAGCGCAAGATGCTTAAAGATGTCTGTGTGAATAGCACGCACACACACACGGTTCTTTAAACACAACGTGCAAGTAGCGCATTTTTAAAAAGCCCCCAAAAAAGTAGATAAAAACATTAAATTATAAGTACTCAAACGCACAACCAGCGCATTTAAAAAGACACAAAAAAAATAAAATAAATATAAGTACTCACATCTAACTCATAATTAGTGATGTCGCAAACATAAAATTTTGGGTTCGCGAACGGCGAACACAAATTTCCTCAAATGTTCGCGAACCGGCGAACTGGTCGAACCACCATAGACTTCAAAACCCACAGGGACTCTTTCTGGCCACAATAGTGATGGGAAAGTTGTTTCAAGGGGACTAACACCTGGACTATGGCATGCCGGAGGGTGATCCATGGCAAAACTCCCACGGAAAATTACATAGTTGATGCAGAGTCTGGTTTTAAGCCATAAAGGGCATAAATCGCCTAACATTCCTAAATTGTTTGGAATAACATGCTTTAAAACATCAGGTATGATGTTGTATCGATCAGGTAGTGTAAGGGTTACACCCGCTTCACAGTAACAGACCAATCACCCCGTTTAATGCACCGCAAACAGTCCATTTGCACAACCGCAAACTCCCCATTTGCACAAGGTTGAACCGTTGAAGGTCCTAGACTGTCTGCGTGCTTTGCACGCAGACGGCTTGAAGCGGGCCTTGCACGCTTCTGTGCTATGTTGGTGTGTGGAGCGCGTTGCGCTCCGCAACGTTGGGTTTATGCTGTTCCATCAGCGGCCGCTTACATGCTTCGTTGAGCCCGATTGCGAGCTTGGCTCAACGACGCACACAAACTTGACCAACAGCGCAAACGGTCACCAAAAACGCAAACTGACAACTGTTATGGTGATACACATATGATACGGGTTTTAGAAGTAAAGGTTGGAAATGTTGTTTTGGGTTCGCGAGTCTCGCATGTGGCGGCCTGCAATGAGTGCCTTAGTCGCTGATTGCAGGCTGCCACATGATTGAAGGCGCTCATTGCAGTGCGGCCTGCAATAAGCGCCTTTTGCACTCATTGCAGACTGCCACATGAGCAAAGGTGCTACTTTCAGGCCACACTGCAATAAGCGCCTGTGTCTCATACCCCCCTTCCCCCCCTGTGTCTCATATCCCCCTTTCTCTCCCCTGTGTCTCATATCACCCCCTCCCCCCCCTGTGTCTCATATCACCCCCTTCACCCCGTCTCATACCCCACCTGTGTCTCTTCCCCCCTGTGTCTCATATCCCCCCTTCCTTCCAGTGTCTCATACTCTACCTTCCCTCCCCTGTGTCTCATCCCCCACTACCCCCCCTCCCCTGTGTCTCATCCCCCACTACCCCCCCCTCCCCTGTGTCTCATCCCCCACTTTCCCCCTCCCCTGTGTCTCATGCTCCACTACCCCCCCTCCCCTGTGTCTCATTACCCACTTTCCCCCTCCCCTGTGTCTCATGCTCCACTACCCCCCCTCTGTCCCCTGTGTCTCATCCCCCACTTACCTCCCTCCCTCCCCTGTGTCTCATCCCCCACTTACCTCCCTCCCCTGTGTCTTATCCCCCACTTACCTCCCTCCCCTGTGTCTTATCCCGCACTTACCTCCCTCCCTCCCCTGTCTCATCCCCCACTACCCCCCTCTCCTGTGTCTCATCCCCCACTTACCCCCCTTCCTTCCCTGTGTCTCTTTCCCCCTTTCCTCCCCTCTTTCCCTTTCCTCCCCTCTTTCCCTCCCCCCTCACTCTGTTCCGTGCAGGGGAAGGGGGGGTATCTCCCACACTTTGCGAAGTAGCAGTTCGTAAGTATTCTGCCAAGACAAGGTACTTGAAATGAGTTTCTGTGGAATTTATGAAGGTTATTACATGAATCCCACCTAGTTCTGTGTATTTGGTGAATTTGGAATTTTTCACTCTCTAAAAAGTCGCCGTTTTGGGTCATTTTGCGAAATATTGTATTTTGGCCCGGAACAGGTACTTGAAATGAGTTTCTGTGGAATTTATGAAGGTTATTACATGAATCCCACCTAGTTATGTGTATTTGGTGAATTTGGTATTTTTCACTCTCTAAAAAGTCGCCGTTTCGGGTCATTTTGCGAAATATTGTATTTTGGCCCGGAACAGGTACTTGAAATTATTTTCTGTGGAATTTATGAAGGTTATTATATAAATCCCACCTAGTTATGTGTATTTGGTGAATTTGGAATTTTTGACCCTCTAAAAAGTCGCCGTTCCGGGTCATTTTGCGAAATATTGTATTTTTGCCCGGAACAGGTACTTGAAATTATTTTCTGTGGAATTTATGAAGGTTATTACATAAATCCCACCTAGTTATGTGTATTTGGTGAATTTGGAATTTTTGACCCTCTAAAAAGTCGCCGTTCCGGGTCATTTTGCGAAAATTTGTATTTTGGCCCGGAATGGGTACTTGAAATTATTTTCTGTGGAATTTATGAAGGTTATTACATGAATCCCACCTAGTTATGTGTATTTGGGGCATTTGGTATTTTTCCCCCTCTAAAAAGTCGCCGTTCCGGGTCATTTTGCGAAATATTGTATTTTTGCCCGTAACAGGTACTTGAAATGAGTTTCTGTGGAATTTATGAAGGTTATTACATGAATCCCACCTAGTTATGTGTATTTGGTGAATTTGGTATTTTTCACTCTCTAAAAAGTCGCCGTTCCGGGCCATTTTGCGAAATATTGTATTTTTGCCCGGAACAGGTACTTGAAATTATTTTCTGAGGAGTTTATGAAGGTTATTACATGAATCCCACCTAGTTATGTGTATTTGGTGAATTTGGAATTTTTCACTCTCTAAAAAGTCGCCGTTCCGGGTCATTTTGCGAAAATTTGTATTTTGGCCCGGAATGGGTACTTGAAATTATTTTCTGTGGAATTTATGAAGGTTATTACATGAATCCCACCTAGTTCTGTGTATTTGGTGAATTTGGTATTTTTGACCCTCTAAAAAGTCACTGTTCCGGGTCATTTTGCGAAATATTGTATTTTGGCCGGAACAGGTACTTGAAATGAGTTTCTGTGGAATTTATGAAGGTAATTACATGAATCCCACCTAGTCGTGTGCATTTGGTGAATTTGGTATTTTTCACCCTCTAAAAAGTTGCTGTTCCGGGTCATTTTGCGAAATATTGTATTTTGGCCCGGAATGGGTACTTGAAATTATTTTCTGTGGAATTTATGAAGGTTATTACATGAATCCCACCTAGCTATGTGTATTTGGTGAATTTGGTATTTTTGACCCTCTAAAAAGTCGCCGTTCCGGGTCATTTTGCGAAATATTGTATTCTGGCATGTTAAAGGGTTAATAAAGCATACTATTAGATTGGGATTAGCTCTTAAATATAGTTCTCAAATATATTTAACACATCCCAATGATTTTAGCATGAATTCCCTTCATAAAGTGTGCGTTCCGGCCTGTTTTTGCCTGTTCCGTTTGATTTTGGGGGTTTTAAAGGGTTAAAAAAGTATTATATTGAATTTGTTTTGGTTCTTAAATATTGTTCTCAATAATATCTAACACATCCCAGTGATATTGTCATTGATTTCTTTTTTAAATGGCCTGTTCCGGCCCGTTCCGTTCCGTTCCGGCTTTTACACCGTCCCCTTCCTTATTATAATGAGGAAGTTTTGTTATCACATATTATAATTGTCTAACTGCGAGTTGTCGTCACACTTGCGGCCTTGCAGGATGACAACTCGCAGTTTGACAACATGCTCCCTCCTTCCCCACGTCATCCTCCTCCTCACCCCTTATCTTAACCCCCCTCCTCACCCCTTATCATCATCCTCCTCCTCACCCCTTATCATCCTCCTACCTCCCCGTTATCCTCCTTCTTTCCCCCCTCTCCTTACTCTGATGGGAGCACCTCCTGCTGCTTTTCCTGTGAGCTGCCGGCATCTGTTAATGACATCACGCAGGGGCCTCTCTCCTCTGCTGTTCACTTAAGGTGGATTTCTATATATTGAAGCATACATGCACTTTTTCTCTGCTATGTGTAAATTATCTCCTGCAGTGCTACTGTAATAATAGATTCAGTATCCCATCAGATCCTGTATCCTCTGGGACCAGCATTCAGACAAAGTCCCACCCCTGCCTCTCTCCTCTTCTGTTCACTTAAGGTGGATTACAATATATGCACTTTTTCCCTGCTATGTGTAAATTATTATATAAGTTGTGAGCATACGAGTTATTGCTAACGCTTGCGGGCTCGCACAGCGAGCCACGGCCCTCGCATAGCGTTGGCCCCAGTTGCTGGCAAGGAGCGCCGAAGGCGCTCCTTGCCAGCAACTGCGACTCTCACAAACTTTACGTCGGAACGCAAAAAACATACAACACACGGCGCCGAAGGCGCTCCATTACAGCAACTACGACCCTCGCAAACTTTATATTGGAACGCAAACAACATACGACACACGTTACCACACATTTCGACCTCGCAAAAATCGTCTGCAACCCGCGAACATCAAAAAATTAAAAACACAATAAATACACACAACACATACATAAAAAGCTTACCTACAGCAAGAGGGGGCATGCAGGACCTCAAAAAATGAAGTTACACCTCAAAAGAGTTTAGACACTCAAAAATTCTCTAAGCGAGAGAAAAAATGGCCGCCGAACAAAACGAAAACGAGGCTACAGCACTGTAAACACGCAAAACACCACGCAAAACACGCAAAACACCACAAGAAACACGCAAAACACCACAAAAGACCTACGGATATTCCGCAAAGACGCATACCACACATTACCCGCCATATTACAACAATGCGGAAGTACACAACTACGCTAATGGTTTAGTCTCTCGCACTCACACTATTACACCGCACACGTTCAGCACGCTTACACAGCAGCTCCACACCACTTTAAACTGCAGCAACATCAAAACAGATTGTCAGCTCTTCAACACAATGCTTCCTGCATATATTACTTAAAAATAGGTAAAGTATATTAATTTATTAATGTATTATTATACACCAAACAGCATTAGCTCATTTACAATTTCATTGCCGTCATTTTTTGACGGGCAATTCGCTAGTTTAAATATAGTTTGAATGTGCATACCCCAAAACAAGTAAAGGCTACTGTATTATTGATACAATAATGCTTCATTTGCGTATTTAGTTATAAAACAAATTGGAAAAATATCACAAATTATTATTTTATCTTCCAGTAGATATGCTTCTCTTCACCCTCTATTAGGGATCCAGGAGGTGCAAAACAAAACCCTATGGTAAGAGCACCATTCTTAATAAATAATAAAAGGATGTAAACCAATATTTACATTTTTATGTAGGTTTACTTTCCTTGTTTAATATATATTTTTGCTGTATTGTCCTGAAATATATAACTGTGTTGATCCATCTGGCAACAAAAGGTTAGAAAAAGGATAAAAATTCACAATAAGAGCAGCTTGCCATTTCAGCTACAGTCTCCAGAGAATGCTGAGCTTTTTGACAATATGTGAGGAACATTACCACACACTAAAAAAAACTATGGAATGGAGTCCTATTTGTATGAATTGCCTGTAAATATCTCATAAAGCCCCAATATTTATTTTAGATAGGGGCACACTCAAAATATTCCATACATATGCAAATTAAATATTCATAGTTTGCGCCTTCGCAAGATAGAGTTTACATCTCTGGTCCCTTTAGGGAACGATTGCTTAGACATTGCTTCTTCATTCTTTGTGTCCTACTTCTGTCTGTGTCTTTATAAATACAATATATATATATATATATATATATATATATATATATTTATTTTTTTTTTTTTTTTTTTTTTTTCATAGGCACTTCATTTTCTTCAGGGTAAATACCCAACTTTTATTAAAGTGGAAGTTCCATATATACTAGAAAATTAAGAAGTCATATGCAAAACAAAAGGTTGGACATTCTCAATTACCAGGGAGTAATTTATCTACAGCCTTATTAAATTGCGATTTGGTCAATAGAGTAGGGCTCTATATAAGCACAGAGCATATTGTTTTACAGAAGTTTTTAGTTAGTGAACTTCTATCCAAAAGCAAAGTGCTTGTTATAACCCATAGTTTTATATACAACCTTCTTGAAAACACATTTGTAGAGGGAACTGTGCAAGATGCATACCAAATGACACCCTTTGTGATGTTTTATATCCTCCACTCCAAAAAAAACTCATGGGCAAAAATTCAACTCTTTTCTTTACATATTGATATTTATAAACATATATATTTGGCTTATGTGAAGATCTGCTTTCTTCAGTCGAGCTTGATAAGGCTGTTGTGGCCAAACCTACCCAGCAGAACTTTCAGGTTCTTTTGTTCCCTTCACCAAGCCAGCTGATGTCTATAAAAGACTCTTACTCAGATGCAGTATTTAGTAATATGAACACAGGCTCAGCATTATAAAATAAAATGAAGAACTGCTTTTATTGCTTTGGAAACTTCATAACAGGTTAAATGGGTGAATGTTTAAACTTGAACTGATAACATTCTGTAACAGTCTGTGAGTCTTCTGGGTTGCTAATACAGTCATTAACAATGTTTCATATGAAAGGCCTCATATCATAACAAAGCGACAATTCTTATTCTATATATATATATAAATATATACACTGTATTTTGCAGAGTATAAGACGCCCCCATGTATAAGATGACCCCTACTTTTTTTAGCCCAAAATTAAAATAAATATGGAATCAAGCCCCTGATAAGAAAAACTTACTAGGTGCACTTACTAGGTTGGTTGGTGGAGTGCCTCTTTGCGGACCAGAGTGGAGTAGAGCATGGCATGTGCATTTGCCCCACACATCTTTCCATATCTTCCTTCCTTCCTGGTTTTGTTGCTGTGGAGACTGCTGGGCTGTGTGTGGGCACCATGGGGAGCACCCGGGGTGCTGTGGAAGCTGCCGGGCTGTGTGTGTACAACGTGGGGAGCACCGGGGATGCAGTGGAGGCTGCTGGGACGTGTGTGTGCACCATGGGGAGCAGTGGTGGTGCAGAGGAGGCTGCTGGGCTGTGTGTGTGCACCGTGGGGAGCGCCGGGGGTGAAGTGGAGGCTGCTGGGCTGTGTGTGTGCACCGTGGGGAGTGCCGGGGGTGCAGTAGAGGCTGCTGGGCTGTGTGTGTGCACTATGGGTGCCGTGGAGGCTTCTGGGGCTGGGGAGGACCAGCAGCAGGATGTACCCCAGGCACAAGATCATCACCTTGCTCCGGAACACTATGCGGCTGAAGATCGGAGGATTGGACTGAGCCTATCACGAGGGACTCCCCCTTGTTCAAATCAGACTACACACCCCCAAGGCAAAGGGCAAGAAGCACTGTATTTTGGGAGGCGGGTGCATCCCGCTGAAGATCGGAGGATTGGACTGAGCCTATCACGAGGGACTCCCCCTTGTTCAAATCAGACTACACACCCCCAAGGCAAAGGGCAAGAAGCACTGTATTTTGGGAGGCGGGTGCATGTGTCGTGGTCTCTTTTGCTCTGCATGGAGGTGTTCTGTTGCTGACCCCCCTACTTTAAAGGTCAACATTTGGGAAAAAAGGTTGTGTTATACACAGAAAAATACATGTATATATTTTATATATATATATATATATATATATATATATATATATATATATATATATACATATTTATATATACATACATATATACAAAAACCTACTAGAAATGAGGATCTTGGATTTAGTCATCACAAGTAATATTGATATAATATCAAATGTTAAAATAGGGGAACCCTTGGGGAATAGTGATCACAACACAGTTTCATTTGAGATTGAATACAAAAAACAGAGTTGCAAGGGGCCAACAAAAGCTGCTCATTGCGAGGCCTGCGATGAACGCCAAAGGCCATATGCCTTTGGCACTCATTGCGAGGCCCGCAAGACTTAGAAAAAGGCTCGTAAGGAGCCCCGAAGGCGATCATTGCGAGGTCTGTGATGAGCGCCAAAGGCCATTGCGAGGCCTGCAAGACTTAGAAAAAGGCAAGACTTTTGAAAAAATTACATCTTTAAAGGCCACCACTTTTTTCTAGCCCGTAACTCGGAAGCCGTTCTGAGGCCCCCAAAAGACGGCAATTGATTACAAAATTAACTGACAACTTCGCATACAGCACATGGGGAGAGGCAGGGAGTCTGTAAGTGAGGTTGTAAGCTAATTTGTTCTTCAACTGGCGTTTTTTTGAGGTCTGGAAATGTCTAAGCGAGAAAAAAAATGTCGTCCGTAAAGACGTAATTTTTTTTCAAGGCCGCAAATCGGATGACCATTTCGAGCTTGGGGAAATTGATCAATTTCCCAAGCCCGCATATGGTTTCAGACCAGTACAGCACAGAGCACGGAGATGGAGGAGAAAAAGACACAAGGAGGGAGAGGGGAGAAGGTGGAAAGAGACACAGGAGAGGGAGTGGGGGGAGAGAGACACAGGGGTGAGAGAGGGGGAGAAGAGGCACAGAGGACGGAGATAAGGGAAAAAACTCACAGGGCAGGGAGAGGGGGCAAAGAAACAGCGTAAGAGAGAGAGGGGGGAAAAAGACACAGGGGAGGGAGAGGGAGGAAAGAGACACAGGGCTTGCCATGAGTGCCGAAGGTGCTCATTGCAAAGCATGAAAGTGGCTGGTTGGCCAAGGCCTGCAAAGCCTGTAGGCCCATAAAGTAGATGGGGAGAGGCTCGCAATGAGCGCTGAAGGCGCTCATCGCAAGGCATGCAAGTCAGAGGGAGAGCGTTGCATTGTGTGGCAAACAGGATTGCCAGGCTTAAAATTTTATTGCCGTCATTTTTGATGGGCAAATCCCTAGTACAGCATATAGACTGGGATAAAGAACTTATAGGGAAAAATACTGAAAATAAATGGGCAACATTCAAATCCTTACTAAATATACATACGCATAGGCATGTACCATGTGGATATACAATGAATAGGAGTAAATCACATCCCATCTGGCTTAACAATGACTTAAAGATCATGATAAGGGGAAAAAACTTGCATTTAAATTATACAAGAAGGAGGGAACAGAGGCCGCTTTATGTGAATATAAGGAAATCAACAATGCTTGCAAAAGGGCTATTAAAATGGTCTTAAATAGAAAATGAGAAGTCAGTTGCAAAGGAGAGTAAGACTAACC
The DNA here is from genome assembly GCA_027410445.1 of Discoglossus pictus. Classification (NCBI taxonomy): domain Eukaryota; kingdom Metazoa; phylum Chordata; class Amphibia; order Anura; family Alytidae; genus Discoglossus; species Discoglossus pictus. The sequence goes on from CM050163.1 coordinate 442,554,297, forward strand.
CTAAAATATTTTTTTTATATATTAATGTGGAAAAGGCGAGGAAGGAAGCTATAAGAACATTACAATGTGACACAGGCCATCTGACAATTAGTGACCAGGAAAAGGCAGATGAGCTAAATAGGTTATTTTCTTCAGTATATACAAGGCAGGTACCAGTGGTCGGGACACTGCAACAAAACAGTACAGTACAGTCAGATAATTGGTTAACGCAGGAAGAAATTCACAAGAGGTTGGAAAAAATAAATGTCGATAAAGCCCCAGGTACTGATGGAATAAATCGAAGAGTACTGAGGGAAATTCATTCAACACAGGGTGGCTACCAGATGACTGGTGAAAAGCAGATGTGATACTTATATTTAAGCAAGAGCAAATCCAGGGAATTATAAACCTGTAAGCCTTACATCTGTATTTGAGAAGCTTTTAGAAGGGTTAATAAGGGCCAGTATACAAGAATACGTCTATTTGAACAAGATCATGAGTAGGAGTCAACACAGATTTATGAAAGCTAGGTCATGTCAGACAAATCTAATTAGTTTCTATGAGGAGGTTAGTAGGAAATTGGACCAAGGCAACTCAGTAGATGTAGTCTTTTTGGATTTTGCAAAGGCTTTTGATACAGGGCCACATGGAAGACTATTGTGCAAACTAAGGGATGCAGTAATTGCAGTAAATATCTGTTCATGGATTGAGAGCTGGCTAAAAGACAGGAAGCAAAGGGTTGTTGTAAATGGAACACACTCCAATTGGACTAATGTGGTAAGTGGGGTTCCTCAAGGTTCAGTATTAGGTCCTCTCCTTTTTAACATATGTATTAATGATGTAGAAGCAGGACTCAAAAGTAGTGTCTCTATTTTTGCTGATGACACTAAGTTGTGCAAGGTAATTGAATCAAATAATGATGTACTTTCCCTACAAAGGGGTTTGCTTAAATTACAGAAAAGGGCAGCTAAATGGGAGATTTTTTCTTTGAGATTTAATATAAAGAAATGTATAAGTGCAAAGTTATGCATTTGGAAAGTAAAAATACCCATGCAATTTATAATCTTAATGGAGCAAATCTAGGGGTATCTGATATTGAAACAGATTTGGGAGTACTTGTGGACAACCAATTAAAATATTAGCATGTATTAAGAAGAGTATAGAAGCAAGAGAAGCAGATATAATTCTGTCACTATACAAATCCCTAGTACACCCTCATTTGGAATATGGAGTACAATTTTGGGCACCACTTCATAAAAAGGACAATTTCGAGCTGGAAAAAGTACAGAGAAGGGCAACAAAACTAATAAGGGTAATGGAGGGGCTAAGTTATGAAGAAAGACTAACCAAATTAAATGTATTTTCCCTAGAAAAAAGGCATCTATGAGGGGATATGATTACCTTATTTAAATACATCCAGGGTCAATATAAGGCTTTGTCAAGTGAACTTTTTGTAGCAAGAGATTTTCAAGTGACAAGTGGACATCCCTTTAGGTTAGAGAAAAAAATATTTCACCTTAAGGAAAGAAAAGGGTTCCTCGCAGTTAGGGTAGTTAAACTGTAGAATTCTCTACCAAAGGAGGTGGTGACAGCGAATTTAATAGATAACTTTAAAAAGGGGTTAGATATATTTTTAAATAAAGAGGGAATTCACGGTTATCCTATATAAGTAGCGAAAAAATATTGATCCAGGGAGAAATTTAATCACCAGTATCTGGGGTCCGGAAGGAATTAGCTTTTCTAGAGATCTAAAAAGGTTGAACTTGATGGACTAAAAGTCTTTATTCAACCTCAAATATTATGTAACTATGTAACTATATATATATATATATATATATATTCTCCTAGATATATTGTTCCATATGCATATTCACCCATTCAGAGACTGTGATATCTGCTCCCCTCACTTCATGAATTCTGAAGCATAACTTTTTAACATCCAATTCAGTAGTATCTTCTCTAGGAATGCTGACACATACATATATCTTCAAGAAATGTTACCTCTATTTTCTTTAGGAGCATACACATACTTTATATCTTCATTTAAAGCAGACATCACAACATTCTAAATTATTTAACTGTACATGAACCAAACATGCAACATAACATACTTTTAATTAATTAACATACATAGGGTAATCAAAATAACATAACATAACTATAAAACATACTATAAAATCACTGAGCCCAAGGGTGGTCATGGGGATGTTGACAACTACCCCCCCCCCCCCTTTCTTTTGGATGCAGCATTCCGGTGATCATCTCTATCAGATGAACGCCAGCATGCTGCAAAATTAAATCCATATGTAAGTCCTGGTCTGGGATGAGGCAACCAATAGTTCAAGTATGTCCATAGTCTAAAGAACAAATTGTTGCTCTGGGATGCAACTCCATGTGAAGAATGAAGTGTCAGTATCCTTTCCCCATGGACAGGACCAATGCCCCCTATTTCTCAGTGGGTTAGGAATAGGAACAATTTTCTTGGGGACTACATTGAAACGGTGTCCTGGGGGGCCTTACCTGTAGTCCATGGAAACAGGAACCTTCAGGCTATCAGGGACTTAAAATAGTTCTTCCCCAGGGCAACCCTTCCCAACCAAAGAAGTCGCAATAGCAGTCCTGTTATGGGACCAAAAGTGGGCGATACATCTCTCGGGACATAAATGAATGATGATCTCAGTAGTTGTACTTGTACTTGACTGCTTCTGCTCCAACATTTTCTTTCAAGCACAACAGTGCCAGCTGCTCAAACTCCTGAACCCATTCACTGTGCCGCAAACTTGATGAAACAGACACATTTGGGAAGAGTTTATATAGGACACCCCACCTCTCAGTCTTTGTTGCATGTACAAGCTGGTCACTCTCCTTTCTGGTCTTGTTCACTCTCTCTTGTAGCATTTTTTCAGTTGATGCAAATGCCTCCAATGGAGATTTCATAGATTCCAGCTCACTGTGCAGAGTTGTAATACATCTGTCCCTCTCTGCAAAGGCTTTCAACAATTCTTCATGTTCTTCATGCTTCTAATGCAATTCCTGGGCCTGAACCTTCAACATTTTCTTTTCATTATGTATGTCCTGTAGTTCATGAGCTTTTTGAGCAAGGTCTTGCTCCCTCAGCCTGTAGGTAATCGTCTACAGACTTTATCTTCCCCTCTTTCTCATAGACCACATTCGTCAGCTCCTCAACAGCTGCGGTAAGTGGCATCTGCCCTGTCTTTTGAGCCTGCAGATGTTGAATATCCATTCTTAATGATGATTTTCCTTCTTTCAATATTCTTAATTAATGTAATGTTTAGATTTTTTCATCTTTTTCTTGATTACTCTTCTCCATCTGTCCTCATAAATCTTTATTAGCCTGTAATTCCTTGATCTGTAATTGCAACTCCTTGTAGTGATTGTGTAGAGGTTTGTATTCCTTTGTTTGACACTTTTGCCAGCTCATTCTGAAGTTGCTCATTGAGAGACAGCCGCAGCAACCTGCTCATTCTTCAAACCCTGGAACATATTTGTAGCGGAACCCATCACTGTTTTACCCTGTTTTATGATTATTCTTGGTTAAAATATGATCCTACAATATGTATGCTGGTTGATGCTCTGCAGAATATTAGCCAGACTTTTGCAGACCTAGGCTAATAGATAATCCTGTTACAGAGATTCAAGAGATAAGAAAGTTGTAAAGGATCCTTGCATTTTCCAAAGTGTTTTAATTCTCTGATAAGAACAAAGAAGTGTAATTGAATCAATGTCTGATTGTATCAAAGTTGCCAGGGAGGTGTGACCCACCTATTGTTCTCTTTATGGGTATTGTGCAGCCAAATATGGGGGATGTGGATTGCCTGTGGGAAGAGATGGGTATAAATATTTCTGCAATAACAAAATAAAGTCAGTATTCATTTGACTCCCAAATTGTGTGTCGTCCAATATGGGAGGTCGGGAATGGTGAAACTGTAGTGCCTCGTGGGTATTTTATCGTATACCAGCGGAGATTTTGGACTGCGTGTCCCAGCTCCGTTACATTTGGTGGCAGTGGTGGGATTCAAACCTCACAGCAGACCGTTGTTCGGCAGTTACAGCCATTTGGGAAATTTGCTATTTCGTATGGAACCGAAAGGAAAGGGTATGTGAATAGACCCGAATGTTGAAACGGGCCACGCTAAAAGAGCTATTGGAAGCAAGGGGAATTATTGCCAGCAATAAAACCAAAGCTACCCTTATTGTTGAACTCATGGAGGGAGACCGGGCAGCTGCTGCAGCACCTCTTACGGACAGCACACAGAATGAGTTTGGAAGAGAACTCCAATGCAGACTGGCCCATTTCCCAGGTACGCCTCCCACAGAAACCTTGGAAAGGATTATGTCCGATGTCCACGAATACATAATGGGAAAGCAGCGGGCAGACTGGAGGTCCAGAGAGGGGTCCCTAATCACACCACACATAGTACCGGGGAAGCCTAAACTCCCGTACCATGCTTTTAAAAACTATGTGGAGACCGAAGACATTGATGGCTACTTGCATGACTTTGAGAGATTATGCCAATTACATGAGATCAACGCCGCCGACCAGGTAACCCTGTTGGTGAGTAAGCTAGCGGGCCGGGCAGCAGAAGCCTACCGCACCATGCCAGACGAGGATAGCAGAGACTACCAGAAAGTAAAGCAGGCGATCCTGGACAGGTACGCAATTACCCAGGAGGCATACCGGCAGCGGTTCCGAGAAAGCCGAAAGACAGAGAAAGATACTCACATGGAGTGGGCGCACCGCTTAACTAGGGCGGGCAAAGGTTGGGTACAAGCCGCACAAGCAACCACAGTGGAGGACATGCTACAATTACTGCTACTGGAGCAATTCTTCCAGGGGTTAACCCCGGATTTACAAAACTGGCTGAGAGATCGGAAACCGCGCATCTTAACTGAAGCGGCCAGGTGGGCAGATGAGTACCAAGATGCCAGGAGGGCACAGCAGGCACAGGCACGGTCCATCTTGGGAGCTGCTAACCGACCGCCCACCATTAACCCCACCCCAGCACTGCGTCCGGGTGGTGGGAACTACCAAACCCCTCCACGGTACAACAATGCCCGATCTTTCATCAGGTGCCACACGTGTAACCAGCAGGGCCACATGCAAAGAGACTGTCCCAGAAACAGAAACCGCTCCACGTGGAATACTCCAACCAATTTCCCTGCAAACCGGGCAGCAGTACACTGCTACCAGAGTGAGCCTCGACAACCTTTCTTCGGGACCCAGTCTAATGAAGAATCTTTGGGCACCCTCCACGAGGTTAACCCAGTACAAGCAGCTCCAGACAACCGACAGGGACACCGCCAAGTGGTACACGTAGAGGGAAAACGCCTTCAGGGTCTGCGCGATTCTGGGGCCACCATAACCCTGGTTCGCAATCACCTAGTCCCCAAGCACCAGCTCACTGGAGAATATGTGGCAGTCCGGGTGGCAGGGGGGGCGATTTACAAAATTCCCACTGCTAAAGTACATTTGGATTGGGGAGCGGGGTCGGGGAATGTGGAAGTGGGCCTCATGCAGGACTTACCAGCTGATGTCATCCTGGGTAACGACTTGGGGGAGCTGACCTCCGCTTTTGTTTCTCCCAGCAGCAGTGTGAACCCCAGGGGGCAGAAGGTGTCGTCCTTCATCCCCAGCGGCAGTGTGAACCCCAGGGGGCAGAAGGTGTCGTCCTTCCCCCTCAGCGGCAGTGTGAACCCCAGGGAGCAGAAGGGGCCGTCCTTCCCCCCCAGCGGCAGTGTGAAACACAGGGGGCAGAAGGTGTCGTCCTTCCCCCCCAGCGACAGTTTACACAAACCAGGGGAGACACCAATCTCCCAGACGGCGCAGATGGGACCGTGGTCTCTGCGCCCACAGCTTGTCCAGATCCCCAACTACCGTCACTGGGACAACCGGAGGAGGGGGTAAGTACAAATTCCCCTCCCCAGCTAACTTCTAATGTGGCCCCAGGGTTAACAGAGGAAATGTTAACCCCCACTGACCCCCACGTTTCCCTGGCTACTGAGCCGGAATATGTCCCAAGTACCCCAGCAGAAGAGCTGACAGCGGGGCAGAGTGCAGTCGGCCTCTGCCCTCCCTTTGTCCCTTGTACAGAGCAGGAGGTCCTGCAGGTTATACCAGCAGAAGAGCTGGCATCAGGGCAGAGTGCCGCTGGCCTCTGCCCCTCAAGTCCCCTCAGCGTGTTGCACCATCACCCCAGCAAAATATCCAGGTGCCTGGTTAGACTTCCCCCCAAAAGGGAGATGTGTGACGAAGTGCCCTTCGCCACTTTGGCTTGGAGAGGACTGTTTGCCAGCCTCCTGCCCTGCGACTATGGCCCTGGTACATATTGCCCTTTGGAACCAGTGTTCGGCCATACCAGAGTGTAAGTCACTCATTCTGGCCCTTTACATACAGGGGGGTCATTCTGTACTTGCCCTGTGTGAACCATGATACCCCAGATAACTGTGCCATGAAGCCCATTCATATAATGAAAGACTATGGGAAAGACTTTAGCTACATGGCAATTGAACTGTGTGAAGAGGATCTGAGCGCTATTCGGTGGTTTTGTGCGCTCAGATCCCAGCTATCTGGGGATATGGGAAATGTGAGTAAATGTGAATTGCAGTAATGCTGATGGGTTGTCAAACTAGAGAATTGACCAACAAATACTTTTGTCCGGACATCCCCAGGCCGATCCGTTGGGATCAGACCGTGTATGCCGGCTTATGGTCACGGGGGAGGTGTGTAGCGGAACCCATCACTGTTTTACCCTGTTTTATGATTATTCTTGGTTAAAATATGATCCTACAATATGTATGCTGGTTGATGCTCTGCAGAATATTAGCCAGACTTTTGCAGACCTAGGCTAATAGATAATCCTGTTACAGAGATTCAAGAGATAAGAAAGTTGTAAAGGATCCTTGCATTTTCCAAAGTGTTTTAATTCTCTGATAAGAACAAAGAAGTGTAATTGAATCAATGTCTGATTGTATCAAAGTTGCCAGGGAGGTGTGACCCACCTATTGTTCTCTTTATGGGTATTGTGCAGCCAAATATGGGGGATGTGGATTGCCTGTGGGAAGAGATGGGTATAAATATTTCTGCAATAACAAAATAAAGTCAGTATTCATTTGACTCCCAAATTGTGTGTCGTCCAATATGGGAGGTCGGGAATGGTGAAACTGTAGTGCCTCGTGGGTATTTTATCGTATACCAGCGGAGATTTTGGACTGCGTGTCCCAGCTCCGTTACAATATTGATTTCTGCTTTTAGGGATATATTTTCTCTCTTCGCTAGTCACCGCTATTTGCAAAATTAGCATGTGCGAGAGTCAAAAAATCTTCCTTCCTGTCTTGTTGGGCAGCCCCCTTTTCACCTGGACCACCTCTAGCTGGGCTGCTACTGGACTCTGGACCTCCACAGGCACTGGAGAGAGGCAGACAGGCACCTCTCTTCGCTTCAGGTATACATCCTGCCTGATCTGTGCCCAGAGAGCGGCCAACTGATCCATAGTTAGATCCTTAGTGCTAAAATGTAAAGCATAAAATAATTTCAAAATGAAAGCCCAAAGTTGTCCCATCAGCTGGACAGTAATAGTCATGCACACTGTATATATGGGGTAGGAAGGCATGAAATTCATAGTCACCAAGACTGTGAAGCCATGTTTAGAGAATCTATACACACTACATGCAGAGAGTAGTGCAAGCATGGGCAGATTACCCATTAAGTCAACTATTCAGTTGCCTAGGTGTGAGGGCATCCCTTTTTTAGCTTAAAAAAAAATCTGGAACTAGAGTATAAAGTGCTCATTATTCTTCCCTCCTTCATCCCATGCAATTCCTAAGTGTAGAGAGTGGGCAGAAAGTGCACCAATTAAACATAGGCAGCATAAGTAAGTTTCTATAATGTTTTTTTTTCCCTAAAATGTTTTTTTTGTAAGGAGGTCCTCATTAGTATTTACTAGCTACTTGCCCGTCAACAATGGTAGGTTTTAAATATTAAGGCTAGCAATGCTGTTTGTCACCGAATGTAAGTATCTTGGCCCCTGTTGATATTTTTCTTAGTGTGTTTTAGATTTCAATTTGTAGGGGGAGGGGCCAGCAACTGAAGAGAGCAGAAGCAAAACAGATCTGCTCCTACAAAGAAGGATTAAAAAGCTTGTCAAATCCTGAAAACATAACAAAACTTGCTCTAAATTATATTATTTATAGGAGCCTGATACTTCTGGGTATTTTCACAGAAAATCAGGACCCAGGTTCCCATCTTGGAGACTGTTTTCCAGACTAGAAGGCACACTACCGTGGGAGAACACACCCTGTAATGGTGGATAAATCCAGAAGTTATTTCTCAGCTCTACATGACTGCCTGAGCACTGAGACAGAGAAAACACCTCAACAAGCAGGAGGTGTGTTGAGATTTTGTACTTTAACCATCCTGGAGACAGATCCAAGAGCTAGGAGGTGAGTAAGCAACATTTAATACACTTAGTAAAACAGTTGTACTCCCTCCTAGACCCACAGTGATGTTGTTATGCTGAACTGGCTAGTCCATAAAGAGCTCTGCTAATATTCAGTGCTTGGGCTGTGAAAACAACCACAGATATTTTGCAAGTGTGATGTAGTTCTGTTTTTTTAATCCACACTACAACCCACAAGAGCTAAATAGTATAAGGGTCCAAGAAGGGATACAGTGATTCCAGGCCCCAAAAAGGACAGGTCCTGGAAGGCTATTGAGTAGCTCTTAAACTATTGTACATAGAGACAACAAACCAAGACTTGCAAACTCAAAGATCAGTCACTATGTTATATTCCTATGTGGACATATTATTACTGGAGCTGCCATAACACAAACAACACCTGTTGGGAAAACCCCTAAAGTGAATCATTTTAATTTTTTGTTTGCTTCTGGGAGAACTGGCAGGGGGACCATCTGCAGAGACAGGGGTGGCATGCCGATAGTGATATAAACAAAGAATTAACCATAATAACCTTGCAGCTGTAGTTTCATGAAACCTGCATAAGTGGCGCCATCTTGTGGACAAATTCTAAATTTGCAAACTCAGACTTTTAGCAAGGGAGAGGTGCTATATTGCCATCTTGTGGACCTACAAAACAATTGCAGCCTGACAAGAAATAGCAAAGGCAAGCTCAAAACCTGTCTGGGATTTATTTATACAGGACTTTTACCTGCATAGCAGGGTGCCTTATCGTGTCTCAAACAGTTAAAACAAACATACTTTTTACAAAAATGCAGATATTGTCTGATTGAAAGCAGAAGCTGCTCAACATCACCTGCTTTATTTTTTGATATGAGAAGATAAGATTATGCCCACTATGTAAGCGCTCCCCATCCCCCAGTTTTGGTGGCACAATCTAGAGCAAAGTGACTTACCTGAAGAACACAGCTAAATCTCATGTTTAAAGCCCATAAAAAAGGAATGGCTGGTATCTCAACAAGAAGGGCTGCTAAATTTATACAGGACTTTTGTACAACAAAAACAGGCGCCCAGTCTCCCCAACAACCTCCTGTGACACCTGAACATTTACCAACATATACTATGAAGCCTACAGCACCCAGCACAAAGGCGGATATACAAGATTTAAAAAATCTGATTTCTTCCTTTAGAATGGAAATTACAGGGGAGATCAAGAAAGTGGCCGCAGAACTCACAGGAGAAATAAAAGCTGTTGATTCCAAGGCGACGAAGCTGGAAGCAAAATATGATAACCTATTGGAGGTGCATACCCAACTAGAGGATGAGGTGTTGGCTTTGAGATGATCACAGATCTCCCAAACTATATGATGGATCTTTGCAAAACTTTGCTACCAAACTTGGAAGATGCCTTCAGACTAGATCACATTCATAGAGCGCTGGCAGGATGTCATGCCACTGGAGAAAGACCTAGGGATGTGATTGCGAAATTTCACTATTACACAACCAAGGATCTTTTTATGAAGGCAGCAAGACCTACCATTCCAGAGATTGCAGGTGGTCAACCTAGCATTTATGCTGATCTTTCCCCGACCACCTTGTATAAAAGGAGACTATTCAAACATCTGTTGGAGATCGTTTTAGCCCAGCGATGGAGATATACTTGGGGATTTCCCTTTAAGTTGAACATTCTGAACGACGGGAGAACGTATCCAGTTTTTGATATGGAGGCGGGCATGGCATTGCTTACAACCTGGAACATTCAGTTACCATATCAGTTGGGAATTGACCAACGCCCTGATACTAGACCTTATCGACTCTTCAGGCCGCAACAGAGATCCTAAGTCTGTAACAACTTTCTATACTTTTGTATGTGGGGAATTCGAGAGCATTTACTGTCAAATGCAGATATTGCTTCAGGATGTTGCTATATGTCAGAGAGAGGACTAAGTAACCTTACATGTAGTTTTTGGTTTAAGCGTAGCTAAATGGTAGCAATGTTTTAGTTCTGTGTGCCGAATTCGGTTCTACCTCAGGGTTCATTAAGGAATTTGTCCACTTATTAGACTTCAACTGCATTGATATAGTCACTAAAGTATTAATGTTTTGTTTTTTAAGAAGTGCCCCATAGGGATTTAATTTTGTATATTTTCCTAATTTTATTATTTATTTATTTTATTGTTTTTAGATACCTGGTTCCTCACCGTAGGTTTTAGGAGGACAGCTCTTTGCTCTCCTCAATTTACTTCAAATTGAACATTGTTTTGTGTATTTTTATTATACTGTTAGACTGATATGTTGCACTGCAAAAGTATGTGATTGTTATTGCACATTGTACATTGCTTTAATATTTTCTAAATTTCTTTCCTATTTCTTCCTGGTTCTTCTCCCTCTTCTTTTCCACCTCTTTCCCTGCTCTGCTTATCTCTTGTCCTGTGTGGAGTTCTGTAAGCCAATAGTTCCCAGTGGAGTGCAGTCCTTGGGTCATCAGCTTTCTGCGGATAATATACCTATCAAAGCCCCTATTTTCTGACAGGGTGATCAGTGTAGGTGGTGAGTAATGGCTTTACACATAGCATCTCATAATGCTCAGGGGTTAAATGAGCCGGTGTAGGAGGGGCTGCCCTGGGTGAATACAGTCATATGGGGTTAGACATTGGAATGCTATCCCAAGGTATTGGGATAAACGTATAACTCTACTGCTCCAGAAAAAAAATAGGGGTGTCAATTCTGATACATAAAAGGCTGATGTTCCAACACACTTCCACCAATAGAGATCTGGAGGGGAGATTTATTCTAGCACAGGGTACCATTAATGAACGTAAACTTTCACTGTTAAATGTATATGCCCCAAATGCTGGGGAATCAGCATTTTTTTCGTAGAGTGTCAGAGCTTATGGCTGACTGGCAGCAATCGGCATGGATTCTGGGGGGGGGGGGGCATGAACTCCGTTTGGACCAAACAAAAGACAGATCGAGTTATACTTCCCTGATGGTAACCCCATCCGCCACAAAATCCCTCAAACTCCTACTTAACCATCATGGTATGCTTGATGCGTGGAGAATGATTTATCCTACTGATAGGGAGTATACTCACTACTCAGCTAGGCATGAATCACACTCCCGTATTGATTATGTTTTTATTCAGCAACACTTAGCCCTGAATTTGAACGCAGGAATCCGACCTATTGCATGGTCTGATCGCTATATAAGTGGAATCTCCTTGAATGATCTACTACCCAAGGGGCGCTCTCCCTCATGGGTTCTAAACCCGGCCCTGCTCAATGATGAAGTCACGAAGGACAAAATATGTAGCGCTATAGTAGGATATTTTGATTTCAATAGTGGGGGTGAGGTGGATCATGCTGGAGTATGGGCTGCACATAAAGCAGTTTTTAGAGGCAAATGTATTCAAATTGGCTCCATCTCCAAAAAATTGGAACTAACCCAAATTAACACATTAAGCAGTAAAATCTCAGCCCTTCAAGCTATTCCCCCTTCTAGGAGACCGCCTGGGACCCAAGCAGAAATATATACACTTAAGCAGCAATTGTAACTGAGCTGCAAAGGACTCAGTCTCACTTTTTAATGTATTTGAATAAGCCAGACAGAATGCTAGCCAACAAGCTCAACCAGCAAAGAGCAGATTCTTTTATTCCCAAATTAAAGGTGGAGAATGACAAGACCACCTATAAACCGAATGATATTACAAAGGCATTTGAAAAATGTTATGCATATCTGTATTTAGCACATGTTAGCTCAGGCACAATAGATCATATGACCCAAATTGATAATTTTCTGTCCTCCATTAGTCTTCCGAAACTTGAGAACGTGCAATCTGATTTGCTAGGCATCCCTATATCATTAGATGAATTTAAGAAAGCTATAAGAGAGACTAAATCACATAAAGCCCCTGGCCCTGACGGGTTCACAAGTTTCTATTATAAGCAATTTATAGATACACTGGCACCTCATCTCCAACTGCTCTTTGATGATTTCCTGTCCGGTAAGCCTATAAGAGCAGAAATTTTGGACGCTAAGGTGATAGTAATACCTAAGGAAGGTAAGGACCCATCTCAATGTAAGAGTTACACGCCCATCTCACTGATTAACTGTGATACCAAACTCTACTCAAAAATTATAGCAAATAGGCTCTCTCGGGTGCTGCCAAGCTTAATTCACCCAGACTAAGTAGGGTTTATTCAGTGTTGTGAGGCGCCAGATAACACCAGAGTATTTTAAATTAGCTTGATGTAGCGTCGGCTCAAAATACACCTTTGATGCTTCTCTCTCTCGATGCAGAAAAGGCCTTTGATAGAATTGACTAGGTGTACATGGCCGAGACTTTACATAAGGTCGGCCTAAGTGATAAGCTGGTGAAGGGTATCTTAGCACTGTATTCGCCCACGAAAGCATATGGGGCATATCAGGGGTTTAAATCACAATCTTTTAAAATAACAAGAAGGACACGCCAGGGTTGTCTTTTGTCCCCCCTCCTTTTTGCACTGTGCATTGAACCCTTAGCTACAGCCATCAGTGAAAACTTGAATATGAAGGGAGTTAGAGTGAGGGAGACAGAACATAAACTGAGCTGATTTGCGGGTGATGTTATGCTAACTGTTACTGAGCCTCTGACCAGTCTCCCTATTCTATTTTTTGCTCTTGGACTTTTTGGCGGCATTTCTGGCTTTAAAAGCACTACCAGTAAGGAGTGAAGCGTTAAATGTTTCTTTACCAAAGCATTTAGAATTCCAATTATCAGGGAACTTCTCCTTTAAATAAGTTCCACACCATCTTAAATACTTAGGGGTTTATATCCCTAGACAATCTGGCCTAACGTATTCAGCAAATTTCCCCGCACTTATAAAAAACTACTCAATGACATTAACACATGGTCCTCCTACAAAATCTCGTGGCTAGTGAGGATCCATTCTATTAAAATGAATATCTTGCCCAAGCTTCTGCATCTTTTTCGCACTATTCCAACGGCAGTTTGCACCAAGGACCTCTCGGTTCTTCAGGGGGCAATCTCTCGCTTCATTTTGAATTGTAAAAGGCCAAGAATAAGTAAGATGGCCGTAATGGCATCTAAAGCTAAAGGAGGGTTGGCTGTGCCGGATTTACTCAAGTATTATAGAAAGCTGCCAGATTAGCCCAAATCACCAAGTGGTTTGGTAAGGAATACCTACCAATGTGGGCGGAGATAGAGAAAGATATCTTTGAAGAAAGTGGCCTTCATCTTAGACAAGTATTATGGCTTTCCCTAAATTTTAAATGTGTTAATGCTTCCCTTCCCAAATGCATGGTTCAGTCTTTGGCAGTTCTCACGAACAAGAGAACTCTGCTTGTAGAAGCAGGTTCTTGGCTAACCCTACTGTGGTTATTTCAGAAGTCACCATCAATAAATAGATTTTCACAGTTTAAATGGTGGATAGATAATCAGTTTACAATTGCTGCTGATCTGCTAAAGAAAAATCGACAATGGTCCTCTACAACATTTAGAGACCTACATCATTTGCCATTAAAGGAATGGCTTAACTTAGCCCAGATAGATATTAATATATCTGGGGTAATAAAACTTAACTCTTCTGCTAAGGTTACTCCATTCGAAAAAAATTGTTTTAACAACCCTAATAGCAAACAGAATATCTCCATTATTTATAATTACTTAATGGACCTAACCACACCGTCCAAACTCCACCATCAACATTCTTGGGAGTCGGAACTCGCCATTGATATAACTGATGCACAGTGGAATAAGATACATAAGCAGGCCACAGGCTCCTCACTAAATATTATACTTAAGGAAAATGCACACTAGACCATTTTGAGATGGTACTTAACACCAGCTAGGATGCAGCTTTCTAACCCTTCAGTGGATGGTAACTGTTTTAGGGGATGTCACTTTCTGAGCACACTTAAAAATGTTCTCTGGGACTGCCCTAAGATCGCCCACATTTGGTTGGAGACCTATGATATTTTGGAGAGACTATGGGGGCACAGGATTCCCCAGAAGCTCTCTTAGGCCTCTCCATAGAGACTCTCAGTAAAGAGGCTCAACTCTTATCACACCAAGTGTTTTTAGCAGTGAGGATTACGTTAGCCAAAACATGGTAATCGCCAGTACCAGAATATAGTGCATTTTTTATTCAACTTAAATTTATATATAACATGAGCGTTATCTCCGCCAACTTGGACTAATAATATAGGAAATGGGCCTCATGTTGGGACACTTGGATTCTTAAGATTGGGTGGTAAATATGTAGAGTAGGATAATAGTTTAGAATGCCCCCTTTAAGAACAAACATAACTCTGAACTTCTTCTCCTTTTGCCCCTCTCTTACCCTCTTTCTTCTCCTTTCTTCTCTGTGTGCTCATAAGCTATCAGCCTTTACGGTTGTACTTTAACATGTACATATGCATGTAATATGCTTTCAGATTAACTTAAAACAGAAATAACAAAAACGTCAAAGTTAGGTTTAAAAGGTTATATGTATGTGTTGTCATTTATTAACAGCCTTATTAAATTGCGATTCGGCAAAATGAATAGGGCTCTATTTAAGCAGATAGCATATTTTTTTACAGAAGTTTTTAGTTAGTGAAGACCTTGCTTTTGGATAGAAGTTTACTAACTAAAAACTTCTGTAAAAAATATACTATGTGCTTATATAGAGCCTTTTTACATTTGCCGAATCGCAATTTAATAAGGCTGTAAGTGTTCTGGTAATGTTACTAATGTTTTATTTTTGAAACACTTGTGTTATGGAATTAACCTTGTATTCTTAATAAAAAATATATATAAAAAAAAAGATTTAAATTTGTAAAATCTTATATTACCTTTGTCTGTAAAACATCAACATAAAGATGAAGTAAAAAGTAAATGTGTTTATTGTTACAACAGGTAACTTTATAGTTATATCTATAAAGGATTCATAACATTTTAAAAATTTTAATTGTACCCTATACATCAATATGATAACAATGGGTATAGTTATTAAAACTTTACATCTTATTTAACACGTGTAAATGTGGATATCAAATCCAGAGGAACGCAAAACATAAAAAAAAAAAAAAAAAAAGAAAGTGAAACATAGCCAATTGTTTTAAATGGGTAAAAAAATAAATTGCTTCCTGATCCCAGATACTGGTGATCAGATTTCTCCCTGGATCAATAGTCTCTCATGAAATGTAAGAAGGCGTAAATACAATTAAATGAAACGCATTACAACTGTAGAAAGCAACTTGAAATAAATGTTGAACCAACTTTCAACTTGTACAAAGCAACTTGAAATACATGTACAACCAACTTTAAATACACAGAGTAAAAGTAGTAAGCATTACATGTTATTTAACACATGTTGAAATGAGTAAGGCAAACATATATACATATTCGTAAACCATACAATGAAACTCATAACAAAGTACAAATCAATTTAACATCAGAATGATTGAAACAGCTAACAACTGTATAAACAAATTAGCAGTACATACACTGGTAATTACATAGAGTGCAAGTACAAAGGGATGGCATAGTTTAGGTTTGTAACGTGGTTTGTCAAAGTTGTTTTTTGATTTTTATTTTTGGTTGCGGTTTATTGAAGTTGGTAGTGTTTCCTGGAAAAAAAAATAATGTTGTCTGTGGGATGTAAGCACTTTTTTTGGGGGGGTTTAGTTTTTCAGAATAGCATATACAGCTTTCTATGTGAAATAGTGGTCCTCTAGAAAGAGTCCAAGTGACACAAAAGTTAGTCCTCGAAATAAAACCTCTGTTCTGTATATTTTTTGCCGTTCTTCAGACTGGCACATAGAGTTGTCCATGTGAAATAGTGGTCCTCTAAAAAGAGCCCAGCAGACAAATAATGTTGTCATTGGGATGGAACCACTGTATTGTCCGTTGTATATATTACCACTGTTTTATTTCGTTTTGAAATAGTGGCCCTCTGAAAAGAGCGCAAGAGACATAAAAATGAGTCCTTGATATATGATCACTATTTTTTTGTGTTTCTTCCCTTTTTTCTGTTGTTTTTTGTTGTACTTTTTGTGACTGAATTTACAACACCTCATAGTAGACGATATTTGACATAAATAGGGGCCCCCTGAAAAGAGAGCAAGAGACATAAAAGTGAGTCCTTGAGATATGACCACTATTTTAGTTGTGTTTTTGGGGTTTTGTTTGGTTGTGTTGTTGTTGTTTTTTTTTAATAGAATTTACAACACCACATAGTAGACAATATTTTTGTAAACACTTGGCCATCATCTAATAATTCGCACTGACTGTGATATTTTTTAATGAAAACTTTAATTTGTTGTGGATTTTTGCATCTAGATAATGCCACGTAGAGCTGTAAATGGGGAAATACTGGTTCTTCTAAAAAGAGGCCATCAGAGTTAAACGTTTGTCCTTGAGATTTATTTATGGTCTTTGCAAATGTCATAATTATGGGAAATTGTCTCCTTTGAAGTACAAAAGACAAGCTTGTCTCACTTGGAGCCAAATCTATTCTTGGTATGAATACCGCTTCACCTTTATGGGTCCCATTCAGAATTTCTGCATGTATGGAATAGTCTCTTAAATCCTGAACAATAAAGCTTGCCCCATTACAAAGACCTTTTTTTGATTCATATTTCTCATGACAATTGCTCCTTTTTTTAGTTGCAAAACATGTGGTGGCATTCTAGACGAAGTTAATATATTTAGAAATTCGGGTGTAAAATTAGATTCAGTCTCATTGTCATGAGCTTGAACAGAATCTGCACTGTAATAATTCTTTTGAGGTGCCTCAATTAATTTCAATATTTCGTTATTCAAATCCAAAGCATCTTTATTTTTGGATGTTAAGATGACTTTCTGTGCAAGGTCAGAAGACCTGTGTGTTCTGTAGTCATTCCATTAAGGAATACACCTGATATCAGTGAATTGTTACAAATCATGTCCGCTGGGATCTCCACAGTATCATCAGGTAAATGAATAATTAAGTAGTTTTTCCTTCTCCAATTTGAATTAGCCAATGATTTAATTAATTTTGGCCTTCAGATCTCATATTTATGTAAATTCTTTTCATAGTTGACTGGACTTTAAACATGTTTCCACAATGTCTGTGCGATTTCCACTTTCAACCACAGGGAATGTTTGTCTGAAATCTCCACCTATTAACATGACTTTTCCACCAAAAGGCAAGTCATTACCCATGACTTTGCGCAATAAACGATCAATACATTGCACAGCATGGAACGACATCATAGTTGCTTCATCTATGATAATCAATTTTTTTTTTTTTTTTTTTATTTGGTTGAGGTAATTTCATTCTAATATCAGACACTGATGTTTCTAGAACTGGAACTGGAAACTTAAATCCACTATGTACTGTTCTGCCACCTTCTAACAATAGTGCAACAATTCCAGTTGTTGCAAAGGGAAGTGCAATTTCACCTTTAACTCTAATGGAATTCACCAACAAATTATATAGATAAGTTTTTCCAGATCCACCAGGTCCATTATAGATAAAAATAACGCTCTTTGACCAAGTCCTCATCTAGTGCTTGTTGTATGGAATTGAAAGCGTGCTTTTGCAAATCATTTAAAGTGGCAATTTTTTCCTCTGTTTTGTGTTTCTCAACATCAGCGTCAAAGTCCTCAACGTTGATATCATCTCTAATTCCTGGATCTGGGAGATTGAAACTTGCACAACTTAATCTATGACATAATTAGACGTCTTGAATTTCCATTAATGCTTTTAATTCAGCTGTGGAGTCATTGTAATGTTGCAAAAAGTCTTCATACTTATGGATTTTAAATTTTCCCACAAAGCCAATGCATTTGGAACATTGCAAAATATGCAAATGTATGTAAACTGTCCCCTCATCTATCCTGGCATTTTAGATTGACCTGCTTCTTCTAGACATCTCCCATTCTGTCTCATCAGCAAGGAAGTTTCTATGTCTGGCAGCTAATTGAAAAGTGTCATAAACTCTGTCATTGACAGTTCTCAATTCTTCAAAACTTTGTGCACCTGGAGCATTTAAAAGTAGTAAACATAAGCAGAAACGTTCAATTTCTCTTGGACTTACAGTATAAATTTGTTGTATAATTTTATTACCACCCTGTTTTCTCTGTTTCTATAATCCATTCACGAAGACATAATGATATGGAATTTCATTGTATAAGTATTGTCTTGTCTCAATATCCTTACAGTTTAATGTAAACCAAGCAGTAAGTGTTGTTTGTCGGTGTTCATATTGTGCAAGAGCATTTTCCTCATTGCTACTATGGAAATAAACTAACTGTCTTTGTGGCTAATGTACAGCTAATCGATATATTGCATGTGAGCGATCATGCATTTCAAAAGTCGCCACATTGCTTCTGGCGCACTACATAGCAAGCATCTACATGAGAAGGAAGTTCATCATGTATTAACTCATTGTCTTGTTCATTTGGTCCATTTTTCACCACAACAGTTGCTGCATCATATTTAATTGATTTGATAGAAGAGCAAGCTTTCGCATTGATGTGTGCATTATACTTCATTAGTAGATGTGGATTATATGGCACCACATACGTATTATCTAAAAAATGTCCTCGAATTGTTGTGTTTCTACCTTTTCTTCATCTGTACAATGGATATCCATCACAATTTGCAAAGGTTTGATCTCGAAACTCTTTAGGGAAATCTTTAGTGCATTTTTTATTTTCTATACATGGTGAGTTTGGGTTTAGCTCTCCACATGGTTCATGAATCATGCAATGTGTTACACTGTGATAGGGTGTTTCATGCTTTTCTGGATGTGGTAGTTCAGCAGTAATTACGGAATCGACTTTTACGGCAGTATTCAATTTATAATTTTCTTGAAGTATGAAAAGCAAATGTGCATGTGGCAGGCCTCTCTTCTGGAATTCAATTGTATAATCATAAGCCACACACTTTCCAAATAAATTATTTTTGGTGATGGCATCTATTAAGGCTGTTCATTTTACTTTGAAGACTCGAGCCACTAAGTCTGGTCTATCAGAAGCATTCTGACCCTCTTTTAACAATCTCTAGCCATTGAGGATTATATGTAAATGTTATAAATAAATCTGGTTTGCCAAAT
This sequence comes from Discoglossus pictus, assembly GCA_027410445.1. Classification (NCBI taxonomy): domain Eukaryota; kingdom Metazoa; phylum Chordata; class Amphibia; order Anura; family Alytidae; genus Discoglossus; species Discoglossus pictus. Next base: position 442,573,796 of record CM050163.1, read on the forward strand.
CTAGTGACAATAACCATAGCATCATTGTATCTTTCTCGCATATTGCGAGGAAATCCTTGGAAGGAAGATGGTAAAATGATGGCTCTGCAAGCTGCCAGATTTTGGTTTGTAGCTGTCACATAATCCATAAGGCCACAATACTGTTCCACACCTAGTTTATTTTGTTAATATTTGATGAATTTTTAATTATTTGCTTCTACTTGCTGGTATGAATCAATGATCCATTGTTGTGTCAGTTTTCCAGCACTTAAGATGGGATTAAATTGATCCCTAATGGTAGTTTGAAACACTTTAAATTCCAGCATGGAAATATTACTTCTAACACGTAGTTTAGTGTTTGGATAACTAGAAAGTATTAATTTTGGTTGCCAACCTGCCTCCCCATTGGGAAACAAAATTGGATAAGTCATTGGATCCAAATTGGTACTTAATATATTTTTGTTAATGTAAGGTTGCTCTTCATTTCTTGTATATATTCTAATATCCCTCTGAAAAGGTGGTTCACCCTCATCATTTTGAAAAAACATTGCAACCTCATTACACGTGGGTAAGTTGTAACATCTTTTATAAGTATGTCAGTCTTTTCTAAGAACCATATTAACTTTTGCCATGTCCAATTGATTTTCTTCAGCATGAATGCGTTCTTGTTGTTCAACTTCAGAAAGTTTTTTATAAGCTTGAGTGTATGGATTTTTTTCCATAATCTTATCAACTCATGAAAAACAGTGGGTAAGCATTTAATATTTTCAGGAAGCTGCATACGTTGTTCCACAGCATTGTTTGTATCTAGTACATACAGTTGAGCAAATTTGCTTTGCTCTCCTTCATCTGGGTGTAAATGTGAAGTACGGTGGTAAATTTGGCATTGGACTTTAAAGCAGTAAGGGCCATGTCCTTGAACCTTACCAACTAATGTAGCATCCATAAATGCAAAAGAAATGGCACTATTGTAAGATTGCATATTAGTCTCAAAATTGTTGTAATTAGGGAAAGTTGGGTCAGTCAAACTTTGTAAATATTTTGGAAATTCTTGTTTGGCAGGAAGTTTGACTTTTCCCTTTTGACAGAAACTAATGAACTTACCATCTCTTGGTCTTTCATTTCTAAAATGATCAGCCCCACAAAATTGACAAAGCACATTCAAAATACCACAATTGTGAGTCTCAACATGTAGATCTGTGAATAATGGATTTTCGTGTGAATGCAGGTCAACATGAGAATCTTTATCTACATTACTATAAAGCATGTGTGTGTATGAGAGTGTAGTATATGTGTGTTAGACAGGGAGAGTGAAGTGTGTGTGATAGAGAGTGAGGGCCGTATAATATACAGTGTTAAATGTAATATAGAGAGTGCAATGTAATATAGAGAGTATATTGTAGAGGACCACCTGTTGGGGGGGGAGACACAGGGGAGGGACATGGAGGGAAAAGAGATACAGGTGGGGGAGATAGGAGGGACGAAAAAACACAGTGGGGGAGAGGAGAGTGAAGAGACACAGAGGAGGGAGAAGGGTGGGGAAGGAATGATAAGAGATAGAGGGGTGGGAGTGGTGAAGAGATAGAGGGTAAGGAGAGAGAGAGGAGCAAACAGACACAAAGGTGGGAGAGCAGATAGGGAAGAGACACATGGAAGGTAGAGGGGGTGAGGGGGGTTTGAAAGAGGCACAGGGTAGGGAGAGGGTGGGGTGAATTGACACAGGGTAGGGGGTGGGAGATACATAGGGGAGAGAGAGGGGGTGCAGAGACACTGGTGAGGGAGAGGGGGTGAAGAGACACAGGGGAGTGTGAGGGTGGTGGTTTAAAGGGGGGTGCAAGCGAGACAGAGGAGGTTGAGGGGGTGAAAGAGACAGAGAGGAGTGAGGGGGGTGAAAGAAACACAATGGAGGGTCGGGCAAGAGCCAGACGGGAGATGTGAAGGAGGGCCGTGATGGGAGCAATTTTTTCATTACTTCTGTTAAAAGTAATAATATCTGCAGTTTTTAATTGATGGTGTGTTCAAATGGAATATACTGTACCTGGTAGTAAGTGAAGTGTCTGTCCAGAAACTGTCATTGCAGCAATCTTCTGTGTCCCAGAGAAATTAACGGAGATCTGCAAAGTATCAAAGAAAAGTATTAGTATATATATATATATTTTTTTTTTTTACACAACAGAATGTGTTAAAGTACGGCACTATTGTGTAATAGAGAGGGATAGTGCAGAGTGTGTGATAGAGAGAGTGCATGATAGACAAAGTGTGTTGGATAGTACGGTGTGTGTTTCTGAGAGTGTAGTGTGTGTGTGTGTGTGAGAGAGAGTGTAGTATATGTGTGTTAGACCAGGAAAGTAAAGTGTGTTTGATACAGAGTGAAGGCCGTGTAATATACAGAGTGAAATGTAATATAGAGAGTGCAATGTAACATAGAGAGTATGGGGAAGACACAAGGGAGGGAGAGAGAGGGTAAAGACAGAGAGGAGTGAGAGGGTTGGTTAAAGAAACACATTGGAGGGTCGTGCAAGAGACAGGGAGAAGTCGTGAAGGAGGTCCGTAATGGGGGCATTTTTTGTGTTATTAAAAGCAATAATATCTGCAGTAGAGATGTCGCGAATAGTTCGCCGGCGGACTGTTCCCGGCGAACATAGCATGTTCGCGTTCGCGGCGAACTGCGAACATATGCGATATTCGACCCGCCCCCAATACTTTATCATTGAGCAAACTTTGACCCTGCATGTCACAGTCAGCAGACACATTCCAGCCAATCAGCAGCATACACTCCCTTCCAGAACCTTTAACCTCATGGACAGCAGCCATTTTGGAATCAAAACTAACTTGCAGTCTTACTGAGAGGAGGCTGAGTGTAGGTGATACTGCATCAATAGGGAAAACCATAGCTAGGCAAGTTTATTCAGTGTCCAGTGCAGTGCTGAAGGACTCTTGTGCCTTATTATTATTATTATTATTAAAATTACTACTGTATAATGTGTAGATGTACCAGGTGGGCATGCTCTTGTGCATTACTATTATTATAATTATTATTATTATATAATGTGTAGATGTACCGGCTGGGCAAGCTCTTGTGCATTATTATTATTATTATTAGTAAAATACTAATAATAATAATAATAATGCACAAGAGCATGCCCAGGCAGTACATCTACACATTATATAGTAATAATAATAATACACAAGAGCATGCCCAGCCGGTACATCTACACATTATATAGTAATAATAATAATAATAATGCACAAGAGCATGCCCAGCCGGTACATATACACATTATATACTACTAATAATAATAATAATAATGCACAAGAGCATGCCCAGCCGGTACATCTACACATTATATAGTAATAATAATAATGTAGAAGAGCATGCCCAGCCGGTACATCTACACATTATATAGTAATAATAATAATAATGCACAAGAGCATGCCCAGCCGGTACATATACACATTATATACTAATAATAATAATAATAATAATGCACAAGAGCATGCCCAGCCGGTACATCTACACATTATATAGTAATAATAATAAAGCATAAGACCTCCCCTGTGTCTCCCCCCCACTCCCCCCATGTGTCTCTCTCCCCCCCCCCCCTCTCCCCTGTGTCTCCCCCCCACTCCCTCCCATGTGTCTCTCTCCCCCCCTCTCCCCTGTGTCTCTACCCCCTCTCCCTTCTCCAGTGTTTCTTTCCCCCCTCTCCTGTGTCTTTTCCCCCTTCCCTCTTCCCTGTGTCACTCCCCCCTCCCCTGTGTCTCTACCCCCTCTCCCTTCCCGTGTTTCTTTCCCTTCCTCCCATGTGTCTTTCCCCCCTTCCCTCTCCCCTGTGTCTCTCCCCCCTCCTCTGTGTCTCTTCCCCCTTCTCCCCTGTGTCTCACCCCCTCTCCCCTGTGTCTCTACCCCCTCTCCCTTCCCCTGTGTTTCTTCCCCCTCCTCTGTGTCTTTACCCCCTTTCCTCTCCCCGGTGTCTCCTCACCAATCCCTCCCATTAGTCTCTTCCCCCCTCTCCCCTGTGTCTCTACCCCCCACTCTCTCCTGTGTCTCTCCCCCCTCCCATGTGTCTCTTCCCCTCACCTCTGTTTATTATTACTATGTATTATATACTATGTATTAGGAAGTGCGAAGCGTTAATGTATGTAAAGTAACGGCAGTGTAAAATATGCTATTAAGCGTATTTTTTTATAGATATTTTTTTTTAATAATAATGAATTAATTAATTACTAAAATACTTTACCTATTTGTAATTAATATATCCAGTGATCAATATCCTGAAGAGCTAACAATCAGTTTTGATTTTCCTGCAGCTTACTGTGTACATTTGGACTGTTGGTGACCTGAGGTGTAAGTGTCAGCAATGTGCGCAGTGCACGAGGGGAAACCGCTTGTATAGTTGTGTAACGCGCCATTTTAGATTTGTAATGTTATTAGTTGCAAGTTAGTGTTGTAAAATGGCGGCGATTGTGTATGTGTTACGCGGCTCGCCAGCAGTTTCCATTATTTCTAATAGTGTATTTTGTACCTCGTCTGTTCCTAGGTAAAAGTCGTACATGGCTGGCGATGTTTTGCGAGGTTTGGGGTCGTGTAGCCTCGTTTTCATTTTTTCCGTTGCAGATATCACATATATAGTTGTGAGCAGGTGGGCTGTTGCTAACGCTGCAGGCTTGCGAAGCCAGGGCCAAAGTTGCTGGCAAGGAGCGCCGAAGGCTCCCACGTCGGCTGCAATGAGCCGCAGGCGGGACTTACACCATCAAATTTACGGACTTACCATCCAAAAATACGGGACTTAGAAAAAAAAACATTACGAGCTCACAAAAATACGACCTTAACGCCCGAACCGCACGCACTTAAAAACATTAAAAACACAATAGATACACACAACAAACACATAAAAAGCTTACCCACAGCAAGGCGGGCACCGAGGACCTCTGCAAGTGAAGTTACACCTCCATTTAAGTCCAAATTCATGAGTTTAGACACCCGAAAATCACCTAAGTGAGAGAAAAAATGGCTGTTGAAAAAAAGAAAACGAGGCTACAGGACCCTAAACACGCAAAACACATACGGATTTTCCTAAAAAGCCGTACGAGGTAAAGATACACTATTAACAAGGACGCTAAATCATCCACACCCGCGTACCACATACACATTCCCCGCCATTTTACAACACTAACTTACACAATGCAGAAGTACCCAGCTACCCTAACGGCTTCCCCTCGCGCACGCAGCCTATTTACACTACACACTGCGCACCTTGCTGACACTTACACAGCAGCTCCACAGCACTGAAAACCTACATTGTATGCTGCAGGAACATGAAAACAGATTGTCAGCTCTTCAGCACAATGCTTCCTGCATATATTACTTACAAATAGGTAAAGTATATTCATTTAGTAATTATTTCATTAGCATACAAAAATACATATACACAAAAAAAACATTATCACATTAAACATAAAAGCCATTCACTGCGCGCCTCACAACGAGCGCCAACGCTGCTCATAGCACACAAAGCCTTGCAATAAGCGCAAAAAACACATCACCGCCGACCAAAGAATAACAGCAAAAGCGCCTATCAGAAAAAAAATACAACCAACAGCCTCGCAATGAGCGCCGAAGGATCTCCGACCACCAACAAAATGAATGTCTCGTCCAAACACCATTACCTGCCTTACAATCTTATTGCCGCCATTTTTTGACGGGCAAGTCGCTAGTAAATATATAAAGATCAAGATAATAAAAGTATCAGGAAATGTAACACAAAGATGCACGCGCGTCTGAATAATACGACAAATACGGATTTTTGTCATAAATCATATGATCGCAGTATTGGGTCATAATAAACCCTAAACACTGGAATCTGTTACATACAATTTACTGATGATGTCATTAATTAATACTTTTTGAGCGGTGCAAATCCAACATACGCAGAGTGGAAACGCCACATCTGTGGGACACACACAAAGGGGTTCACTTTGGGAGAAAAGACAAACAAATATGAAATATGTAATAATCATATTTTGATGATACCAACAGATAAGGAAACGAAACTGAGTAGCAAGCCTGGGAGTAATAATACTGCAGCAGGAGGTCAGGACTAATGTCACCTATAGACCCCCAGACAGATAAAGGTCAGTACTAATGTCCATCTATAGACCCCCAGTCAGATAAAGGTCATTACTAATGTCCCTCTATAGACACCCAGTCAGATAAAGGTCAGTACTAATGTCACCTATAGACCCCCAGTCATATAAAGGTCATTACTAATGTCCCTCTATAGACACCCAGACAGATAAAGGTCAGTACTAATGTCCCTCTATAGACTCCAAGTCATATAAAGGTCAGTACTAATGTCACTCTATAGACCCCCAGTCAGATAAAGTTTTGAAATGTTTCTTGGATAGCATTGGGGCTAAAGGAGGTTTGGCCATCAGGTAGTCTAAAGATACCGTATATTATGTCCTCTCTTGGGGGGTAAAGACACTAATAATTCCTTCAATAATAATAATAACCTCCTGGTTAGCCCATTGGGTTATCTGTTAAAAAGAGTGGTACAGAGACTGTGGGGGCTGTTAGCCTCCTTGTCCCCGTGTGGCCGTTTAGAATCCCTGCTGCTGCATGTTTCAGCTTTATTAAGGTGTAATTGTACAGCGTTTGACTCAAGTAGCTGCCTGTGCTGGGTCAGTTTGGCTTAATTGCTGGGCCCTTTTCCTGCCAAGATGGCGACTGTCAGTCCATGGGCCTCTATGTCCCCTTCACTACCTTTGTCCCCGCTTGTGTGCTTATTTGGGCCTTGTAAGGGTCGCCTCCTCAATCTCTATTGAAGATAGAAGCTAATGTCTCTAAGAAGCTAATGTCACAAAGTGCCCCAAAATTGAAGTGATACGACCAACAAAGCATCTTTTTCCATCTCCTGGTTCTAAAAATCCAGGCCTTATACACGCCCCATGATAGGTGACGTAACAAGTATTAAACTGATAAGAGTAGTACTTACAAACACGTCACTCCTATCTGGTGGCACCTTTGACTGCACGTGCCGTGCCCCAAAATTGAAGTGATACGACCAACAAAGCATCTTTTTACATCTCCCAGTTCTAAAAATCCAGGCCTTATACACGCCCCCTGATATGTGCTGTAACAGGTTTTAAACTGATAAGAGTAGTACTACTTAACACACCTTATAATAATGCAGAGAGAGGCAATGCAGTGAGAGGAGTCTAAAGAAGAGGAGTCAGAGGAGGAAGGTGGCTTTGAGGAGGTGGAAGACCAAACACAGCAGGCGTCCCAGGGGGCTTGTTGTCACCTTTCGGGGACCCTTGGTGTTGTACGTGGCTGGGTGGAGGAAGAGACCTTCAATGACATTAGTGAGGACAAGGAACGGGACATGGCTAGCTTGGTATCCAACCTTGTGCAAATGGGGAGTTTGCGGTTGTGCAAATGGACTGTTTGTGGTTGTTTGCGGTGCGTTAAACGGGGAGTTTGGTCTGTCACTGTGAAGCGGGCCTAACCCTTACACTACCTGATCGATACAACATCATACCTGATGTTTTAAAGCACGTTATTCCAAACAATTTAGGAATGTTAGGTAATTTATGCCCTTTATGGCTTAAAACCAGACTCTGCATCAACTATGTCATTTTCCATGGGAGTTTTGCCATGGATCCCCCTCCGGCATGCCACAGTCCAGGTGTTAGTCCCGTTAAAACAACTTTCCCATCACTATTGTGGCCAGAAAGAGTCCCTGTGGGTTTTAAAATTCGCCTTCCCATTGAAGTCTATGGCGGTTCGCCGATGTTCTCCGGTTAGCGAACATTTGCGGTGGTTCGCGTTCGCGGTTCGCGAACCGAAAATTTTAGGTTCGCGACATCACTAATCTGCAGCTATTAATTTAGTGTGTCTGCAAATGGAATATACTGTACCTGGTAGTAAGTGAAGTGTCTGTCCAGAAACTGTCACTGCAGCAATCTTTCCGTGTCCCAGTGAAATTAACCGAGATCTGCAAAGTAGCAAACAAGAGTATTAGTATATATATATATATTTTTATTTTTTTTATGTAATAGAACTTACAATGTGTTAAAGTATGGCAGTGTAATTTTTTTTAATTGTAATAAATTTGTGACTACAGTAATTAATAATAAGCCTTTAACTCTTATTTTTCTATGTACAAAAGCTAAAGAGGAAAGTTTCAATTTGTTCAATTACATACTGTATATACTCGAGTATAAGCTGAGTTTTTCAGCCCTTTTTTAAGGCTAAAAAGGACCCCCTCGGCTTATACTCGAGTGACTCCCCCTAGGGTCTCTCTAATCCCCCCTCCCGTGTCTCTCTACCCCGCTGTGTCTCTCTAACCCCCCTGTGTCTTTCTAACCCCCCGTGTCTCTCTAACCCCCTGTGTCTCTTTCCCTCCCCCCTCCTCCTCCTCAACCCCCCCTCCTCATCCTCAACACCCCTCCTCATCCTCAACCCCCTCCTCACTTTCTCCCCTCTAAATACCTCCCCCTCACTTACCTGCTTCTTCTCCGGCCTCTGCTCCTTCCGTCTTGACCCCGGCGCGCATGTGACGTCACAGGTGCACCGAGTCATTAGCATATACCGGGAGAGTGTAGTATATGTGTGTTAGACCGGGAAAGTAAAGTGTGTGTGATACAGAGTGAAGGCCGTGTAATATACAGAGTGAAATGTAATATAGAGAGTGCAATGTAACATAGAGAGTATGGGGAAGACACAAGGGAGGGAGAGAGAGGGTAAAGACAGAGAGGAGTTAGAGGGTTGGTTAAAGAAACACATTGGAGGGTCGTGCAAGAGACAGGGAGAAGTCGTGAAGGAGGTCCGTAATGGGGGCATTTTTTGTGTTATTAAAAGCAATAATATCTGCAGCTATTAAGTAGCAAACAAGAGTATTAGTATATCTATATATATATTTTTTTTTATGTAATAGAACATACAATGTGTTAAAGTATGGCAGTGTAATTTTTTTTAATTGTAATAAATTAGTGACTACAGTAATTAATAATAAGCCTTTAACTTTTATTTTTCTATGTACAAAAGCTAAAGAGGAAAGTTTCAATTTGCCCAATTACATACTGTATATACTCGAGTATAAGCTGAGTTTTTCAGCCCTTTTTTAAGGCTAAAAAGGGCCCCCTCGGCTTATACTCGAGTCACTCCCCCTAGGGTCTCTCTAATACCCCCCCATGTCTCTCTACCCCCCTGTGTCTCTCTAACCCCCCCGTGTCTCTCTAACCCCCCCGTATCTCTCTAACCCCCCCGTATCTCTCTAACCCCCCTGTGTCTTTCTAACACCCCTGTGTCTCTTTCCCCCCCTCCTCATCCTCAACACCCCTCCTCATCCTCATCCCCCCTCCTCACTTTCTCCCCTCTAAATACCTCCCCCTCACTTACCTGCTTCTTCTCCGGCCTCTGCTCCTTCCGTCTTGACCCTGGCGCGCATGTGACGTCACATGTGCGCCGAGTCATTAGCATATACCGGGTGCCGGGGTCAAGACGGAAGGAGCAGAGGCTGGAGGTTGAGGGGGGTGAGGAGGGGGTTGATGAGGAGGAGGAGGAGGGAGGTTGAGGAGGGGGGTTGAGGTTGTGGGGGGTGAGGAGGGGGATGAGGATGGGGGGTTGAGGAGAGGGGTTGAGGATGGGGAGTTGAGGAGGGGGTTGATGAGGAGGAGGGAGGTTGAGGAGGGGGGTTGAGGTTAAGGGGGGGTGAGGAGGGGGATGAAGATGGGGGGTTGAGGATGAGGATGGGGGTTGAGGAGGGGGGTTGAGGATGAGGATGGGGGGTTGAGGAGGGGGTTGATGAGGAGGAGGGAGGTTGAGGTTGAGGAGGGAGGTTGAGGAGGGGGGTTGAGGTTGAGGGGGGGTGAGGAGGGGGATGAGGATGGGGGGTTGAGGAGGGGGGTTGAGGATGAGGATGGGGGTTAAGGATGGGGGGTTGAGGAGGGGGTTGATGAGGAGGAGGGAGGTTGAGGTTGAGGACGGGGTTGAGGTTGAGGGGGGGTAAGGAGGGGGATGAGGATGGGGGTTGAGGAGGGGGTTGATGAGGAGGAGGGAGGTTGAGGAGGGGGGTTGAGGTTGAGGGGGGGTGAAGAGGAGGGGGGTTGAGGTTGAGGGGGGGTGAGGAGGGGGTTGATGAGGAGGAGGGAGGTTGAGGGGTGGGTGAGGAGGGGGATGAGGATGAGGATGGGGGGGTTGAGGATGGGGGGGTTGAGGATGAGGATGGGGGGTTGAGGATGGGGTTGAGGATGGGGGGTTGATGTTGAGGAGGGGGTTGATGTTGAGGAGGGGGGTTGAGGAGTGAGGTTGAGGGCGGGTTGAGGAGGGAGGTTGAGGAGGGAGGTTGAGGTTGAGGAGGGAGGTTGAGGAGGGAGGTTGAGGTTGAGGAGGGAGGTTGAGGTTGAGGAGGGAGGTTGAGGAGGGAGGTTGAGGTTGAGGAGGGAGGTTGAGGTTGAGGAGGGAGGTTGAGGTTGAGGAGGGAGGTTGAGGTTGAGGAGGGAGGTTGAGGATGAGGAGGGAGGTTGAGGATGAGGAGGGAGGTTGAGGATGAGGAGGGAGGTTGAGGTTATGGAGGGGGGTTGAGGTTATGGAGGGGGGTTGAGGTTATGGAGGGGGGTTGAGGTTATGGAGGGGGGTTGAGGATGAGGAGGGAGGTTGAGGATGAGGAGGGAGGTTGAGGATGAGGAGGGAGGTTGAGGATGAGGAGGGAGGTTGAGGATGAGGAGGGAGGTTGAGGATGAGGAGGGAGGTTGAGGATGAGGAGGGAGGTTGAGGTTATGGAGGGGGGTTGAGGTTATGGAGGGGGGTTGAGGTTATGGAGGGGGGTTGAGGTTGAGGAGGGGGTTGAGGATGGGGGGTTGAGGATGAGGAGGGAGGTTGAGGATGAGGAGTGGGGTTGAGGAGGGAGGTTGAGAATGAGGAGGGGGGTTGAGGAGGGTGATAAGGGAGGGGGGAAGAGACACAGGGAAGGGAGAGGGGAGAAGAGACACGGGAGAGAGAGGGGGGACACAGGGGCAGCACATTTCCCACCCTCGGCTTATACTCAAGTCACTCATTTTACCCAGTATTTTGTGGTAAAATATGTGCCTCGGCTTATACTCTGGTCGCCTTATACTCGAGTATATACGGTAATCCTTTTTTTTTCTTTGCAAATTAAGTACTTTATGATTGTAAAGTTAGTAATATTTTTACGTTAAATATAATAAGTAATGAATTACTCTAATGAAATGTAAAGTAAATCAACTTTCTAAGTTGCTGGGTTTAAGTTCATGAACATGTGTCAGTGTGTTCAGAAACAGGGCCTGCATTCAAATTCTGTGTGACTGTGAAATTGACAGACAGCTGCACATGTTAAAATCATATTTGATTAATAACTATATATTAAGCAATACAAAGTTATATAGCATACAATGTGTTAAGGCTAAAATAAATATTTTTATAAAAAAATTTCTGATAAAAAATAAATGTCATAAATCACTAAGTAATAGAGTTTTGCATCATGTTTTTATGTATTTTGTAAGAATCATAGACGTACGTTAGCATGTTTTCAATAAAGTAATCATCAAATGTAATATTTTTATTTTTGTTCTTAAATAATTAATTAATCAATTAATAAATTGTAATACTTTACCTATTATCTTTCAATGTCTGTCATCAAAAGTTAACAATATCTTAATAAAATGTGTCCTCCGATAACATCCAGTCACACAGTTCATTATCTGAGGAGAAAGTGAGAAAATTCTGGAAACTTTCCAGTATTTATAGAGTGTCAGCGCGAGTAAAAACATGCACATGCGCAGTTTACCGATTTTCTGCCATTTCAGGTTGTAATTCGCAAAATGGATGCTGTTTGATGTGTGGCAAGGGTCATATGTGTGCCTGGCGTTGTTAGTGTAAGTGTTACTGTGTTTGGCATTGTCTATTTTCGAAGTTCTGCAAGCCTGGCGTTGTTTCATCCAGTTTCATATTTTTTTTACGTTTTTTTGTCCGCAATTTTTTCCTTGATTAGCCGAATTTGGATTGAGGACAACACCCAAATATGGCTCAAAATTGCTTGCAACCTCACTCCCAGGCTTCCTGCCTGTCCCCCTGTGCTGTCTGTGAGTGTGTTATTATATTTGTTAAATAAATGTTTTTGTTGAGGGTTTTTACAGTTACGCACTTGGCTTGCCAAAGTCCTGCGTCCTCCTGCCTGCGCCGTAGACAATCACAATGCAGCCTAAGTCCTGCGCGGTACACAGCTAAATATTTATATACTGTATTACTATGATGATTACAGGTGACCCTCTCTTGATATTTATACATTTATTTGATTATAGGTGACCCTGGCTGAATATGTGTACATATATAGTATTAGAGGGGACCTAAATATAAATATGTACATATTTACTTGATTGCACAGGACATGGCTGAAAATGTGTAAAACTTATTTCAATATAGGCGTCCCTAATTGGTTATATATATATATTTGTACCGTATTATAATTATAGTGGGCCCTTAGTGAATGCTTATATAATATTAAGAGGCCATGGTCTAATATATTTAGATTGTATGAGTAAAAGTGATCCTGACTGAATATGATTATATTTATATGTAGGAAACCCAGTGGCGGCTGGTAACATGTTAATCTGGGAGAGCGCTAGACTTTAGCTATATGATTACTTATACTCTTAGTTAGACTAAAATGTTTACATTTTTGTTTTCATTGTGCAGTGGCCCCTTAACTCTCAGAATTACTCAGGTTTTATTTGTGATTCAAGTAATCACGATATGTGTTTGTGTAACATGTTTGCTTTTCTCCAATGGAAAGATATCAATAATATGGCCCATCATAAAATGCATTTAATAAACAGGAAATTGCTTAACGCGTGTATGAGTAGCTATGCTCTTAAAACTTCGGAAATGTCTGTGCTCACATAGAAAGAGAGCATTATACATGCGCAGAAAAAGGAAAAATGGGTGCGTGCATACCTTGTGCATGCACTCGCAGGTGCCCTTCCACTTCACTGCTTAGGGTCTCTAAAAAAGTAGATGCGGCACTGACTGCAAGATGGCATATTGGTGACTGAGCCATGGCACATACCAGCTGGTATTGTAGATTGTAAAAGCAGTTAAATAACAGGGAATCATTCCAGGCTCTGAAAAGGGACTGAATGCTTTTCTTAGAGTAGATTTGGTATGTCATTGTGTGTACTTCAATTAAACTGTTAGCTATACCCAAGATGGGCAGGTCATAGCAGAGTGGTTAGACAAATTGCGGTCCACTGAAGAAAGAACTGGCAACCCACACCAGTATCTTTGCCAAGAAAACCACATGGATAAACAAAACCAGAAACACAGACAAATGTACCTCGGCGCTGCAGTCCATATGGTCACAGAGAGTCGACTGAACAACAATTTTTTTTAGGAGGGATTAGGGCAATTTTTGGCCAATTTTCATAATGTTCTGTCCAGCCAAAAAAAGTTAATTTCTGTTGAATTTTGGAGTGATGAAATTTTTATTTTTTCCCCATATGAATATTTGTTTCTTAGTTTGTTGGAAACTGAATGGATTTGTTTGAAATTTGGCAATGTAATATAGTAATCTAAAAAGCTTCCATGCCTTTTTCGAAAATTTTTAGATTAGGTTAATTATGGTCATTTGATGTTTTTAGTGTTTTTAGCTATGGTTTGCTTGCAATGGCGGATGGTCACCAGAGGAGGGGAGTGAAGAAATGTGAAGTGTTAAATATTGGTTGGCTGGGGGGGGGGGGGGGGGGGGACACAAATTGTAAAATGCTTTATATTAGTTCACCAGAGGGGGAGAGCAAACAAAATTTGAAATTATTTATATAGTGGACAAGTGAACAAAATCTAAAATGTTTTATATAGGTTCACCTGAGGAGGTTAGCGAACATTTGTTGAGAGAGCGGAAGTAGAAGAATTAGAAGAACTAAGATAAAAGCTAGAAGAACTAAAAGAAGAACTAGAAGTACTAGATGACGAAGAACTAGAGGAAGAAGAACAAAAAGAGCTAGAAAAAGAAGAACTAGAAGAAAAAGAACTAGAAGAAGAAGAAATAGAATCGGAAGAGATAGAAAAAAGAACTTAAAGATGTAGAAGAACTAGAAGAAGAACAAGAAGATGAAGAACTAGAAGAACTAGAAGAAGAATTAGAAGAATAAAAAGTAGAACTTAAAGAATAGGAACTAGAAGAAGAGCTAGAAGAGTTAGAAAAACTCACCAAAAATTGGAAATAAATCCAAAAGGCACAACCAATAATATCATATATAATAGTTGTCAAACTGCGAGATGTCGTCATGCTTTTCGAGGTGCGTACAACTTAGGCGATGAGCGCCGCAAAGCGAGGCAAGCTGTTAATGTGTAGGACTTAGATCACTGTGAGAATCGTAAAGCGAGGAGAGCCATTAAACCGTAGCAATTAGCCGATGCATCCTCGTGAAGCGAGGTGACCTGTTAAAAAATAAGACGCGGGGAAAAAGAATATGAGCCGCGGGACATAGAAAAAAAAAATGCGAGACGCTGAAAATATATTAGACTCAAAAATGTACGAGATTAGCGGCCGAACCAAAAACCCCAAAAACATACTAAATACACCCAAAAAAAATCCAAAATCATCACAGACAGCAAGGGGCAATAGCCAGGACGTCTGTGAGTGAGGTGTAACACAAATTTAACTTGATTTAGACAATTTTCGCCACACTCACGAAAATCGCTTAAGCGAGGAACAAAATGGCCACCGGAAAAAATCAAAACGAGGCTACACGACCCCGGACCGCGCAAAACACTACAAACCGCGTAGCACCTTACACATCACACTACAACCTACAACATACACTATTACAAAAGCCGGACAATGATCACGAGACGCGTACCACAATAATAACGTTACGACTATACAATGCCACTTTACACAATAAACCAACGGCTTTACCTCGCGCACGCAGCCTATTTAGAATGCACACTTCAAACATTCATTACACTTTATTAGCAGGGCACTAACACTCACAGTGTATATTCTATGCTGACGCAAAATACAAATAGATTGTTAGCTCTTCAGCCTATTGCTCGCTGCATATATCAATTATAAATAATTAAAGTAGATTAATTTAAGGAATAAATCATGAATTATTAATTAATTTATCGAATAAATCATTAATTATTACTTAACTACATATACATAGAAATATATATCTCTCTCAGAGGACCAAAAGTACACGACAGGAGAGGCTCGCAATGAGCGCCGAAGGTCCACACACTACAAAACTCTTTCAATTATGTCTCAAACAGCATTCCCATGGCTTCAAATGTCATTTTTGATGGGCAAGTCGCTAGTTAACTAATAACTGAATTAGAATTCAGTCAAAAATAGAATACTTTTTTGTGGAAAACCATCACATCTAATAGTTTCCATAGTGTGTAATGCTCCAGGATGTGCGCATGCAGCCGCACTGGGGAAGGGGGACAAGGAGGGGAGAAAGACAGAGGGGAGGGAAAGAGGAGGGGAGAAAGAAAGAGGGGTGGGAGAGAAGAGGAGAGAAAGACACAGGGGAGGGAGATAGGAGAGGAAAGAGACAAAGGGGAGGGAGGAAGGAGGGGAAAGAGGCCCAGGGGAGGAAGGAGGGTAAAAAGACACAGGGGAGGGAGAGGGGGGAAGAAAAACAGGAGTGGGAGAAGGGGGAAAGAGACAAAGGGGAGGGGGAAAGACACAGGGGAGGGGGAAAGACACAGGGGGGGAGGAAAGACACAGGGGAGCAAGGAGGGGGGAAAAGACACAGTGAAAGGGGAGAGACACAAGGAAGGGGGGAGACACGGGGGAGAGACACAGGATAGGGGGGAAAGAGACACAGGGAAGGGGAGAGACACGAAGGAGTGGGGAGAGAGACACAGGATAGGGGGGAAAGAGACACAGGGAAGGGGAGAGACACGAAGGAGTGGGGAGAGAGACACAGGATAGGGGGAAAGGAGACACAGGGGGGGGGGGTTAAAGAGACACAGGGGAGAGGGGAGACGCAGGGGAGGGGGCGATACAGGGGAGGGAGGGAGGGAAAGAGACACAGGGAGGGAGAAGTGGTGGGAAGAGACACAGAGGAGGGGGAAAGACACAGGAGAGGGGGAAAGACACAGGGGGGAGACATGGGGGAGAGGGGAGAGACACGTGATGGGGGAAGAGACACAGTGGAGGGGGAAGAGACATGGGGAAAGAGACATGGGAGGAGAGACACATGGGACGGAGAAGACACATGGGGAAAGAGACACAGGGGAGGGAGAAGAGAGAGAGAAGTGACTTATGGGAGGTGGAAAGACACAGGGGAGCAAGGAGAGGGGGAGAGACACAGGGAAGGGGGGAGAGACACAGGGAAGGGGGTAGAGACACAGGGGAGTGGGGAAGAGACACTTGGGAGGGGGTAAGACACAGGGGAGGGGGAGAGACAGGGGAGGGGGAAAGACACAGGGGAGCAACGAGGGGGGAAGAGACACAGGAAAGTGGGGGAGACACAGGGGAGAGACACAGGATGAGGGCGAAGAGACACAGTGGGTGGGGGAAAGACACAAGGGAAAAGAGACATGGGGTGAGAGACAAAGGGGAGGGAGGAGGGGGTTAGAGAGACACAGGGGTGGGGGAGACACAGGGGAGGGGGAAAGAGAGACAGGGGAGGGAGTGGGGGAAAGAGAGACAGGGGAGGGTGTGGGGGAAAGAGGCACAGGGCAGGGAGTGGGGTTGAAAGAGACACAGTGGAGGGAGAGGGGGGAGAGACACAGAGGAGGGAGAAAGGGGAAAGACACAAGGCAAGGAGGGGGAGAGGGGGAGGAAAGAGACAGAGGGAGGAAGAGACACAGGGGAGGGAGAAGGGGAAGAGAAACAGGGGAGGGAAGAGACACAGGGGAGGGAGAGGGGGGAAGAGAAACAGGGGAGGGAGAGGGGGGAAGAGACACAGGGGAGGGAGAGAGGGGAGAGACACAAGGGAGGGAGGGGACAGGGGGAGGAAAGAGACAGAGGGGGAAGAGACACGGGGGAGGGAGAGGGGGGAAGAGAAACAGGGGAGGGAAGAGACACAGGGGAGGGATGAGATGCAGGGGAGGGAGAGGGCGAAGATACACATGGGAAAGGGGGGGGGGGGAAACACACATCAAATATTATCCCATCAATTTTGATGGGCAAGTTACTAGTCAGGCAATAATGTCCATATAATTTTACTTTTTTTGACAAAAATAATATATATATATATATATATATATATATATATATATATATATATATATATATATATATATATATATAATAAAATGTGGACAATTAGGAAAATTTATAAAGACAAGATGGCACGAATATTATCACTAACTAGCGAATTGCCCGTCAAAAAATGACAGCAATGAAATTGTAAGTGAGCTAAATGCTGTTTGTTGTATAATAATACATTAATAAATGAATATACTTTACCTATTTTGAAGTAATATATGCAGGAAGCATTCTGTTGAAGAGCTGACAATCTGTTTTGATGTTGCTGGAGCATTAGTGGTGTGGAGCTTCTGTGTAAGCGTGATGAATGTGTGCAGTGTAATAGTGTGCGTGCGCGAGACTAAACCGTTAGCGTAGTTGTGTACTTCCGCATTGTTCTAAAATGGGGGCTAACGTTTGTTATGCGTCTGTAGAGGAATATCCGTAGCTTCTTTTGTGGTGTTTTGCATGTTTCTTGTGGTGTTTTGCGTGTTTAGAGTGCTGTAGCCTCGTTTTCGTTTTGTTCAGCTGCCATTTTTTCTCTCGCTTAGAGAATTTTTTAGGGTCTAAACTATTTTATTTTGAGTTTAAATAAAGGTGTAACTTCATTTTTTGAGGTCCTGGATGCTCCCTCTTTCTGTAGGTAAGCTTTTTATGTATGTGTTGTGTGTATTTATTGTGTTTTTAATATTTTCATGTCCGCGGGTTGCGTGCCGTTTTTGCGAGGTCGTAATGGGTGGTAACGTTTCTTGTATGTTGTTTGCGTTACGACGTAAAGTTTGCGAGGGTCGCAGTTGCTGGCAAGGAGCGCCTTCGGCGAGCCTGCAAGCGTGAGCAACGGCTCGTATGCTCACAACTATATATGTGATGATAGTTACTCTGTATTATTACACAGAGTAAAATAGTCATATGTTAATTATAGTGTCTTGAGAGAACAGTGCTACAAAAAGTGAAAAGAACACATGGCAATGGCCCTTTCCTTTATCAGGGCATACGCCAGGGAGATTGGAAAATAAACTGGAAGCAGAATGGATTTTTAATCTTTAAACCAAATTTCCTTATGATCTGAATGAAACGTTTACCTTTTTGCTGTTTAACAATTGAAGTACGGTATATATTTAAAATTACAACTGTTTGTTAAATTCTATTTTGATCCCTATAATAATTGAGTCTATATCCAGATCATGTCATATTTATAATAATTTAAGATAATATATCATATTCTATTTTATTGATTGGCTACATATATAGGCCCTCATTCAATTGCAACTTGGCCAATTGAATAGGGGTCTAAATAAGCACATAACATATTTTTTTTAAAGAAGTTTTTAGTTAGTAAATATCTCTCCAAAAGCAAGATTTTCACTAACTAAAAACTTCTTTAAAAAAAATATGCTATGTGCTTATTTAGAGCCCTATTCAATTGGCAAAATTGCAATTGAATGAGGGCCATAGCCATTTATATCCGTAACACTGATAATTATTTAATGAAAAGTCTGGATCCTAGGTGATGTTCATTGACTAAAAGAACTGATCACCTTCATGTGTAATTTTGATGTGTAGGTATATACTTTATGTGTATAAATATCTTACATCGATGTCTAAAAACTATAAGCATTGTGAATAATTTACATATTTGATCAAAATATTAAATTACAGTATTAACAAGAATATGTAATTCCATAATTAGCTAATTATAAAGCCAAATAATAAATGCTCATTAATAATAAAATAAAATAACATTAATCTTATATATGGAATTAATGGACTGTAATAGCTATAATGATCGATAATAGCTAGTGGTGAATAATGGACTTGTTAATATGTAACTGATACGCTAAAATATGAGATATTTGTTACATACTCTGGAAGCTTTAGCACTTTGATTAATACAAAATCAAATAAATGCAATCTGATATTATTATAAAAAAAACTTTTAACAAATTATAATATCCACGTAATACAAATTACATTTCCAAAAGTAATTTTGCCATTACTGAACAAAAAAGTGATTCTTGATTCAGGGATAAATAATTATCTTTTTAACAGAATCAAATCACCACAATATTGTGATACAAAGATTGAGAACTATACATTCAAGCAATAAAGACTATTGAGCTTTCATTGGTTACTGTATCCCGTAAGTGAGGCCGCAAGTTAATTTGCTATTCAATTGGCCCTTTTATTTCAGGCTCCGAACAGGTTAGGGTTACGGCCTTGAAAACTTTGTGATGGTTAAACCCGTAACTTACAGCCTCCCGAAGCCTTTGATCTTTCACTGTCGAAAGAGTTACGATTGCTAAAATCGCAAATCATAAATTAATTGCTCCAATTCCCCAAGCCCGCAAATGTTTTCACAGCCGTAAAAAGCAAGTGTAGAAGAAAATAATACAAGTGCTAGAGAGGACCCGGAAGGGAGCTTAAGCCCTGTCCGTAGCACTGTAAATGCAAATAACAAATCAATACAGCACTGTAAATAATGGGGAAAGCGATGACAGACATTAGAATTAATTGCAAAACAGTCTCAAACTTGCAAATCAATGTATTTTTTGTGTCATTTCAGGGTTATATCGATCGCAATACATATCAGGCCACCCATATGGACTAGAACAGTATTGTCATTTATTTTTATAATTTTGTAATTTGAGGGTTTGCGAGTCCCATCACATATTGGACCCCTGAACCTAATTGATTGACATGTAACCTCCATGTTTTACTGCCGTAATGATGTTGGTCTCATTTCCTATTGGCTGTTTCGAAATGGGAGGTTACTGTCTTGCTTAATTGATCATGTTCCTGCCCGGAACTACTATGCACCAGTGCATGGTTTACAGAGTCGGCATTTGGCCCATAACTTGTATGCTTCTTCAATTGAATAGCACCGCAATCAGAGACGAATGGAAGCCCGTAGACATACAGCCTGTAACCCGCGAGATGCAGGCTTGCAATTGAATCGGGTTCTTAAATTCCAGACCCTTCTACTAGCATAGTCCATCACTATAAAATACGATCGATTGGATGATACACCCACCCCTTATCGCTCTAGGTCACTTAGCTAGATTAAACGCACACCAAGCTAATTTCCTATGACTTATAACCGCGGCAAGTAACACCTTTGCTGATGCTATGTAATTAATGCTTTTGCAATTCCATTAGCTTCAAGTCATTCCAAATAAGCAACCCGTAGTAGATAGATAATGTCCACGGTTAGGTACTGCAGTTAGCAGAGGAACTATTTATCACTTCTACTATATGCTGGATGTATAGGTAGCGTTTCTCCTCTTCAAAGCTCATTTGATGTCACAAGTGCCAACAATTACAGTGGCTAGTAATTATTTTGCTTGTACTACAAATGTCTGCTTTTGCAATTGTACCAACTTAAAGGTATATATAAGTTTCCTGGGTTTCAAATGTTTGATAAGAAACAGGCAGGTGTTGTTCGTTCTCAGATGAGCACCTCTGACCCATTTTTTATTATATATATAATTAAACTGGCTTTATAAATTTGAATATCAGGATATACGTTCTGTTGCAATATAAAAATGTAATTCTCTAAACAGCATGTTGAATTAACCAATAATGAAAGTGATATTTTTTTTCATTCAGAGGTCTATCTTCTTTGAGCTTTAATTAAGCCCCCCAGGCTATTCTACAGGCTGCATTTAAATTATGAATCTGCAATTTATTCATTAGCATAATTGACAGGTTAAACAGTTGTAGGTCCACATACAGCTTCATAATCAACTCCAGTTCAAAACCTTGACAGTTTACAGCCCATACAGTATATTTATCTAGTAATATGAAGAGTGACATTGAATATATTCATTTAAATAACTGCGATTGATGATGACTGATTTTAATTTATTACCTATTATATACAATTATGCTGCAGGTGAATCTTCAATTTTTTGCTGCTAATATTCATTCACATGGAGAAGAGACCTTGAATAAAGAAGTTTCACCTCAATTTAACTTGAAATAAAAGAGTTTACACACCCGAAAATCCACTAAGCAAAAGAAAAAATGGCCGCCAAAAAAAACGAAAACGAGGCTACAGGACTCTAAAGACGCAAAACACCACCAAACACCTATGGATTTTCCGAAAAAGACGTACGAGATCCAAAAACATGGACGCAACCCGGGCGACCCGAAAAACATTACAAACACAATAAATACACACAACAAACACATAAAAAGCTTACCCACAGCAAGGGGGGCACCCAGGACCTCTGCAAGTGAAGTTACACCTCGATTTAAGTCCAAATTTCTGAGTTTACACACCCGTAAATCACCTAAGCAAGAGAAAAAATGGCCACCGAACAAAATGAAAACGAGGCTAAAGGACCCTAATCACGCAAAACACCACCAAACACCTACGGATTTTCCGAAAAAGTCAGACGACATCCGAAAATAAGGACGCAAAATCAGCCACAGCCGCATACCATACAATAGGCACCGTTTTCGTACACTAACTTATACAACCCGGAAGTACACAGCTACCCTAACGGATTTGCCTCGCGCATGCACACTATTACACTACACACTGCACACATTCATGACACTTACACAGCAGCTCCACAGCACTGATGCTGCAGCAACATGAAAACAGATTGCCAGCTCTTCAACACAATGCTGCATATATTACTTCACAATAGGTAAAGTATATTAATTACTTATTTTATTAATTATTCATTGCCATACCAAAAAAAAAAACACCAACGCTGCTCATAGCACACAAACAACCAAGAGCCTTGCAATCAGCGCCCAAGGATCTTAAAACACCAACAAAATTAATTTCGCACACAAACAACATTACCTGCCTTACAATCTTATTGCCGTCATTTTTTGACCCGCAAGTCGCTAGTAATAATCACATATATAGTTGTGAGCATACGGGCCGTTGCTCGCGCTTGCGGGCTCGCGTAGCAGGCCGCGGCCCTCGCAAAGCGAGGGCAGCGGGCGAGGGCCTCAGTTGCTGGCAAGGAGCGCCTTCGGCGCTCCATGCCAGCAACTGCGACCCTCGCAAACTTTACGTTGCCACGCAAACAACACGACACACCAATTACGACCCTCGCAAACTTATGACATACGACGCACGTTAACACACATTACGACCTCGCAACACTCGGACGCAACTCGCGAACATTACAAAATTAAAAACACAATACATACACACAGCACATACATATAAAACCTACCTACAGCAACAGGGAGCATCCAGGACCTCAAAAAAACAACTTACACCTTGATTTCACTCAAAATAAAAGAGTTTACACACTAAAAAATTTGATAAGCGACAGAAAAAATGGCCACCGAGCAAAACGAAAACAAGGCTACACACGCAAACACCATACGAAACACGTTAGCACACATTACGACCTCGCAAAAATCGGACGCAACACGCCAACATACAAACATTTAAAACACAATAAATACACACAACACACACATAAAAAGCTTACCTATAGCAAGAGGAACCATCCAGCACCTCAAAAAAGCAAGTTACACCTTCATTTAAATAAAAATAAAACAGTTTAGACACTAATAAAATCGCTAACCAAAAAAAAAAGTGTCCGACTAACAAAACGAAAACGAGGCTACAGCACTCTCAAGACGGAAAACACCACAACACACTCGCAAAACACCACAAGAAACTCGCAAAACACCAAGAAGCACCTACGGATAATCCGCGAAGAAGCATACCACAGATAACCCGCCATTTTACGCCAATGCGCTAACGGTTTCGTCTCGCGCACGCACAGTTATACACTGCACACATTCACCACGCTTACACAGCAGCTCCACACCACTAATGCTGCAGCAACATCAACACAGATTGACAGCTCTTCAACACAATGCTTCAAAATAGGTAAAGTATATTCATTTATTAATGTATTATATATTTCATTATTACACACCAAACAGCATTAGCTCACTTACAATTTCATTGCCGTAATTTTTTGATGGGCAATTCGCTAGTAATAATAATAATAATAGGTGTTAATATTAGGTACCATTGGATCCATATAGACCCCCATTGTAATTAATATTAATTAGTATTAATATTTTGTGCCATGAGGGTCATAGGGATCCCCATGGTTATACTTTAGTTGTGAGTATTGAGGGAGTCTTTTAAAATTTCAAGCACTCGGAAAGACTTCTGAGTAAGCTACTGCGTCCATATGGTCACTCAGAGTCAGACATGATGGAAGGTCAGAACCACAACAACAATCACCCCAACCACAAGTTTGTTTAATCTTAGCATGAAATACTAGCTATACAATATATTTGCCATTTCTCTACCATATATAATTCCTGAGATATACAGTATAGTTTGTCTAGCACCTGTATGGCTCAATATGCTAGTTTCCAGCTCAGAGTGCTTATTGCTGGCCTACCCACCACCTGACTATCTCCACTTCAATCCATTATGAATGCCTCTGCTAGACTCATCTTCCGTACACAACGTTCAGTGTCGTATCACCTCTCAGTCAATCACTCCACTGTCTTCCCTTAGCCTCCAGAATAAAATTTTAAATCATGACCCTAACTTTCAAATCCCTCAACAATAGTGCACCCCCATACATCTCTGCCCTCATCTCCAAATACTCCCCCACCCACCCTCTTCGTTCTGCTAATGACCTTCTTTCCACAACTCTTGTCACCTCCTCTCACTCTCGCTGTCTTGAACGTATCTTATGTACAGCGCTACAGAATATGTCGGCGCGTTATAAATAAACAATAATAATAATAATAATAATAATAAGGGTGTGAGAGGGAATATATTTGCATGATAATATTTGGGGACATTATTTTGGCCACCACAGACAAGCAGACTGTGATACTAATTTGCACACAGCTAATTGTAAGTCAAGAACAATACTAAATATCTCAGGAATGGTTCTATTTAATAATAAAAGCTAATACAACATATAGCTAGTTTATCATGTTCTTTAGGAATAACTTCAATAGCAACTTAAATTTGTCAGAGACATCTGTATAATCATAAATTACACTATATGTATTTAATTGCATGAATTGGCTCTTTAATTGTATTTTAGGTATTACAGTAGAACAGTTTTTGTGTGTTTCTATTTATAGGGAAATGCCATTGTTTCAACTTGAGAAAGAAAGGAATTGGAATGTTTTTACTTTATTTTATTAGAATAACAGCGTAAATTTGTGGATTTTTTTTATAACATATACAAAATTTATAGATGAAAAGCTTTTTTTGTGCACTCTCCGTTTAAGACTACAGAAATGGTACATTATGATAACTAATAGGTGCCATAAGTCACTAATATTAATTATGCTTTTTAGAATGGTGTAGGATAAGTTATTGAGCACTACATGCCAGCATTTAAACATACTTCACAGTCCCCAAGAGAATGATACTCTAGTGGTAATTGTATTGACTTGTAAAGAAGGCCAATCCATCGTGAATCCCACTATTGAATACTGGTGACCCTTGGCCCACCTCCTTATGTATTATCTGAATACATATTGTACGTTCTAGCTAATAGCGTGTAATGCAAAAATATATACTAGAGAAATTAAAAGTATCTAAGAAATCTAGAGGGATAATTTTGTTCTTCCTTCTCATTATTTTATAATGCAAGAAAACTATCTCAAGTGAATGTTGTGGGTGTTCATAGTCTTAATAAATTTTTTAGGCTTGGAATGTTGTACCTTCGGCTCTCATTGCAAGCCTCTCACTTTGTCTACTGTACGCGCTCATCGCGAGCCTCTCCTCCCGTCTACTTTACGGGCCTTGCGATGAGTGCCTTCAGTGATCATCACAAGCCCATCAACGAGCGGCTTTTTGTGCACTTTTGTGCTTGGAATGCCATTTGTCTCTTTCCACCATTTTCCTCGTCCCGTCTCTGTGTCTTTCTCCTCTGTGTGTCTGCTGAATCTTTGTGTGGCGCACACTGACTACCGTTTATTTTTATTTTCAAAGTCCCGCGTGCCTGGCGTTGTTGTGTGTGTTACTGTCTTCAACGTTTTTTCTTTGCTTAGCCGATTTTCGATCGCTGAAAAACACCAAATATGGCTCAAATTCGCTTGCAACCTCACTCACAGTCTGCGTGCCTCGCAATCAGCGGCACAGTGCCCCGTTTTTTGGCGGTGATTGCGGCCATCGACATGAATGCCTTCTGTGCTCATGTCTAGGCTGTTTTAAAGTCCTGCGAGCCCTTCAGCGCTTATTGCTGCCTAACTCCCGCGGGCCTTCGGCGCTCATTGCAGCCTAAGTCCCACAAGCCTTGCGATGAGCACCTTTGGCTTTCATTGCAGCCCTGCAACTGCGTTCCTCGCTTTGCGAGGGCCACAAGTGCGTGGCCAACATTGCAAACCTGACCAACATTCGTAAAAAAACATAACTATATATGTGATATGCTAGAGACAATGAGGCCAGTGACTAGGTCCTCAATATTCTGAAACCTTTTTGGTTTGTGACAACTCTGACCTATTTACGAAATTAATTAAACAAATATAACCAGACAGAAATGTAAAGGACGGCTGTAAACCTAGCCTTCAAACCTGAATCATTCATCATTTGAACTCTAATTGATTTTTGTCTTGGATCATGAGAATGTAAACCAATTGTACAGAGCACTTTAATTTGTTAATGTTATTTAACATTTGCACCCTCATTTTTCTTTATATTTGCACAGTAATCCTATTCCTATAAAGAGAAATATATTATACTGACTACCAATACAAGTTAAGTTTCAATGTCAAAGTGCTTGGGTGTTATCTTCCACTGGCAAATTACTTCTGTATTATACAGGTTTGAGTCTTGAGTCACAATATTATGTAGTGTGTTGTAGTCAGCAGTGCGTGGCCAAGTCTTGGTGGCTATATAAGGTGACATTTAGGCATTCTACAAACATTTCAACCATCGCTCTCATGGGTAAAACATGCGATCACTGGCTTTCAAGCCAAGGGTGGCAGTATATCTGAAATAGCATAGTTTGTGAACTGTCCTTGTGCTGTGGTTAAAGTGTCCCATTATCGGTCAAACTGCACCATTGTAAATATGCAGCGTAGAAACTGCGGAGCATAACATGACAATGAAGTCAGAGTGGAATGTTGGCTGCAAAGGTGTGTGAGGGCCAACCAACATGCTACATTTGAACAACTCACCATCCAAAGCAGGGGGTTACCAGATGTGTGTCTAAAACGACAGTACAGCCAACCCTGTTACGTATGGGTCTCCGAAGCAAATGGCTGGTCACTGCACCCATACTGACAAGGGTTTATCTTCAGAAACTGCTTCAATTTGCATAACAGTATCATCCAATCACCAATGAGTAGTGCAGCTTCTGAACGACGCAGAGGCTGCACAGGCTCCCTGGGTCAGCCTGTAGCGTCACGTGACCCAGCGGAGCCTGTGAGGCTATTAGCCAATCAGGAGCGTCGGGGGGCGTGTCGGAAGCCCGTTTCGCGCCATTGAACACAGCAGCGCGGTCTCCCGACTGGAATGGACGTAGGTCTGAGGTCCTGCAGCCAAAACTAAAAGTAGGAAGGTTTAATTACTGAGATTTCACCCCAGCTTACCAGCACATAAGGGGATATAACTGTTGAGGCTATCTGTGTTCGTTTTTGTGTTTTTTCCTCCTCCGTTTTGTGTGTGTGTGTGTCCTTGTCTCACTGTGAGTGTGCTGTGTCTGTGTGTGTTCCTGTGTCTGTGTGTGCCTGTGTTTCTGCTTGTTGTTCCCCCTGTTTGTCCCCCTGTTAGTATTTAATATGGATCCAGAAGGCTTAGAGGCCTTACTGGCTGAGGTTAGGACCCGTGCCTTAAGCCAAGGGGTCAGGTGGGTGCAGGACAGGCTGGGACCTCCCATGCCTTCTGCGCTTGGAGCTCAGCACATTGTACAGGAACAGCCTGCGGTGGCTGGTGTCCTAGCCAATTCTGATGCCTCCAGGGAAATTTTTTCCCATCCCACCACTGTAGGGCTGCCAGACCCACGTCCATCGGGTAGCAGAGACACTAGAGATGGGGGGGTTACAGGTCAGGGCGGCCGGGACCCCATACCCCCCAGGCAGGCGAGCGCCAGGATCACGGGCGGTGGGGGTGAGGGCCTAGCACTCCGGCCACCACCTGCCAACTTGCCTAAAGGTCCTAGGCCGCGACAAAGGTCGCGAAACAGCCCTCTAACACCCCGTAAGGGGGGTGCAGGGGGTAAGAGAAAAGCCGGGAGTCCTAAAAAGGCTCCTACAGGCCCTCACGGTGCCAAGCAGACGGTCCCTGGGGTTTCCCTCATTAACAGTGCTTCTGGTACTTTACAGGGACGCCCAACTGGCGGTGAGAGGAGCATGGCGACGACGAGAGAAAGAAGAGACGGGGTGATCAGAGAGATGAATAGCCAAGACAGCATGGTCATGATTGATGACATGCCTGTGACAGCGGCAGTGGCGAGGCTAGGACGCCCCACTCGAGCTAAGAAGGCTACGAGCAGGTACAGTCCGCTGCTATTTACGCACACACCGCTAAGGCGTAGCAGAGTAGAGACTGAGGGCGATACGGTTAGGCCACAGCGCAAAGGGTCTAAGACTGACCAACAGCTGGATATTCCAACGCCCGAGGAAGTCTCAGGGGAACCCCTACAGGGGGCGGCAGAGGCAGTGCTAGCCTACTCCAGCCGCGCAAGCTTAGCTGACCAGGACCCTTCCTCAGACGAGGAAAGGGCGGTATGGGCGCGGGCATGCAGGTCGCGGAGAGCTAGTGACTGTTCTTCTTGTACCCACAGATCCAGAAGGAGATCCAGGTCAAGAAGCAGAAGATCTTGTCGGTGCAGCTGTGCTTGCACCGGATCTGAGAGGAGGAGCCCGCGGAGGGCCAGACGGTCAGAGTCCCCGGAGCGTCAGGAGAGACGCGGGGATACTCCGTTGGCCATATCTACTCCAAAGCTTCCAGAAGCAGGTGAGCGCTCAGAATTGAGCTGCGCAGCAGACAAGGGTGGTTTTATTGGGTCATTAAAGACTCTATTAGCTGCGCATAACATTGCGGTTAGCGAACACGAAATGGGAGCTTTGATAGGTGGGCTAGCAAAGGGTGCATGGTCCCAGCCAGCAGCGGTAGTGGCGCCAGCGAGCGCGAGCGAGGCGCTAGCTAGCTTGCGCGCGCCCGAGCCGGTAGTCAACGCGATTGCAGCAGTTGGGAATAACACTGTGGGAGTTACCGACGCAGCCATGAGACCTATAGTCCTATGCTCGTTGGATAATTTAGGTGCACACCTTACACAGGATGTAAAGGAAAAGATCTGGAGGAGGGAATTTATAGAGTTGTTTTCCCTTCTCCCTATGTCTAGGCAAACAGACCTGGCCGAGAGGGGCCCCAGGGAGGGGAAATCCTTTGCTAGGCTACCCAGGACGTTTGATACCTGGCTGCAAGCATTTTCTATTTGGGCTTGCGTACTGTGTGAGCGGCACCCTGAACAGAGTTCGGGATTGTTCGTTTACATAGACGAAATTCGGAATGCTCACAAGGTTTATGGGGGTACGGCCTGGTGGCGGTACGATGAGGAATTCCGGCAATACTTGGCCTCAAGGCCAAGTATGGCGTGGAGTGACAAAGCGGTGGCGTATTGGCTAAACATCATGACACCCATGAGAGTCACGACGCCTTTTCGGAGCGGGGCCGGTGGAGCTAAGGGCCCCACCCACGCCTCAGGAGCAGGTCTTAAGACCTGTTTTTCGTACAACGAGGGGGTCTGCAGATGGGCACCTAACTGCAGGTTTAAGCATGCATGCTCAAATTGCGGAGGTGAACACCCCCTGTCTAGATGCCGTAGACCCAAAGAGGGAGGCAGGGGCGAACCTCCCGCAAAGGGGCAGGACGCCCATACGCCTCCCCGCCATGCTGCCGTGGCTAAAGCGCTACGGTAAATTGGCAGGCACCGCCGAAGCGGCGCGACTGTTGGAGGACGGGTTCCGAGAAGGATTCCGGATTCCATGCGGGGTCGACATTCAAGGTTTTCTTGTCCCAAACCTGAAGTCGGCTAGGGATTTCCCAGGGGTAGCTAAAGCTAAGGTGCTTAATGAGGTAAAATTGGGGAGGATGGCTGGGCCATTTGCGGCCCCGCCCATCCAGGGATTAGTCGTGTCTCCACTTGGGGTGGTCCCCAAGAAGGAGAAGGGTAAATTTAGATTGATCCAGCATCTCTCCTACCCCAGAGGTCGTTCGGTAAACGATGGCATATCAAAAGACCAGGCTACTGTGTCTTATGAGTCATTTGACCGAGCGGTCGACCTGGTGAGGAGGGAGGGCCAGGGGGCCCTTATGGCGAAAGTGGACATCGAGGCAGCATTCAGATTGCTCCCTGTACACCCGTCAAGCCATCGGTTGCTGGGGTGCTTCGTAGACGGAAGTTACTTCGTCGACTTATGTTTACCCATGGGATGCTCGATATCCTGTGCTTACTTCGAGGCCTTCAGCAAATTTTTACAATGGGTTGTGAGCATCGAGGCGGGGTACAAGAGTGTTACCCATTACCTGGATGACTTCCTTTTTGTTGGCCCAGCGAGAAACGACGCTTGCCGTTTCATGCTGGAGGTGTTCACCGAAATCTGTACAGAATTCGGGGTACCACTGGCCCATGACAAGACGGAGGGCCCTACGGAACAATTGACTTTTCTAGGGATTCGGATCGACTCCTGCAAAATGGAGTGCAGTCCTCCCTTAGAGAAGGTGGAGGACATGCAAGCCGAGATTACGGCGCTACGGGGCGCACGGAGGGTGACCCTGCGGCGGCTGCAATCAATATTGGGGAAGTTGAATTTCGCATGCAGAATTAGCCCCATGGGGCGGATATTCTGTAGACGGATGTCGCTGGCTACGGTAGGGATTGCGAAGCCGCATCATTTCCTAACAGTCTCTAGGGCCATGCGTGACGATGCAAGGGTATGGGCGATGTTCCTTGCAGATTTTAACGGGTGGGTGGTCCTTCAAAAGGAGGGCACCACCAGCGCAGAGCTAGATCTTCACACCGATGGTTCTGGACCGATCGGTTGTGGGGCGTATCTCCAAGGGAGATGGTGCGCTGCGGCATGGCCGGAGGAATGGGAAGAGGCGGGTTTACTGCTGAACCCTACATTCCTGGAGCTGTTTCCTATGGTGGTAGCAGTGCACTTATGGGGTCCTTGTTTCAGGGACAGACGAGTCATTTTCCATTCGGGTAATAAGGGGTTGGTTGAAGCCGTGAACAACATCACGGCGGCATCCGTACCAGTGATTAGATTGCTCAGGCATCTTGTGCTATGTTGCCTTCGCTTGAACATATGGTTTCAAGCAAGACACGTGACAAATGTGGACAACGGAATTGCTTACGCCCTCTCTCGGTTTCAGGAGGATCGCTTCAGGGCGCTGGCTCCTCGTGCGAACGCCCTGGGGGAGCACATCCCCGAGGAGCTCTGGGAGATTGGAGCTGTCAGGTAACGAGACTCGTGAGACAGTCTGTTGCCCCAGCGACGTGGAACGCTTATAGACGCGTGTGGGCAAAATGGGATAGTCTAGTGGCACTGGCAGGTGGTGCCACGACGGAGGACAAGAGCGTAGGGATCCTGCTTTGGTACCTGCTGCGGTGCGCCGAGCAAGGCGAATCAAAACCCGTAGTAGGGAGACAGGTCACGGCGCTTGCTTTTATGTTTAAGCTTGCTGGGCAGAGGGACCTTACTAAGGAGTTTCTAGTGCGCAAGGTGGTGCGCAGAATGTTCAGCGGTGCGCAAAGGCCAGATAGTAGGCGGCCAATAACATTTGCGCTGTTGCTGAGATTGGCTCAGGAGTTGGTGGTGGTTTGCAGGGACCCCTTTGAATCTCTACTTTTCCGAACGGCTTTTTCCCTGGCGTTCTTCGGAGCGTTTAGGATAGGGGAGTTAGTCGCGAACAGTAGACACGGTTCGGGGGGTCTGCAATTGGTGGATACCTGCCTCAGGGAAGGTACGGTGGTATTGTGGTTGCGGAGGTCAAAGACCGACCAAGTGGGTAAAGGAAGAGAAGTGGTTCTGCATCAGGTTGGCACGGAGTGTTGCCCATATGCATGTGTAGTGGAGTACCTTAAGCAGCGACCGGTGGGACGGTGTTCGCTGCTGGTACACGCCGATGGAACGGCACTGTCTACGTATCAATTTAAAAGAGTTTTAAAAAGCGCACTGCATCGGCTCGGTTTCAAGCAGTCTGACTTCGGGACACACTCCTTTCGGATTGGAGCTGCCACTGAAGCGGCTAGGTTGGGGTTGCCCGACGCGACAGTAAAGCGCATCGGGAGGTGGGACTCAGACCGTTTTCGTTCCTATGTACGGCCAAATGCAGTGGTTTAATGGTGTTGCTTTCTACTTTCAGGGGAACAGAAGCAACTATGGATTGTGGGCCATTCATACGTGTACTGGGCCCATAGGTTAGCCGCAGTTACCGAAGAAAAGGCACAACTGGGCTTTCCTGTTACGGACTTACGCGTAAGGTGGTGTGGCATTCGGGGTCTGCGATGGGCGCAGCTCGACGGTCTCTTGGAAACGTACGCGCAGCGTTACGGTCAGCCCAGTGTTATAATTCTTCATGCCGGCGGGAACGATTTGGGGACAGTTCCCATGAGACGAATGCTAAAGGTGATGAGACGAGACATCGAGAAATGGGTGAAGAAGTTCCCTGGCACGTTCCTTATCTGGTCTGAGATGATCAAGAGAAGATCATGGCGTAATGCGCGCGACCCAGTATGCTTAGATAAGGCTAGACAGAAGATTAACCAGCAGATTGCGAGCTTTGTGAGAAAACAAGGTTTCACTGCCATCCGGTATAAAGATTTTGAACCGGTCGGCGCAGATGATTTTTTCGCAAAGGATAAGGTTCATCTTACGGAAATAGGGTATGAGTTGATGATGTTGGAGTTTAGGGAGAGTGTTTTGCGGGCCTTGGCTTTAATGTCTAGCAGGGGGGGATCGCAGACTCGGGAGGCGTCCCTCGCATGCTCCGTGGCGGGAGGTGAGTTGCCCGGCCCACTGGCCTAAGGGGGCGATGGCCCCACCTCACAGGGCGTGCTTAAAGATAAGCATTGGGGCTTTGGGCAGGGCTCAAAGCGTGAGGTCACTGTTCGTGGCCGGGCTCCTCCCCCGGAAGGAAAGGACTAAATTAGTCATTTAAATAAGTTACGGTTGTTTACATTGTTTCAAAATAAAGCTGTGGCCCGTTGTTTCTCCCAACTCAAGTTGTCGTGTCAGTTATTCCATCAACTAGCCTAAATGGATCATGCATGGGTCATGAACGACGCGGAGGCTGCACAGGCTCCCTGGGTCAGCCTGTAGCGTCACGTGACCCAGCGGAGCCTGTGAGGCTATTAGCCAATCAGGAGCGTCGGGGGGCGTGTCGGAAGCCCGTTTCGCGCCATTGAACACAGCAGCGCGGGCTCCCGACTGGAATCCCACCCTGTATTTTGTTGTTAACAGATGTTATGGTTTATTCTTTAAAAAAAAAAAAAAAAAAAAAGTATATATAATATATATAATATAAATAAGAAATATTGAAATTAATATATATTTTTTGGTTAAAGAATTCGGAGAAGTGGCTATTGTATGTTGTGTATTGTTAATTTATGTCTGTGCGGCGGGAGGTGAGTTGCCCGGCCCACTGGCCTAAGGGGGCGATGGCCCCACCTCACAGGGCGTGCTTAAAGATAAGCATTGGGGCTTTGGGCAGGGCTCAAAGCGTGAGGTCACTGTTCGTGGCCGGGCTCCTCCCCCGGAAGGAAAGGACTAAATTAGTCATTTAAATAAGTTACGGTTGTTTGTTTACATTGTTTCAAAATAAAGCTGTGGCCCGTTGTTTCTCCCAACTCAAGTTGTCGTGTCAGTTATTCCATCAACTAACCTAAATGGATCATGCATGGGTCATGTCCCTCCCACAAGCAGTGCATAGGCACAGGTGAGAAAATAACATAAGTGCATGTATGTGGTGTGTGCCAGTGTGTGTGTGTGCTTGTGCTCTGTGTGAGAAAACAATACAAGTGAGTCTGTGCTGTCTGTGAGTGTGTGTGTGTATGTGCTATGTGTCTGAAAACAGCACAAGTGAATGTGTGCCCTGTATCATACCCCTGGAGTAATGAGTAGGAAGGACAGAAAATGCATAAATCTATATTTATTAATAAACAATTAAAACACCAATAAGAAACAGAAATATCCCATATCTTGTAGTGTTAGTACATACATAGATAAACTGTGTGTATGCATATGTATGTTTGTATACGCTGGATTAGTGTGTGCATCTCAATATATGTATTATATATATATATATATATATATATATATATATAAATATATATATATATACTGTATATGCATATATATAAGAAATAGGTTATATATATTGGCCATTAATAGAGAAATAAGCCCACAATTCATTAGGTTTTGTTTTCTATATTATTTTTCTCTTTTCCTTTTTGTATATCTGTGTATAAAGATGTCATGTAGATGATCAATCAGATATTGCATAGTTTAATTCCCCACACATTAGCCCATATCTTAAAAAAAAGCCAGCTGAAATCCATAGTTCCAGAGTGCCAGGAGAATGCCAGATGAGCCCAGCTGAGCAGAGTAATACTGACCAGAGAACCTGATAGAGAGAGAACTTCAAAAGCTGACCATAAGGGGTAATATACTGTATCTTTATATTAAATAATGTAGAATTCATATAAATATTATATTTATAAATATTGCCGTAATACTTCTTGTAAGTTATCTGTTCTGTCTAAACCCATTGTGTAACCGTATCTTGATTTATGTAAATATATATATCTTTTTAATTATACCTTATTTGTCTGCTTGTTTATTGGCCTATCCAAAAGATCTTATGATTTATGGAAGGTATATATTAATTTCTTACATATATTTAAATTACATAACTTATAACTGTGTGTATATGATATTTAATATTTTGCAAATATATCAATAAAAAACCTGAATGCATGTTTAGAAAAACTACAAAATGTTATAAGTTCATTCTAAACAGCAGGGGCCATGTTAGAAAGATTCAGGGGCCATGTCAGATAGTGTCAGGGGCCATGTCAGATAGATTCAGGAGCCATGTCAGAGCTGCTGTCTTACGGCCTGCACTGGCTCAAGTGAAAAACAGATATGTACAGGAGAAGGAAGGATGATCTGCTCTTTGCTTCTAAGAGGGATGACTGACTCAGGGCAGGTCAGGCAGTACCGCCTCTATCCATGATGTCACTGCTGTGCTAGGCACACACTCCCTGTCAACCTTATCGGTCAGTCATTTAGGAGGAACAACACTCTATCTGAGATGCAAGGCAGGATCTGAGCTGGCTGTGAAATGGCAATAAACATTATCATATTATATGTTATCTCTGTTAAATATGCATGTATTTCATAAATACAAAAAGTATTTCAACATGCTTTAAGTAGATCTTTACAATGGCGTGGTCCAAATTGTGCTGATTTAACTGGCCTGTCGTGACCTGTTAGGAACTCCCTGAGGAATGGGTTTAGAACGCATGGGTGTCAAAACGTGTAAATGTGTCGCACATAAACAACATCCCATGTCAGTTATGAAAGATCACCTTAGTTTACACAGATCCTAGAAACCTAATGGAATGACCACCCTTTTCTCCATACTCATACACAGCAAATGTTTGTCTCTCAACATCTACTGACTGCCATCTTCTTTTTGTACCCACACACTATGCTGAATAATGATGTTAAGTATCTATAAACTATTCATATTTAATTACTTAGGCTTGAGCAGCCAAGAAGCAAAATTAAGACTGATTATAGGTGGGCTCTGTGTGTAATGGGCACCCATGCACCACAGGTCAGCAGGTGTTAAGCACATGTCCACAATGCACATTTTCACACCACTTCTGTTTGTGGTATATTTAAATCACCCTTTGTCATATATGAATGCATGCCGTCACCATTCATCTGTCCACTAGTCAAACGTTAAACACAGTCATACTCAACAATTTTCAACAAAACACTTTACAGAGCAGAAACAGATAATAGGAACCTACAGTATTCAAGTGTAACATATTATGTCAAAAGTTTTCTTCCTTTATCAGTTCTGTTTATATCCTTCTGAATAACCTTGACTCAATATCCTGCTTATTTAAGTAATCTACATCTACGTGGTTACAATACAAGGAACATTTTGTTTGAGAGCTTTGTAGTTAACCTAATTTATCAGTGTAATCTATTCACCATCCTGGATATTATCAATTCTGCGTACAACAATGGTATTGATTTCATTTAAAATGCGTGTCTCAGTGAAACAGAGATAGAAAATCCATAATTATTTCTATTATTTGTTATTGTACAATAGTTTGTTTGTATAAAAACAGTTACCTAATACTGGGGTGGATATATTTAATGTATTTTATATTGCTTGAAGTATTGGTTAGTTAGTTTGGATCTATACTTAAGGGACCCCTGTACAATGAAAAATAAATATATATGTTTGATGACTTTAAGTCAGACTGAGAATATAATTAAGCAAGAAAAAAAGTCATGCAACTAGTTTTTAATTAAAAAACAATGTTTAGGCCTCTGCAGGACCCGGGAGGCATGCAAAATACATTGGTTTAAATATGTGTGGATGAGGGGCATTTACATCTCTGGAGAGCTATGATTTCACTGCTTCTATGTCAGTTAGGGGGAAGGGGTTTGATGTAATTTTGAATATTATCCTCATATCAAACAAAAGTTCTGGATGTCTGTCTGTTCCCTCCTCACCAAGCCCTTCCTCCACTGATATCTACAAACACACACCCATCTCCCAGCTCTCGGAATGTGAAGTAATCAGGGGCATATTATGGTTTTATGTTCAGATCTGTAAGCCCTCAATGATCCAGTTACAACCTTTCCTATTTCTATATCGCAGTCATAAGTTTACCACACAACTACAGGTGGTCCACTGGTTATTGATGAGATACATTCCTGAGAATGTCTTTATAACTTGGATCCCTGATGATGAATAATAATAACAATACTATAATGGCTTGTATGTGGTAATAATAATATAGAGTTATACTGTAATAATGATAATAATAGCCCATGTACTCTTTTAATTCAAACAAACAGAACATAAAACCAAACTCTTACAAAAAGCCTTGGGAGCCTGTTCTTAAGTGTGGGTTGTCTGTAAGTCGGGTCGTCTGTAAACCTAATCATAGTTAAATAGTTAGTAATTGAGGTTGAAAAAACTAAAGACTTTCAGTCCAAGTTTAACTGCAATATGTGGACTAATTGTTAATTGATCCAAAGGAAGGCAAACAGAAAAAAAGCAGTGAAAAAAAAAACAATTCCTTCCTTACCCCAGATACTGGCAATCAGATTTCTCCCTGGATCAATACTCCCTCTCTAATCATCAAGGATAACCCTGAATACCCTTTTTATTTAAAAATCTTATGAGTATATGTGTCTATGTAAGTATACCTTAAGTTAGAAAGTGTCAGGTACACTTACGGACAAAATACTATCTACATATAGACATTTCAGTACATATTACAATGCACTGCATCAGCTTCAGGCAGCCATGAAAGGGCCCTATTAAATCGCCAAATCAAAGTTTCAGAAGCCTGTAAAGGAGCCTGCAAAAGTTACGGCTATTAAATTGGCCTCTTTTAGCGCCCTGCAAATGATCTGGGGGACTTCAGGTGGAAAAACCCTACGGGTTGTCAAGATTTGAACCCCGTCCCAGCTAAGCCTTTGATCTTTCAATCCCGCAAATGTTACAATCGCAAATCACTATTAAATTGCTACAAGTCCTAAAGCCTGCAACTGTTTTCACACCCGTAAATGGCAAATGAAGCCAAAAATCCTACGGGCACTAGAAAGGACACACAAGGGGGTTAAACTCTTGTCCATAGCACTGTGAAAACAAATATAAACACACTACTGTATCTTTAATTATAGGGAAAGCAATGAAAGGTATTAAAATTAATAGCTGCAATAAAAAAATTATGTTTAATTTCCGTGTTATATTGATTCCGGCAATCAATGTGTTAATACATATAATAGAACTCGCATTGACTAGAATATTATATTTATTGATTTTTTCATATTGCATTATTTCTGGAATGCGGGTCCGATCGCAACTCGGACTTCAAAACCATAAGTGATTGAAATGTTACCTCCATGTTTTAGTGACGTAATGATGACGGTCTCTTTTACTATTGACACCATCTAAACCCATAACTAATTTATCATGTTCACACCTGGATTTGGATTCTGGCCATGTCCTTGTGGGCTATTCTAATTTAATCGCTCTGTACAAAAAATGCAAAATGGATTCCTCTAATCGTGAACAGAGTGTTCAAAATCCCAGTTTTCCCAAAATACGTTTGCTGTCCGTGGCTCAAACAGATGCTAATATTGTTAGTTTGGTACATGCTTGATAAAAAAAATAGTGGTCCTTTAAAATGCTGGGGTTGCACTGTAAACTATACAGATCAATTCTGTTTTACTTTAAGGCCCTGTCATTTTCATTATGTATATCAATGACTCACAACTCTCAATTATTTGCATTCCAGAATGGGATGTTCAGACAGTGATCTGCAAAATTAGTTTAAGAGTCATTGCTGCACCAATGTAAATTAATTTCAGGAATAAATTAGTTTCTTGTTCCTTCTTATTATTTTTAGTGTCTTTTTATTGGGTTTGTGAAAGCTGCTTTTCTTCTCCGTGCAATGTAAACTGACAAGCTATACAGTGAAGCAGTACAAAGTGACCTAGCAAATCCAATTAGGGAAGACACATTGTAGTAAAGCATCAATAAACAACTTTACATTTCTGGTGAAGTTCGTTTCACATATCACATTGATTTTAAAAATGTATTTTCAGATCTATTAACCTATTTTCCTTCACAGAAGCTCTGAAATGTGTTTGATATTCTGTGATATATATATATATATATATATATGTATATATATATATATATATATATATATATATATATATATATATATATGTCTGGTGCTGGATGCCATGACTTAATTTACAGCCTTGGCTAATGTTTTTTGGATTAGGAAAAAGACTAGCAAATTAGTACTCATATGCCTATATACAATGTCTGGCAAAAGTATTCCTTGACTTTTTTCCTATTTTGTTACATTACAGCCTAAAATTCAATGTTTTGTTATTGTTTTGATGTTTTGAATTTTATGTGATGGATCAGAACACAATAGTCTAAGTTGGTGAAGTGAAATGAAAAAAATATATACATAAAACTATTTTTTAGAAATAGAAAACAGAAAATTGGCATGTGCGTGTATTCACCCCCTATGTTATGAAGCCCATAAAAAGCTCTGGTGCAACCAATTACCTTCAGAAGTCACTTAATTAGTGATATGATGTCAACCTGTGTGCAATCTAAGTGTCACATGATCTGTCATTACATAAACACACCTTTTTTGAAAGGCCCCAGAGGCTGCAACACCTAAGCAAGAGGCACCTCTAACCAAACACTGCCATGAAGACCAAGGAACTCTCCAAACAAGTAAGGGACAATTTTGTTTAGAAGTACAAGTCAGGGTTAGGTTATAAAAAAATATCCAAATCTTTGATGATCCTCAGGAGCACCATCAAATCTATCATAACCAAATGGAAAGAACATGGCACAACAGCAAACCTGCCAAGAGACGGCCGCCCACCAAAACTCATGGGCCGGGCAAGGAGGGCATTAATCAGAGAGGCAGCACAGAGACCTAAGGTAACCCTGGAGGAGCTGCAGAGTTCCACAGCAGAGACTAGAGTATCTGTACATAGGACGACAATAAGCCGTACGCTCCATAGAGTTGGGCTTTATGGCAAAGTGGGCAGAAGAAAGCCATTACTTTCAGCAAAAAACAAAATGGCACGTTTTGAGTTTGTGAAAGGGCATGTAGGAGACATCCAAAATGTATGGAGGAAGGTGCTCTGGTCTGATGAAACTAAAATTTAACTTTTCGGCCATCAAAGAAAACGCTATGCCTGGCGCAAACCCAACACATCACATCACCCAAAGAACACCACAGTGAAACACGGTGGTGGCAGCATCATGCTGTGGGGATGTTTTTCAGCAGTTAGGACTGGGAAACTGGTCAGAGTTGAGGGAAAGATGGATGGTGCAAAATACAGGGATATTCTTCTGCAAAACCTGTACCACTCTGTGCGTGATTTGAGGCTAGGACGGAGGTTCACCTTCCAGCAGGACAATGACCCCAAACACACTGCTAAAGCAACACATGTGTGGTTTAAGGGGAAACATGTAAATGTGTTGGAATGGTCTAGTCAAAGCCCAGTCCTCAATCCAATAGAAATCTGTGGTCAGACTTAAAGATTGCTGTTCACAAGCTCAAACCATCCAACTTGAAGGAGCTGGAGCAGTTTTTCAAGGGAGAATGGGCAAAACTCCCAGTGGTAAATGGTGGCAAGCTCCTAGAGACTTATCCAAAGCGACTTGGAGCTGTGATTGCTGAAAAAGGTGGCTCTACAAAGTATTGACTTTAGACGGGTGAATAGTTATGCACATTTACTTTTTCTGTTATTTTGTCCTATTTGTTATTTGCTTCTCAATAAAAAAAAAAAAAAAACATCTTCAAAGTTGTGGGCATGTTTTCTAAATTAAATGCTGCAAATCCTCAAACAATTCCAGGTTGTGAGACAACAAAACATGAAAAATGCCAAGGGGGGTGAATACTTTTGCAAGTCACTGTATGTACTGTATGTGTACATTTGCTTGTCTAAAACAAGTCAGAAAATTAATTTCCAGATCATAATCCCAAGAAATACAATGTTCCCACTGCATAGTGGGAAACTAGCTAGGAACATGTGAATGAGCTCATAATACGTTTTATTCTTATAGCATATGCCTGCTGTGTGTGTATATATATATATATATATATATTTGTGGGCACATTTGTGTGTCCCAGCTCAACTTCCCAAAATACAGTGTAATAACTGTTTTTCTCAGAACTCTGAGCTGGAAGCAGTCTTTTTAACTTGCTTTAGACATTCAGATGTGAACACAGATGTACTTTTTATTTACTATATATATATATATATATATATATATATATATATATATATATATATATATATATATATATATATATATAAACAGTATATCACAAAAGTGAGTACACCCCTCACATTTTTGTAAATATTTTATTATATCTTTTCATGTCACAACAATGAATAAATGACACTCTGCTACAATGTAAAGTAGTAAGTGTACAGCCTGTATACACTCAACTCACAGCTTTTAATGTCTAAACTGTTGGCAACAAAAGTGAGTAGACCCCTAAGTGGAAATGTCCAAATTGGGCCCAATTAGCCATTTTTCCTCGCTGGTGTCATGTGACTCATTAGTGTTACAAGGTCTCAGGTGTGAATGGGGAGCAGGTTTGTTAAATTTGGTGTTATCGCTCTCACATTTTATTAGATTGCAAAGAAACCGGTAACCCAATTTACATAACTAAAGATAAACCTCACAGCTTGTGATGTAAAGGGAAGGTTTCTGCGTTTTACTAGGAATATAATATACCTATGTATTTATCTACTTTTATAGAAAAAGCATATAACACTTATAAGCCCATCTGAAAGTCTAAAAAGTTAAAAACGTATCACCTGCTCAGGTTTCCCAGAAATACAGTCATCGTACTGCATTCTGGTGTGACTTGGGTGGGGGCATGCAGATGAGATACAATGTACCTTACTCTTTGAATCCAAATTACCATTTTAAACATGGTTCCTTTGTAGCATATGCTTGCTGTATTAAACAGCTTTTAAGAAAATCTCATGATTAGGTTAGGCACAAGCCAGAAACCCAATCACAAACAGAACTGTTTTGTGGTTAAAATATTGACATTTCTGTAATTTATTTTATTAAGAAGTAATTTTGTCAGTGACCATCTCTCAGTAGCATGTTGAAAAATTTTGCTGAGTGATGGTCACTGATTGGCTAATATGAGACACTGCCGACCCAGTATGACCATACTGTGTCTTCATGAGCAACAGAGAGCACACACATACAGGTACTATTTGTATCATTTTAGGTAGAACAAAACAGATCTTTTCAGGGAGCCTGAGTTTAAAACGTTTAAATTGGACTAAACCAGATGCTGCAAACATGCTGGCTGTCTACATAGATCCTTAATGGATGGGCTGCCTTTAAGTGACGTCAGCTGTCTCCCCAGCTTCTAGTTGTAGTTGATAATTGTATCTGGTGCTTGATTCCAAGGGCGTAGGAACCAAAATAAATCTGGGGGGTAGAGAGAATATATATATATATATATATATATATATATATATATATATATATATATATATATATATATATATATATAAAAATAAATATATATTATATATCTGTAGTACCTTCCCACTCTCTCCTCCACTTTCTCCCCAGGGCCTTCCCCACTCCCTCCACAGTAACTCCCTAACTCTCTCCCCAGCACCTCCGCCACTCTCTCCCCAGAACATCCCCCCTATCTCCCCAGAATATTCCCCACTCTCTCCCCAGCACCTTCCCCTACTATCTCCCCAGCACCTTCCCCTACTATCTCCCCAGAACCTCCCCCCACTATCTCCCCAGAACCTCCCCCCACTATCTCCCCAGAACCTCCCCCCACTGTCTCCAGAACCTCCCCCCACTATCTCCCCAGCACCTCCCCCACTCTCTCCCAGGCACCTTCCCCAGTCTCTCCCCAGCCCCTCCCCCAGTCTCTCCCCAGCACCTCCCCCACTCTCTCCCAGGCACCTTCCCCAGTCTCTCCCCAGCCCCTCCCCTGTCTCTCCCCAGCACCTTCCCCAGCACATACCCCACTCTCTCCCCAGCACCTCCCCCCTCTCTCCCCAGCACATACCCCACTCTCTCCCCAGCACCTTCCCCCCTCTCTCCCCAGCACCTTCCCCCCTCTTTCCCCAGCACCTTCCCCCCTCTCTCCCCAGCATCTCCCTCAGCACCTCCCTTATTTGCAATACCTTCAGCTCACTTCCTGTACCTTTGGTTGTCTGAATATTTCTGATAGCTTGGCTCACAAGATCATGCGAGAGTTGGTTTTCAGAGTAACCCGGAAGTTACAGGAGCAGGAGGTGAGGGAATGGTATCGGGGAGGGAGTATAAGGTTATATACTTTAGAATCTGGGGGGATTTGTCACCCCCATCCCACCGTTCTTTTGTCCCTGCTCTCTTCTTAAATTTGCTTAAGTTCAATTATAAATATCAAGATAGTTGTCAAATGTACAATATTGTGTTACAAGTATTAGATGCAGATCCATGTGTGCAGATTAAGAATATCCACTGATTATTATTATTATTATCAACCATTTTATATTAAAGGGAAATGGAAGATTCTATATTTCACTACGAACATAATATAACTATGTATCTATTTACTTTTATGTACTTTTTTAAATTAAGAAATGCCTAAAAGATCTGTTTTGTTCTGCCTAAAACTATACAAATAGTACCTGCTTGGGTCTGCCCTCTATTGCTCATGAAGACATAGTACGGTCATACTGGATCTGCAGTGTTTTATATTAGCCAATCAGTGACCTTCTCTCAGCAACATTTCTCAACATGCTATAGAGAGATGGTCACTGACTGGCCAATTGCAAACACTGCACTTCAGAGTCTCTGTGTTCATGAGCTGCAGAGAGCAGACCCAAGCAGGTACTATTTATATGATTTTATGCAGGAAAAAAATGAAGGACTTCTTAGTAAA
The DNA here is from genome assembly GCA_027410445.1 of Discoglossus pictus. Classification (NCBI taxonomy): domain Eukaryota; kingdom Metazoa; phylum Chordata; class Amphibia; order Anura; family Alytidae; genus Discoglossus; species Discoglossus pictus. Next base: position 442,616,715 of record CM050163.1, read on the forward strand.
ATAAAGTACATAAAATAAGTAGATACATAGGTATGTTATATTCATAGTGAAATATAGAAACTTTCCATGTCCCTTTGAATATTCTTATTATGCATAACTGGAAGTACTTTATTCCATGTCTAATACTTGTAATACACTATTGTACTGAGCTACATTAGACATGGAGCTACAAGACTATCTTGATATTTTCTAATTGAACACAAGTGCAATGATTTAATCTTAAGCATATATAAGGAACCAAGCATCAGCACCGGATTTGATTATCAACTACAACTAGAAGCAGGGGAGACAGTTGACGTCACTTAAGGCATCCCATCCATTAAGGACCTATGTAGACCACCAGCATGTTTGCAGCATCTGGTTTAGTCCAATTTAAACGTTTAAAACTAAGGCTCCCTGGTGAGACCTTTTAGAGTGATTGTGTTGTCCTAATAAAGATGACCATAAAAGAATTAAGTATGGTGTCATCTACAGAGGAGACATATCTTATTATGTGTTTCTGTGTTAAGATGTGTTCCCAGTTGTATACTGGGCAGCTTGCCCAGAGACACATTTGTCATTAGGACTAGCTTTCCTCTCCAGGGAAGTTGATAAAGGCACCAGCATGGAAAGAAATGTGACAGTTGTCAACGCAAAAAGGACAAAGTTTGAAGGTTTTATAGACTTTCATAGACTTATGTCCCTGTACTGTGCCTCTCATGCCTTCCCTAATTGTTAACAGTGCATTGCTGTGCCATTGTTTGCTTGCCTTAGTTTTTCAGATACAGCCTGGTGTTTCATAATTCAAAAACCTAGGTTTTACGTTGATAGAATGCTCTGTTATACATAAGAAAAAATACAAAGCCTAGAAAGGGCGCATTATCTTATACCTTTCTAGTCACATTCTTATGGATTCAACACATGAGAATTGCAGTGGTGGTTTTATTGCTGATATAATACTATAACAATGCATACGCTCTGAGTTAGTATAAGGTCCTTCTGAAATAAAAGCTTCTTTGCAGATGGGAATTTCTTATCTTGTCCGTGTGATTCATATTTTGTAATTATTGGTGTCCTTGATACATGACTGTATTTCTTTGTAGGAGCCTAGAACTGGCGACCTCAATATTCTCATAGAAATGCTGCACAGACCCATTATTAGGCTTTGCGCTCTCTCGGTTCCATATTTGATGTGAAATATGCTATTTTTTTTTGTGATTCTTATTATAGGATCTATAAAGTGCCTAAGATAATGTGATATCTTTAATGACACTTTTGTTCTCAGTGAATATTAATTGAAGCATTTAGTTTTTGTGCTGTTTTACTCTTTTCTTTAAACAGTAATTAGGTGATGAAAGGTATAAAACTATAGGAGTTTGACTATAGAAAGGCTGTTTCTTGATTCTTAGAGATTTGATTTTCAAAGGGACATTATACTTTTATATCAAAGAGAGTAAAAAAGTAGACTTAATGACTATAATTTATCTATTATATGGTAGTCTATTTATCAAAATGTTGGCAGCGTAAAAACAACCTGTTTGAAATAGATAGAAAATTGAATAGTTAGAGGGGAATAATTCACTGTTACAAACTCCTGAAGTTCGAATGATTCAACCAAATGAGCATGTTCTTTCTGCTAATCTCCCTCTATTATGAATGTTAAATAATGACCCAAGATATGAGTCAGGAGAGAGGATCTTGAAATTTTATTTCTGCCAAAAATAGGTAAACTCTAGATCAATTATCTAGCATTAATGTGGATGTTTTTTAGAATAACAATACCTTGTAAGTACCTGTAGTTATAGGTGAAGTTTTAGTTTCTACTCTGGTCCTTTGCCAAGACCAAAATGAACTTTGACTTAAATAAATATTTAATAAGTTACAAAATTATTGAGGCTGAAAAACTTGTAGTCCATTAGGTTCAACTTTTTTGAGTCTCCTCTGATCTCTGTAATATGCGGTTTAATTGTTAATTGATAATTGAATAGCCTACTTTAAGACTCTGACATTGTGGTAAACAGTTGGCTTCAAGCTCCACAGTCTAACTTCCTGCCTCCCATTTTGAATCTAATATATTTAACCTGCTTATACTGTAAGGCCAAGATCCCATCAGTAAGTGATAAGAGTGTGATTTTTCACTCCCTAAGCCTTATGTGTAATTACATGGTACTCATTAAAATGCTCATCATGTCAATGCTTAGAGATTGCTAAACAACTCAAGCTCACCATTAGATGAATAGCATGAACAGCTATTACATGGCATTCACTAAGTTCTAGTGAGTGTTCGCTAAGTGGCAAAAATGAGTGAGCAGTCACCTGCAAAAACATTAAAACACTTTGCGAGTCCCTTGGAGAGACTCACTAAGAGAGGAGATGCATTCAGAAAATAGGAAACTTAGATATGCCTTTAAGATATATTACATGACCCAAAAAGTTATAACATTTATCTCATCCCTTTGAGATTGAACTTATATTATACTTTAATAATGCCGTCACTTTTCCCATTTCAGCATTTTCGTTAATCTTTCATTGGTGGTGGGAGAGTTTGTTGTTTCCAGCCAGTGTTATTGAAGATACTAGAATGTTGTAATTTATGTGTAAAATTTCCAAAGGCGTGGATAATAAAAATATGTATGCATCTAATGGTTTATCTGTCTGGAGAAATCCTGCAAAGTGATGTCGCGAACATCAAATTTTCGGCTCGCGAACCGCGGATGCGAATTTCCTCAAATGTTCGCGAACGGATGCACAACGGCGAACCACCATAGACTTCAATGGGCAGGCGAATTTAAAAACCCACAGGGACTCTTTCTGGCCACAATAGTGATGGGAAAGTTGTTTCAAGGGGACTAACACCTGGACTGTGGCATGCCGGAGGGGGATCCATGACAAAACTCCCACGGAAAATTACATAGTTGATGCAGATTCTGGTTTTAAGCAATAAAGGGCATAAATCACCTAACATTCCTAAATTGTTTGGAATAACATGCTTTAAAACATCAGGTATGATGTTGTATCGATCAGGTAGTGTAAGGGTTACACTCGCTTCACAGTAACAGACCAATCTCCCCGTTTAATGCACCGCAAACAAACGCAAACAGTCCCTTTGCACAACCGCAAACTCCCCATTTGCACAAGGTTGGATACCAAGCTAGCCATGTCCCGTTCCTTGTCCTCACTGATGTCATTGAAGGTCTCTTCCTCCACTCAGCCACCAAGGGTCCCCGAAAGGTGACAACAAGCCCCCTGGGACGCCTGCTGTGCTTGGTCTTCCACCTCCTCAAAGCCACCTTCCTCCTCTGACTCCTCTTCTTCAGACTCCTCTCTCTGCGTTGCCTCTGTCTGCGTTATTATAAGGTGTGTAGTGTTAAGTAGTACTATTCCTATCGGTTTAATCCCTGTTACGTCCACTATTAGGGGACGTGTATATGGCATGGATTTTTGGAACAGGGAGATGGAAAAAGATGCTTGGTCGGACCTCCTACTTCGAATTTGGGGCACTGCACGTGCAATGTAATGTGCCACCAGATAGGAGTGGTGTAGTCATGTCCCGTTCCTGCAATCTAAGGTGCCACCAGATAGGAGTGGTGTATTAAGTTGTACTATTCATTCATAGTGTCGATATCTATAGTTATGGCGAGGTAGTCTGTTACCTGACGGTCGCGTCGTTCTCTGAGGGTGGACCCTGAAGAGCTGTGGCGATGCATAGGACTTAAAAAGCTCTGCATGTCCTCCATCAACAACACGTCTGTAAAGCGTCCTCTCCTTGAGGAGGAGGATTATGTTCACATCTTCCGCTGTTAGATTGCCATTGTGCTGTGACATCCCCCTTAAACGCTGTGTAAAGCATACTTTTTAATTTATTTTGGAAGTGCTGCATCCTTTCCGACTTCTGGTAATTCGTTAACATTTCAGGCACTTTCTGCTTATACCGGGGTTCTAGAAGCATGGACACCCAGTACAGGTCGTTCTCCTTCATCCTTTTTATACAAGGGTCCCTCAACAGGCACGACAGCATGAAAGACCCCATTTAAACAAAGTTGGATGCCGAGCGAGTCATGTCCCGTTCCTCATCCTCAGTGATCTCACTGAAGGTATGTTCTTCCCCCCAGCCACGTACAACACCACGGGTACCAGATAGGTGACAACGAGCACCCTGGGATGCCTGTTGTGGTTGGTCTTCCTCCTCTTACTCAAAGCCACATTCCTCCTCTGACTCCTCTTCCTCACAATCCTCTTCCAGCGTTGCCGCAGGTCCAGCAAGCGATGCTGATAAGGCTGTTTCTGGCGGTGATGGTGACCACAACTCTTCCTCTTCACGCTCATCTACGGCCTGATCCAGCACTCTTCGCAGGGCACGCTCCAGGAAGAAAACAAATGGTATGATGTCACTGATGGTGCCCTAGGTGCGACTGACCAGGTTTGTCACCTCCTCAAAAGGACGCATAAGCCTACAGGCATTGCGCATGAGCGTCCAGTAACGTGGCAAAAAAATCCCCAGGTCTGCAGAGGCTGTCCTAGCACCCGGTCATACAAATACTCGTTAACAGCCTTTTCTTGTTGGAGCAGGTGATCGAACATTAGGAGTGTTGAGTTCCAACGTGTCGGGCTGTCTAAAATCAAGCGCCTCGCTGGCATGTTGTTTCGCCGCTGGATATCTGTAAAGTGCGCCATGGCCGTGTAGGAACAACTGAAATGGGCACACACCTTCCTGGCCTGCTTCAGGATGTCCTGTAAGCCTGGGTGCTTATGCACAAAGCGTTGTACAATCAGATTACACACATGTGCCATGCACGGCACATGTGTCAACTTGCCCAAATTCAATGCCGCCAACAAATTTCTTCCGTTGTCACAAACCACTTTGCCAATCTCCAGTTGGTGCGGAGTCAGCCACTGATCGACCTGTGCATTCAGGGCGGACAGGAGTGCTGGTCCGGTGTGACTCTCTGCTTTCAGGGAAGTCAACCCCAAGACGGCGTGACACTGCCGTATCCGGGATGTGGAATAGTACCTGTGGAGCTGGGGGGTTGCCGTTGATGTGGAGCAAGACATAGCAGCAGCAGAAGAGGACTCAGCCGAGGAAGTTATGGAAGAGGATGCAGTAGGAGGTGTAGAGGAGGTGGCAGCAGGCCTGCATGCAAGTCGTGGCGGTGTCACCAACTCCTCTGCAGAGCCACGTATTCCATGCTTGGCAGCAGTCACCAGGTTTACTCAATGCGCAGTGTAGGTGATATACCTGCCCTGACTATGCTTTGCAGACCAGGTATCCGTGGTCAGATGGACCCTTGCCCCAACGCTGTGTGCCAGAGATGCCATTACTTCCTTTTGCACAATCGAGTACAGGTTGGGGATTGCCTTTTGTGCAAAGAAATTTCGGCCGGGTACCTTCCACTGCGGTGTCCCAATAGCTACAAATTTTTTGAACGCCTCAGACTCCACCAGCTTGTATGGTAAAAGCTGGCGGGCTAAGAGTTCAGACAAGCCAGCTGTCAGTTGCCGGGCAAGGGGGTGACTTTGTGACATTGGCTTCTTACGCTCAAACATGTCCTTGACAGACACCTGACTGGGGACAGATGAGCAGGGACTGCTCAGGGCGAGACACGGAGTGGCGGATGGTTGAGAGGGGGAAAGCAGGGCAGCAGTGGTTGACGTGGCTGAAGATGCTGGACCAGGAGGAGGATGGCGGCTTTGACTTTGTGTGCTGCCTGTACTCATGTGTTGATCCCATAGGCGTTTGTGATGTGACATCATGTGCCTTCGCAAAGAAGTTGTACCTAGGTGGGTGTTGGACTTCCCACGACTCAGTTTCTTTTCGCACAGGTTGCAAATGGCATTGCTGTTGTCACAGGCAGACACACGAAAAAATTGCCACACTGCTGAGCTTTGCAATGACAGCATTCTGGTGGTGGCAACAGCATGCGTTGATTGGCGTGCTATCTGGTTGACCCCGGGTGCCGATGCATGCTGTCTGACTGTGCCACTAGCTACTTTCGACGACCTCCCGCTGCTTCCAAGTCGTCTCCTCCTCCTCTCTGTCTCCCCATCTGAACTTTCCTCCTGTTCTTCTTCTCTTATAGCGGGCACCCACGTGACATCCATGGACGCATCGTCATCATCAACCACTTCACTTGTATCTGACAACTCAACAAAGGAAGCAGCACCGGGTACAACATCATCATCATCAGACCATACGTCCATGTGTGTAATGCTGCCTGACTGGGACATATCCCTGTTATCTGCATCCTCTGGCACTAATGTTTGTGCATCACTCATTTCTTCCAACGGATGTGTAAATAACTCTGCTGATGGATCAAGTGAAGCGGCTGTGGTGCTAGTGTTGGTGGTGGCGGCAGGCGGGCGAGTGGTAACTGAAGAGATGCCCGAAACTAAGCTGGAGGAGGATGGTGCGTCTAGGTTCCAAGCGGAAGCTGTAGAAGATTGGGTGTCCTGTGTTAGCCAGTCAACCATGTCCTCAGAACTTTTCAAGTTCAGGGTACGTTGCCTCTGAAAACTGGGCATTATTCTAGCGCCAAAGGGAATCACAGCACCACGACCACGACGGCCCCTGCGGGGTGGCCTGCCTCTGCCTGTCATTTTTTTTACGATTAGTGGTACTATGCCTGCAAGCTACTGTGACACCAGATATGAGTGTCACTGTGCACTGGCAAAAGTTGGCAGAGTAGATGCAATAGCCCTCACACACACGCCTGTAGGCAGGCAACTGATATTCAATCGATTACAGTCAAAAAAGGGTTCTTTTATGTCACTGTACACTACGGTTGCACCAGATATGAGTGTCACTGTGCACTGGCAAAAGTTGGCAGAGTAGATGCAATAGGCCTCACACACACGCCTGAAGGCAGGCAACTGATATTCAATCAATTACAGGAAAAAAAGGGTTGTTTTATGTCACTGTACACTACGGTTGCACCAGATATGAGTGTCACTGTGCACTGGCAAAAGTTGGCAGAGTAGATGCAATTGGCCTCACACACACGCTAGCAGGCAGGCATATGCAATTAGATTACACAGAAAAAAAATATAAAATAAAATAAATGATGTTCTAGCCATAAAAAGGGCTTTTTGGGTTGCTGTCTGCAGCAGATATCAAATGAGTCCTTCAGGTGTGTAGTGAAAGTTAAATACACAGCCTGGCTATCTATTTCCCTATTAAATCAGCAGCAGGTAGAATATATGTCCTCTCTCAACGAATGTAGCTTCAGAATGATTCTAAAATGGAGGCTGTCCTTTAGATGGAAGGCCATGGAAGGGATTGTATGCTGCTGATTGCCTGGAATGTGTCGGTTGCACCAAATATGACGTATCACTGCGCACTGGCAAAAGTTGGCAGAGTAGATGCATTAGGCCTCACACACATGCCTGTAGGCAGGCAACTGATATTCAATCGATTACAGTCAAAAAAGTGTTGTTTTATGTCACTGTACACTACAGTTGCACCAGATATGAGTGTCACTGTGCACTGGCAAAAGTTGGCAAAGTAGATGCAATAGGCCTCACACACACGCCTGTAGGCAGGCAACTGATATTCAATCGATTACAGTCAAAAAAGGGTTCTTTTATGTCACTGTACACTACAGTTGCACCAGATATGAGTGTCACTGTGCACTGGCAAAAGTTGGCAGAGTAGATGCAATAGCCCTCACACACACGCCTGTAGGCAGGCAACTGATATTCAATCGATTACAGTCAAAAAAGGGTTCTTTTATGTCACTGTACACTACGGTTGCACCAGATATGAGTGTCACTGTGCACTGGCAAAAGTTGGCAGAGTAGATGCAATAGGCCTCACACACACGCCTGTAGGCAGGCAACTGATATTCAATCAATTACAGAAAAAAAAGGGTTGTTTTATGTCACTGTACACTACGGTTGCACCAGATATGAGTGTCACTGTGCACTGGCAAAAGTTGGCAGAGTAGATGCAATAGGCCTCACACACACGCCTGAAGGCAGGCAACTGATATTCAATCAATTACAGGAAAAAAAGGGTTGTTTTATGTCACTGTACACTACGGTTGCACCAGATATGAGTGTCACTGTGCACTGGCAAAAGTTGGCAGAGTAGATGCAATTGGCCTCACACACACGCTAGCAGGCAGGCATATGCAATTAGATTACACAGAAAAAAAATATAAAATAAAATAAATGATGTTCTAGCCCTAAAAAGGGCTTTTTGGGTTGCTGTCTGCAGCAGATATCAAATGAGTCCTTCAGGTGTGTAGTGAAAGCTAAATACACAGCCTGGCTATCTATTTCCCTATTAAATCAGCAGCAGGTAGAATATATGTCCTCTCTCAACGAATGTAGCTTCAGAATGATTCTAAAATGGAGGCTGTCCTTCAGATGGAAGGCCCTGGAAGGGATTGTATGCTGCTGATTGCCTGGAATGTGTCGGTTGCACCAAATATGACGTATCACTGCGCACTGGCAAAAGTTGGCAGAGTAGATGCAATAGGCCTCACACACATGCCTGTAGGCAGGCAACTGATATTCAATCGATTACAGTCAAAAAAGTGTTGTTTTATGTCACTGTACACTACAGTTGCACCAGATATGAGTGTCACTGTGCACTGGCAAAAGTTGGCAGAGTAGATGCAATAGGCCTCACACACACGCCTGTAGGCAGGCAACTGATATTCAATCGATTACAGTCAAAAAAGGGTTCTTTTATGTCACTGTACACTACGGTTGCACCAGATATGAGTGTCACTGTGCACTGGCAAAAGTTGGCAGAGTAGATGCAATAGGCCTCACACACACGCCTGTAGGCAGGCAACTGATAGTCAATCAATTACAGAAAAAAAAGGGTTCTTTTATGTCACTGTACACTACGGTTGCACCAGATATGAGTGTCACTGGCAAAAGTTGGCAGAGTAGATGCAATTGGCCTCACACACACGCTAGCAGGCCGGCAAATGCAATTAGATTACACAGAAAAAAATAATAAAATAAAAGAAATGATGTTCTAGCCCTAAAAAGGGCTTTTTGGGTGGCTGTCTGCAGCAGATATCAAATGAGTCCTTCAGGTGTGTAGTGAAAGCTATCTATTTCCCTATTAAATCAGCAGCAGGTAGAATATATGTCCTCTCTCAACAAATGTAGCTTTAGAATTATTCTAAAATGGAGGCTGTCCTTCAGATGGAAGGCCCTGGAAGGGAGTGTATGCTGCTGATTGGCTGGAATGTGTCTGCTGACTGTAAGGTGCAGGGTCAAAGTTTCCTCAATGATAAAGAATAGGGGGCAGACTGAAAAGCGCATGTGTTCGCCGTTCGTTGCGAACGCGAACATGCGAAAATCGCCGCAAATAGTTCTCCGGCGAATTGTTCGGGACATCACTAATCCTGCAGTATAATTCCTTGTTTGTTTCCAGAATATCAATCTTGGGAATCAATGAGTTAATACATATCAGGCCACCGATATCGTCTAGAACATTTCCTTCATTCATTTTTATTATTTTGTACATAGCAGGATTGCGCGTCTGACCGCATATCGGACTCTTAAACGCTAATTTACTGACATATAACCTTCATGTTCTACTGACGTCATGATACGGTCTCATTTTCTATTGGCTGTTTCTAAATGGGTAGTTACAGCCTTGCTTAACTGATCACAACCATGCCCTGAAATGCTACATACGATTGCATGGTTTACGGTTTCGGCTTTCGTCCCGTAACTTGCGGGCTTGTTCGATTTAATCGCTCTGTAATTGTAGCAAATTTCAAGCGCACAGCAAGCTGCCCACATACAGCCTGTATAACGTGATTTACGGCCTTACAATTGAATGAAGACCAAAGTGTTTATAGTTTCTGTAATCATTACATAGCTTTTCAAAATCTATCAGTAGTTGTATATGTAGGGGGAAAGCTGTTTTTAGAAATTAAATAGCCTGTCCTTCACAGTTGGTTTTACCTGGGCAAGCTCTACATTGTTTGAGCTGCTTTCTCAACACACAAGGGCAATGCTAACTAATAACATTTCTACATAATTCAGTTAAAGCAGCTAAAATCCATCTCTGCATTCCATATCAATTCCAATCTCTACAGGTTGATAAATTGGTGGCTATCGCTACAGCATAATTGCATATAACAATCAATAAAGTAAAGACAATATATGTTTAATTTCTAAAAGAATTTTCCTATTTCATGTCAACTTTTGAGATACCTCTTCTTTTAACAAGGCAGCATTTCTGACATTACTAATGGGAAGTATGTCTGACACGGATGTCAAGAGATAAGCCCTCTGAATGGTGGTGACACCAACTCTACCTCAGTGGAACAGAGACACACTCCGTTTTCTCTCTAGTTATGCAAGCTCATTCCCCTCACCACATTACCTAGTTGTGATGCATTCTTACATTTTTTTAAAGACACTAATAAAATAAATCTCTGCTGCAAATAGCCCCACGTCTTATATGTCTCTCAAAAGCTTTAACACAGTACATGAATTGTGAGGCTGATTCTCAGACCTCTCCTTGGGGACTGCTGATGTTAACATCACATAGGTCATCCACACTCCAGCCACTATCGATCCAATTCTGCTGGGGGAGAATTGAACTGGAGACCCATCACATTGTATGTATTGTTTGATGTCTGCTCTTTCAGAAAAAAAATATATAAATTCAACAAATCACATGGGGAGTACATTTCAAAAGAAATATAAAGGCACAAGAGGGAAAGACTTAGAAATAAGGGTACCATTTTTTTATTTGTTGAAATGGTTGTGTATATAACGAATGATTTCTCATTAAAAATGGTAGTATTTGAACACATATTTAAATATGCATTATAGGGCTGTCTTTAACAAAGAACAAGGATTAATAAGAGTTTTAGTTTTAAAAATACATAGCAAGTGGGCAGATTAGACAATTAAATCAGTTCTTGTATTCTGTAATTAATTGTCATTTCTAAAGATAGTTCAAAAAGAGAAAGTTTTGTGATAACCTCACTACTACTAATATTGATCATTATTTTAGAAGCCTTCAGCATCCTATCTGCTCTGTATATCAACATCATTACAACCTCTTCAGAGTGTTAGGTTTATTGACCAGAATAACTTGTATATTGCAGCCTAGTAGGAAGGGAAACAAGGCTGTAGAGTATTTACTTTTTTTAAAAGGACATGCAATTTTTACCTGTTTGTGTCTGCCCTCTGTAGATCATGCAATTTATGAAAACACAGAATGTGAACTGCAGTGTTTTAAATGATTGAATCAGAGACCTCTCTCAAGTAGCATATTGCAGAATGTTGCCACTGATTGGTTACTATGATACACAGCAACCCATGTAGTTAGAAGTACATTGTCTTTATGAGCTGCAGAGGAGATAATCATTAAAGAACTATGGCCCCCATTCTATGGCTCCTGTAAGAATTCTTGTACAGCAGTTACAGGTGTTTTGTAATGCAATTTTCAGAGCTATTATATGGTTACTGCAAAAAAGAATCCCTGAAAACGTACTGACTCACACCCAGGAAGGATTTTCATTGCTCTTTGTAGCAATGTGTTCTCATTGCACTCTGTGTGTAGTCTCCATAGCAATGTTACAGAATGGTAGCTACTAACTTGAACACAATACACTAGCTCTAATACCCTCCCTTATCCCTTTCTATCTACATGAACCCCTTTGCATGGCATGGACATATTTAAATAATAATACAAATGTGCAGGGCATTTATGACCCCTCCGTCTATGACCCTCTAACACCTATGAGCCCGGGTATCCCTCAAGATCTGCCCTTAGTACCCGCTACTCCTTATTAACCAGGGGATCCCAGGGATCCCTGCCAAATACCCACTACCCGTATGAGCCAGAGGATTCCTGGGTTCCCCCCTCTAATAATCAATGCCCCCTGTGACCCAGGGTATCCCTGGGATACCCTGTCAATACCCACTACCCTCTTTGAGCTCTGATATCTCTTGAAATTCCCCCTTAATTCCCACTACCCCATATGTGCCAGGGGATATACCAACTAAAGTATATACATGGGGGTCCTTTTGAACTCCCATGGCACCTAATATTAACCACTATACCATGAAGGTCTCAATGAACTCACATGGTATACTAAGCTATTACTTCCATGGTACCTAAAGTTAATCCCTATATCACGTGGGTCTTCAAAGACCCCTCTAGCATCCTTCCTACCATCACAGGGGTCCATTTTGGCCCCCATGGACCCTAACTCCTCCCATATGTGTCCTAACACTCAATACATAAAAATAATACAAAAAATACAACAAATATTAAATCTACAGGGGGGGAAATATACATAACCTATCCTTTTGACACCCTCCAGAGATAATCATCAATGCCTTAGTCATCACACTTTAGCCCTTAGAATCAAGTATTTGAATTACTCCTGCAGCATATCTGAATGGTTAATCTTAGAAGTTAACTTTTGGTGCCACAGGGGTCCACAAGGACCCCATGGTCATATCTTAGTATGCCTTAGGGTCCGTTGAGACCCCATGGTATAGGGGATTAATATTAGGGTAAGGACCCCTGTGGTATAAGGCTTAATTTTGAGTATTCATGGACCCTCGGGATCATAGCTTAGTAAACCGTGGTGTTTAGTTTACACCAACATGGCATAGAGGTAAGTATTAGGTACCATGGAGTTCCATAAGGATCCCATGATTATATTTTAGTTGAGGGATCCCTGTTCTCAAATCCAATACAGTTAAGGTCTTAGCTTCTTCATAGCGACACATTTAAAGTGTCTAGGCTTCTCTGAGGCATTTTTCTGCCTTTACTGGTGGCATGTGATAGAGGTTTTTATGGAACAGTTACTCTGGGCTTACGATATTAGAGACATTCAAGCACTTGGATAGCATTACTCAGAGGTTAGATTTACATATGTGATGTGATGGCTCTATGGTGAATAATAAGTTAATTGACTTGGTTTTATTCTTATGGGAGGCATAGAATGGAGGCCTATTTTAATAAAATTAAGTATGCAAATATAAAGAGATACATAGGTATATTATAATCCTACTGAAATCCAGAAATCTTCCATATTTCTTTAACCATTAAATGCAATCAAATGCTGCCCTATAACTGCCACTCCTTTTATTTGCTTAGCTACTTTGTCAACAGGGGAACCTTGTAGACTGGTGGTATTTCTGTTACACCTATTGAAAGCACAGTGAAGTATGGAATGCCATACTGAAGCAGCTAAATTGTTTTCTGAATCCAAAACACTTCCTACAGAAAACATAAATTATAGGTATGCTGCTCCATGACAGCATAACTACATATAATAGTTGTAGTTAACAAAGTCTGCATTTATTTTTTTTCAGTAAACAATATGCCCATTACCAAGTCTAGTTATTCAAAAGAACCCACTGTGCTTTTAAGCATTGGCAACTTAACTGGAAATAATTGCGTATGTATTTAAACATATTTGTATTTAAACATATTTGAGTAGTTAACATGTATATCAGATTATTTTTGCATTGTTGAATAGTTGAGTAAGTGTTGCTTTTCATTTTGGACAGAACAGCAGCAATTGTATATATTTTGTTTTATCATTGTTAATTAATGCATGTTAAACCTTAAGTCTGTACAATACATTTTTAGAGGCATAATAATAATATTCAAACTAGGTAATCGGCGAACTATTGTTTGCACTGTTTGAACAAGCAGCTTGAAAGATCCAATACAATTCCCTCCCATTTTCCATTTTTATCTATTGCCCTTACTTAAAATGGAGCATACTGACATGTGACCAATCAGAGCTGTCATTTGTCAATCTAACTTGCTCCATGAAGCTTTTTATCTTTGTGCTCACAGTAGTAATCTGTAGTTCTCATAATCTGGTCAGGTTACCATGATTGTGATGTCATGACTTGGATACAAGTATGGCTCCTCTGTTGGGAATATGTTATAAAATGTAAGGGAGGAATATCTATATTTCAGAAGAAGGCATGGTATCCAGTTGCTAATGAAATAAAGATTGAAGCTTAATCCACCAGTACATCAAACGAAATACTAAATAATATCAATATTAAACGCCTTTATGACGCATCACAAATGTTTATATATCATCTCACATAAAGAAAACTTAACAGATGAAGTATAAGGGTGGTCCTCAACCTGCAGCAGCTGGGGTGCCAAAACCGTAAAATGTCTAAGACAGTGTTACCTAAGCCTGGCACGTGAGGGAATGTGTGCCATTTTGTGGTTTGGTCATTCTCATTAAGACACCTGTGTTTTTGTGTGGATATGCTCAAGGCCTGACCTGTTAGTTATCCAGGAGGACAGGTCTGGGAACCACTAATTAGCAATTCAAACAAAATACAAAATGGACATGCTAGCAACCATTGAAGACTTTCCATCAGAGTTTTGTACAGAAAAGTTTGGAAAAACGTCCTTGGCTTTTCTCCCAGCCCTAAGGCATCTTAGACTGATATGTAATTAGTAGGAGCTATTGCTTGCAAATCCCATTACACCACTGCTGAAACTTTTTGGGTTAGATTTTTAAACTCGCTGGCGAGCTACAAACATTCAGCTACTGAGCTGCGTCCAGAAAATAAATGACACCACTAAAATAAATGTGTGGGGTCTGCCACTGAGAACACAAGCACTGCCAAGACAGACTTGTCTGTAATTTATTACACGGCGCACAGGATCCGCGGAGAATGAAATTGCAATATATTTTCTGTTATAGAGAAACCCCCACTATTGATGCCTTCTATTTAATTTGGATGCAAAAAAATATGTTCTTTTTCTTCCTTTATCATAAATAACCAAGTTTCATTTTACCTCACAACAGCTCTTGTACAATGCCATTTTCTGGAGACATAAAAATCCTCTTACACTGATAATGTAATTGATGTTCAAGTAGTATAGAAAACAGCGGCACTGCACATCCTGTGGTTTCATGCTTCTTAATATAGGAAAATGAGTTTCCTGAACAAAAATAGTATTGTTACCCTGCTATCCTAAGGGCAGGTTTCATTGTGTTCTGATAACTTTACTTCTTGTATCTTTTATGACATATATACAGCAAATAACTTTTAGCGTAGTTTTTGGTGCGACCAGTAGTTTAATTTTGCCATGGTCAACAAAGTAAGGCTTGAGTCATACAAGATTTCACATCATAGATTCAATTCTTTTTTTCTTAATCAAAATAAATGTTCTTTTTATACCATGAGGAAATTGTTAAATGCATATGCAAACATAGTATCCTGATTTAAAAAAAACTCATTTAACTTTCCAAAACCAAAATAACTGCAATTATGCTATTAAAAGATTATTTCAGTGATTGATTGGTCTCATGTCTTAAAGTGAAGATTGTTCACCATTGTATTGGGTTATGGGTGGAAATATTGCGGCTCCTTGTGGAACTGGCATTTTATCAATAATGTTATTTTGGGGGAAATAATGCAGGTCAATGTGGATCTGACATTTGGTAATTTCTTATAGCCAACACTACTCTGTTTTAGCTGACTGGTCTATTGTGCTTACCTGAGAGCAGAGGCACTCTTTAACTAGACAATGTAGTTTTTTCAGCATTGCGAACAGGGATCTGACCTTGTTGAACTTTGTTAGATATCAATGGCAGGTCCACTGAGACAGGCAAGTAAGTAAAAGGTAAGTAAGACAAAGCATACATATAACCTCGAAAAATACATCATCATACATCCTAACTGCCTCTTTTTTGGTCAAAAATCATTGTCCATATCTCTACAGAAATTTAAATGCCCTCTCAGATACACAACTTTCACCATTGTGCAGTGTTCCACTAAAATGTTGTTTACTCATCATACAGAATGACAGTAACACCACCTAATCATACATATGTGTTCAAGAATAAAAGTGCCCCCTATGGCCCTTATTTTGGAGGTATGCTTTGTTATGTGAACTAAGTAAAACTACAAAAAAAAAAAAACAGTAATGAATGGCATTGTAAAATCATCTACAAAATGGGGACTGTATGTATGCAATTATTCAAATGTACATTTTAGATCCTGGTTCTTTGGTGATATTTGGTTTAAGCTTTGACTCATCACTATAAAATAATGATTATATGAACCCATTAGTAGAATAGTGTTATCACAACTCACTGTACATGTTGTAATCTAATATATGCACTTGCACAGTACAATAAATTGTACTAAGTGATGTTTGACTCTAATGCTATATGTTACTGAAACATGTGCTATAACAAAATGGAGAGTTTGACTAGTGTTCCCAATAAAATGTAGCAGTGACAGTGGCAAATATTTCCTTTTTTCATTCTTTTCATGTTTGTTACATATTATATTCATATTCAGTTTTGGCAAAAAAAAAATGAAAAAACAGTGGAAAAACACATCATCATTCTCAACAGGACAGCATAATAAATGGAATGTTTTAGATGTATACATGGCAATAATTGTGATATTCAGCGTGGAAGAACAATGCGAACAAAGGTATTGGGAAATAGAGATAAATAGTTGATGTAACTATTTTGTGTGACAGTGAGAGAGTAAGGAGAGAGGCATGCTTTCCCACTGCAGAAAATATGACACATGTGAAGCCTCTGAGGACACCAATAAATTAAGCAAACTAAAACTGATTTGAATTCACAGCTGTAATGTGAATGCCTCAAAGATACATGATTCCTTGTGGTTATACATGTCCCTTGTTAACTACATTCTTGGCCGGCGCGGAGGCAGCCCAGGCACGCTGGGTCTGACGCAGCGCTGCGTGACCCGGCGGAGCCTGGGCGCTCCGGATTGGCTGGGAGGAGGAGGAGGGACTTAAGCCCGTTTCGCAGGCTTCTTCCTCACTCCGCGCCGGCCATTGATCTGATCTGAGGTCTGCATGCTGTGCTCTCTGCAAATTAGGGTAATTAAAGTAAAATAAGGGGGTCTCAGTATATAAGTGGCCCCCGATCCCTCTCCTACCTACCCTCCCCCCTTTTAAGTTGCCCTGGGCACTCTTAGTAGCCCCCCTCTCTCCCTCCCCCTGTCACTTGGTCCAGTTAATAGGGCCCCAGGCACTTATCATTGCCTTTCATTCCCCACAGCAGCATTCCCTGCTCTATAGGTCCCAGGGGAGTGTGTCACATTTGGCTCAAGTGGGTGGCAGCTTATTATGGACCCTGGGGAGTTAGAGGCCTTACTGACCATGGTCAGAACTAGGGCATTGAGTCATGGGGTTAGGTGGGTCCAGGACAGAATGGACTCAGGCCCTCTAGGGGGGGAGGCTGACCCCACTGAGGCACAGGCCCGGCCTGCAGTAGCCTTGGCCAGGTGGACAGGCCTCATAGCCTAGATAGCCTGGCGGAGCAGCGTGCTACCTCTGAGCGGAGCAATAGGGCTAGGAGCAGCGGAGAGGGCACGGATATGGTTCTGGAGAGTCAAAAGCTTATCCCCCCCCCACCTCAGAAAGCGTGGTGCCAGCGGGAAGCTCGGGCGAGGGCCTATACATCCGGCCACCACCCAGTGTCTTGTCCCATGGCCCACAGCAGAACCAAGGTTCAGGCAACACCCCTAATCAGCCTTGAGGCTCCAAGGGGAACAGAAAAAGTACAAGGAGCTCTAAAAAAGCTCCTACAGGTTCTCACCGGTTGGCCCCTGTGGTCCCCACTGCCGCACCCACTGCCAGTGCTGCAGGTGTTTTGCAGGGACGACGCAATGCCAAAGGAGAGGCCGAGAAGAGAAAAGAGATCACCAGACAAAAAAGAGACCAGGTGATCGAAGAGATGGCCGCAGTCGACAGTCCGGTGGTCATTGACGAGGTTCCAGTGGCGGCCAAGGTGGCACAGCAGATGCGCCCCCCCAGGGTTCGAAGTTACAGGTACAGTCCCTTGATTTTCTACTCGACACCAGACAAGAGACGGAAATACCATGACAAGAGAGCTAGGCCACAGCGCACTTCACCCATCCCTGACATCATTGCGGATACAGGGATGCCCATAGTGACCCAGGGGCAGGACAGGGGTATGGATAGCATCGACCGCCATAGGTCGCTGAGCGGGAGGGAATAGTTCCGCCATAGCATGGCCGCAGAGTGCTCCTTCTGGGGGAGTTGGCAAAGTGGCGCAGTGAGATTGTGCCCCATAACCAGGAGGTTGATGGATCAAAAGGTCCCCTGCTACATTTGGGAAACAGACCGTGTGGTCACTAGCGAGGGATAGACGCAGGAGTTCTAGTGATTGTTCCTCACGCTTTCCCAGAGCCAGAGGCAGATCCAGATTTCGGACCAGATGGTCTTGCGCCTACAGCTGTGACAGCACAAGGTGAAAGGAGTCCTCGGCGGTCGAGACACGCAGGTATGCCCGCTCGTCCAGAGCGGCAGGTGGCCCCCAGGCTGGCAGCGGCCCCGGGGCAAGGAGAGGCAGATGAGAAGCTTGGACATCCGGGGAGGTGGGGGTAGCGATGCACAAAGGCTCCCACAGGGCATCTCAATTTCGAACAACCCTGAGATACCTTATAGAAGCGTACAACATGGCCGGGGCACCTCCCGCAAGGTCACACCGTGCGGGGCTCACCAACCCCACAACACCCCGGCCAGTGTAGCAGTACACGCCAGAGGAGTGGAACAGAAGAGGCGTACGGGTCTCGGCTGAGAGGCCATCCATCGTTTGCGCGCAAGAGAATTTGGCATTCGGCCTTGGACGTCAAAGAAATAATTTGGCAACGGGAATACATAGAGATATTCGAGGACATTTGACAACTGGCTACAGACCTTTGCTATCATGGCCTGTGTCATGGGAGAAAGACACCCGGCACAACGCTTTGGGCGGTCTGTGTATCTGGAGGAAATCAGGAACGCATACTGGACGTGTAGGGGAATGAGTTGGTGGCGATATGATAAGGAATTATGGCAGTACAAGTCCTCCCGACCGGAGATGGTGTGATAAGGGGGTGGCCTCTTGGCTGAACATCATGACAAAAATGGGGACAGTGCCGCCCTGTCGCAGGAACTCAGGCGGGGCTAGGGGCCCTGTAGCGGAGGGTAAATCTGGTTGAGGGGTCAGACACTCATACAGCGAGGGCAGCTGCAGGTGGGCACAAAATCTGCCGTTTCAAGTGCGTCTGTGCGAGTTGCGGAGGGGAGACGGATCCCCATATGGTTGGGTGCAATGCTGCCGCGGCTAGAATGCTTCGGAAGGTTGCTGGCTAAAACTGGGGCGGCCGCCCTGCTACGCGAGGGTTTCCGGGAAGGGTCAAGATTCCGTGCACTCTCGCACTGTCTGAGTCGCGTCTCCAGAACTTGAAGTCGGTGAAGGAGTTTCCTAGGGTGGCGTCCGAAAACATCCGGGTTGAGGTAGAACTGGGCAGGATGGCGAGGCCCTTTCCCTCCGTTCTTTTCCAGGGTTTGCTCATTCCCCCTCTAGGCAGAGGGCCGAAGAAGGAAACAGGAAAATTCCGCCTCATCCAGCATTTATCCTATCCTCCAAGTGGCTCGGTTAATGACGGAGACAAACAGTATTCGTCAGTGTATGATGTCCCTTTTGATCGGGACACAGGTTTTTGTCAGGCAGCAGGCGTTGGGACCAAGATGGCGAAAGTGGCTATCGAATCTGCGTTTCGTTTCTCCGGTGCATCCTCAGAGTCATTGGTACCTTGGCTGTTTCGTTGACGGGCAGTACTTCGCGGACCTTTGGCTACCCATGGGATGTTCTATTACCTGTTACTATAACGAAGCCTCCAGTACGTTTTGCAATGGGTAGCGCACACCGAGTCAGGTTGCCACAGGATTACCCATTACCTCGACAATTTCCTTTGGTGGGTCTCGCCACATGCGACTTCATACTGAGCACCTTTTCAAAGATACGTCAAGATTCCGGGGTTCCCCTGGCAGACAAAAAGACAGAAGGGCTGACCACGGAATTGACGCTACGGACGATGCTACGGTTCTGGAGCTGTTGGACATCACTGCGGCGGTTCATCCGTGGCGCAGGGGCTTCTGGAGCCGTCACGTGTTTTTTCAATCATACATCCCGAACGTGGTCCGGGTTGTTAATAGCTTGACGGCAGCGTCTGGGTCGTTGAGACAGCTCATACGGCATTTGGTTCTTCTTGCGTGCAGGGAACGCCTGGGGACGGCTGAGAGTGGTTCCGGCCTTAATGTTTGGGTGGTGGACGCATTTCTCGGTTGCAAGGAACCCAGTACGAACACTGGCGACAGTGGCGAAGGATCACGGAGAGGACATACCTTCAGAAATCCGGGAGCTTGGAGTGGTAAGGTAGCGGGTTACGTCAGACGGCAGTAGTGCCGATGGCGTGGGTGGCCTACAGGAAGTGAAGAAGCTGGTGGTGAGGGTTTGGAAGAGCAGGCCTTAGGAATTCTGCTGTGGTTCTTGGGCCGGAGCGCAGAGAGAGGTGATTCCAGGGTGACCGTGGCCCGGCAGTGGGCGGCCCTGACCGTGAAGGTCAGGTTTGCACGGCAGAAGGACTTAACAAAGGAGTTGTGGTTTGCCGAGAGGTCAAAGGCATGTTCAAAGGGGAGGGTGGACAGGAGGTGCCCGATCACTCTCTCTCTGCTGTTACGCCTTGGGTAGGCGTTGGGTGGGCTATGCAGGGACTCCTCCGAATCCCTGCTTTTCCGGACGTCATTTTCCCTAGTGTTATTCAGGGCTTTCAGGATTGGGAAACTGGTCTTGGAAAGCAGGCACGGTTCGGGGGGGCTGCTGGCAAAGGACATCTGTCTGGAAGGTGACAAATTGTTGGTATGGCTTAGGAGGTCAAAAAATGGATCAGGCCGGAAAAGGAAAGGAAGTAGTCATGTACAAAGCTGGAACGGAGTGTTGCCTCCCGGCGAGTGGGAGGTTGTACTTGGAGAAAAGGTCCTAAGGGCCAGGCCACTGCTATTGCATGCCAACGGCCAGGCCTTGTCAAGGTTTAAATTTGAAAGGATGTTGAAGAAGTCCTTACGGCAGTTAGGCCTGGACCTGGTGGACTTCGGCTCCCATTTGTTTTGGATCAGGGCCGCTACAGAGGCGGCAAGTCTGCCTGAGAGCATGGTTGAAAAGATTGAGAGATGGGAGTCGCAATGTTTTGGGTCCTGCATATGGCCAAAAAGGGTTATCTAATTGGATTTTGTTTGGTGTTGCAGAACTTCAACAGCTGGGGAGCGTCGGCCATTCCTACTTGTAGTGGGGCCCCAGTCACTGGAGAAAATGTCCAACTGGGCTTCCGGGAGACGAGCATGCAGGTACGAGGGCTGGGGGTTCTGCGGCTGGAGATGGACACAAGTGAATGGCCTGTTGGAGAGCAATGCTCAGCATCACGGTAACCCACACAATTTAATTATGCACGTTGGAGGCAATGTTTTGGGAGAGATACTTATGGGGATAATGTTAAAAGATATGAAGAGGATGTGGAGTTCTGGCTAGAGCAGTTACCAGGCCAGTACATAGTGTTGTCCGAGATGATCAAAAGATCATGGCGGAATGCAAGGGATTCAGTTTCGGTGGATAGAGCAAGGCAAAAGATAAGCAGGCAGATGACTAGATGTGAAGGGAACTGGGGTTTCATTACCATTAGGCATCAAGAATTCGAAGGCGCAGACGCCGATGAATTCTTTTGCCTCAATAAGGTTCATTTGAGTTAAGTGGAACTGTTTACTCTGGAGTTTAAGTATGGGGCTAGGCGGGCCTTAGCTTTATTGAGAGAGCAAGAGGGGGGGATCACAGCCTCAGGAGGTATCCATCGCCTGTTCTGTGGAGGAAGGTGAGGCACCCGGCCCACGGGCTTAAGTGGGTGGTGCCCTGTCTCATGGGCGTGCTTAGGAAAGCACTGGGAGGCTCTGGGCGCGGGCCCAGGGCCTGAGGTTACTGACCGGACCGGGCTCCTCCTCCGGGATGTTATTTGAGCTGTGATTTAACAATGTTAATTATGTTAATTGGTTATTGGTTTATGGTTGCTTTAATAAAGCTGTGGTCCGTAATTTTCCCAAGATATACTGTTTCAGTGTGTTTATTTATTCTAAAGCCCATTGGATATTGCCAGGGTCATGCATATGTTAGTGTGTACCAAGCCACACTTAGCTATAAAACAGACACTTAAAATCTAAATTTCATGCATGAAATGATTATTTCACAAATGAAAGAAAAACATTATCTGATATATCTTTTCTCTCTGAAATTTATTTTCCTATCCCTGTTTTCCAATGGCACATTTTTTCAACTACATTCGTGTCTTGATTTTCTAAGCCAATCGTCAAGTCAATATTGCAGTAATATTTTCAATTCTATTTCTTTAGGAAGGATAGAGTTTACAGACCTGTTGAATCACACAAGATAGGCTTCTGTTCTAGTTCCTTATGCTGCTGCTTCTTACAGATGTATTATGCCAGGAACCTGTCTATATTTGTTAAAGGTTTTTCTCTCTGAATTAAATGTAGCATGTCATTCATTATCGCTCATTATGTGCCTAGCTTGGGCTGTAACTTCATCATGGTAGATGCAGAGTGCTGCAGATGCTTCTTCTGAAATTAAATCAAGATCTGAAAGGCTGGTGGAGTGGATCCAGTTTGGTCAGTTACATGTGAATCTGGACAATAAGCACAACACGTTAATAGTAGTGAGAAAAACAATAAGTGGAAATGATTAGGCGCGTTGTGTTATTCTTCAAAATGTACCCAGTGGCAAACAAATGTACTGAAAATAAATTTATTGAGAACAGGCAGGGTGAATATTCAAGGCAAAGTTTATTGATGGATACTTTCCAATGTCTGCAGGGATCAGTAGTGAAGCGACTGCCAGTTCAGCAGATGCAAAGCATCTGGGCCAGCAACAGGATAGTAGCCTTCTGCTACCTGGAGTAAAAGGAGTCTCATAAATTATATAGTGAGAGGGGCAGATACTAATTTTTATATAAAAGGTGATCTGATCATCTAATACGTGTCTAACTGCATTATTGACCCCCTACGGGCATTTATTTTGTAATTTTTTAGTATTGGGACCCTCCATTAACAAGCTCCACCACTGGCAGAGATTTTATATAATCTTTTATAAAACTAGTAATAACATCATACAAAATGCAAGAATCATTGTACTAATGCAAGAACAAACATTCTTAAGGTATGTTTAACTTAGTAAACACAACCAAAATAGTATAAAGTGGCTATAAAGCACACAGATTAGTGATACTAAATGACTTTTGCATGCATAAGTAAGCACTGACACTTTATATATATATATATATATATATATATATATATATATATATAAATATTTATTTATATATATATATATATATATATACATTGATATATATATATATATATATATATATATATATAGTGTATATATATATATATATATATATATATATATATATATATCACTATAATAGTTGTGCATCTGCGGGACTGTTCGGAACGCTTACGATGTTGGTAACGGTTTGCGAGCCGTCAACCGCGAGCCAGCGGGACTTAGGCTGCAATGAGCGATGAAAGTGCTCATTGCAGGCCTTGCAATGAGTGCCACAGGCACTCATCACCAGTGGCGCCGGCCTCACTCATCCCCCTCTGCCTCTCTCTCATCTCCCCCTCTGCCGCCGTTACCGGCCACAACTGCGAGGCCCGCCGGACTTACTCCTCTCTCATCCCCCTCTGCCTCTCTATCATTTCCCCCTCTGCCGCCATTACAGGCCGCAACTTCTGCCTCTATCTCATCTACCCCTCTTTCTCTCTCTCATCTCCCCCTCTGCCTCCCCCAGTGCCCCAGCTTACCTGAAAACCCTGCCAATAGCTTGCGGCCCGTACCTGGTTCCAAACCCTGCCAATAGCTTGCGGCCCGTACCTGGTTCCAAACCCTGCCAGTAGCTTGCGGCCCGTACTCACTGTCTTCTCCTCCTCTGTGGCTCCCGTCCTTTGGACGGAACTATTTTCTTGATCAAGCCATGTATCGCGCAGGCAGGATGCGCATGAGCAATGTGCGGCTTGATAAACAAGAGGTGGAGAAGACGGTGAGTGCGGCGCTGCTGGCACTGTTGCATCCAGGTAAGAGACACAGGGGAGGGAGAGGAGGGGGAAAGGAGACACAATGGAGGGAGAGGAGGGGGAAAGGAGACACGAGGAGGGGGGGAGGGAGAGAGGGAAAGGAGACACGGGGAGATCTTTTTCTAATATTTAGCACTTTTTTTCTGGAAGACATAATAATTTATCCACATTGCTAATCTAAAAATGAGGACTGCTGCTAATACAATTCTGAGACCATTATACATTTTTCAATAATGTATTTTATTAGGTTATTTTTAAACATGTAAATAAAAGTGGTGTTTTAAATATGACCCCATCTATGTTTGCCAATCTTAATAAGTGATAGATGTGCAATTTGCATAGAATAAAACTTTTTTTATGAAATAATGTGTGGATAACTTATCTAATTAAAACTGTGCCACAAGGAACTAATGTCTAAAATCTCTATTAGAATGAAGGGGCTAACTAAAGAGCACCACAAATAGATTTTTGTCTTGTTAAAATGACAAATTCTGATATAAAGCAGAGTTAGAAGTTACTAATACCGAAACATAAAAAAAACAAACAGACATTTTATTAGTGTGCAGTCTTGTATGTAAATTAATTCTGAGAAGTATTTTGACAAATGTGTTTTGGGTACGACATCAGCTTCTTCCTCCTTATGGTTTAGATGTGTTTGGCTGAGAAACTGGATGCTTGACAAACACTGCAAAACTAACTATAAGATTTAGCAGTCTTTTTTTTCTTTAAATTGTGTCCATTATAATGCCTAGTACTCAGTTTACCTGTCCTGAAGTACTCTATTTGATGAATTGCAAAATGTGGCAACAAAATATATATATATACAGAACAAACTTTATTTTTTATCAAATAAAAAGTGACTAAAAAAATTGTTTTGAAAAAAGAAAAAATATTTACAATATTATGTAGTGCTGGCTATTGTGTTGGCTAACTTGCAGCCCTATTAAATTCGAAGCCACTAACTCCAAATTGAAGCTAACAATGGCTGCGGGCTTGAAATGTGGTTGAGTTACTGTGCTAATTAAATTAGAACGGGCTGTGAGCTGGAGACGCAAACCCGTAAACCAATTACCGTCCGTCGGATTTGGGGGCTTGAACGTAATCAATTAGTCAAACTCATTGCTACGGGTTTAGATGGAGCCAATGGAAACAGAGATCGTCATAATTCCATCACAGAAAAATGGAGGATGGATTTCAAAGTCTTACGGCGTTCAAATACGAGTTACGATTGGACCCACATTCCAGTTATAATGCAATATTAATAAAGCCGTAAATAGGATATTCTATCGCATGCGAGTTACAGTATATGTATTAACACATTGATTGCCGGGATCTATATAACACAAAAATTATACATGAAATAAATTTTTTATTTGCAGTTAAAGTGCTATTTATTGGACTTTACACCCCTTGTGAGTCCTCTATTGTTGTGTTGGCTAACTTGCAGCCCTATTAAATTCGAAGCCACTAACTCCAAAGTGAAGCTAACAATGGCTGCAGGCTTGAAATGTGGCTGAGTTACTGTGCAATTAAATTAGAACGGGCTGTGAGCTGGAGACACAAAACCGTAAACCAATTATCGTCCGTCAGATTTGGGGGCTTGAACGTAATCAAGTAGTCAAACCCATTGCTATGGGTGTAGATGGAGCCAATGAAAACAGAGATCGTCATAATTGCATCACAGAAAAATGGAGGATGGACGAGTTACGATTGGATCCACATTCCACTTATAATACAATATTAATAAAGATGTAAATATGATATTCTATCACATTAGTATATGTATTAACACATTGATTGCCGGGATCTATATAACACAAAAATTATACATGAAATAAAGTATTTTTCTGGGCCAATTTGCGAGCTTGAGAATGGTGTGCAATTAATTCTAAGACATAACATCACTTTCCCTTTTAATATTGGTACAGTAGTGTGTTTTTATTTGCAGTTAAAGTGATATGTATTGGACTTTACCCCCCTTGCGAGTCCTCTCCAGGACTCACTGCGCTTTGGGCTACAGGCTTGTGCGCGAGGGACTTCGTTGCAATTTAATAGCATAATTGCAACAGTAGCGGTTACGAGCTTGACAGATCAAAGGATTTACGGCCCCGAAGTTCAAGGTTGCTCATCCCGTAGGCTTTTGTCGCAGCAAACTCGCAGATCGGCAGCGGCCTGCTTTACGGGGCTAATTTAATAGAAGTAAGCCTTACTTTTTACATTACGAGCCACGGCGTAACACGTAGCCCGAATTTAATAGGGCTGTTGGTTTGTGACCTGGAAGGGAACCATCATTGAGATGAGGTTTATTTTATTGCAATATATACAGTATCTCACAAAAGTGAGTACACCGCTCCAATTTTTGTAAATATTTTATTACTAGCGACTTGCCCGTCAAAAAATGACGGTCAATAAAAGAAAGTGTTGAAACAATTAAATACAATACACCCCTATCTAATTTACATCCCTCTATCTAATATACAATACTATCTATCTAATATACATCCCTCTATCTAATACACAATAAATCCTATCTATGTAAGATACATCCCCTATCAATTTAATATACAATAAATACTATCTACCGGTATGTACTATACATCCCCCAATCTATCTAATATACAGTACATGCTATCTCTATATAGCTACCCTAATTCTAAGCTAAAATAAAATAATTAAGACCACTTACCTTTGAGATGTTTCTTCAGATCAGCAACCTAGGGTAAAAAAGATTTAAAAAATTACTACAACACGTTTACATAAAATAAAAAAACATTCTAAACATTCTAAATATTCTACTCACCTTTCCAGCATTTCCCGTCCTTCTTTTGTTCTTCTCCGGTGCCTGTTAAAAAAAACATTACATTAGCACACATACAAAAACATAAAACCAAGTAAAATAAACATAATCTACATTGTACTTACCTCCCCGCGATGTCCCCGGCGTTCTGCCCCGGATGGGCCCTGGAAGCATCTGCGCTCTAAAAAAAAAAGTAAAAAAAACAACACACATCCGCACTTGCGGATGTCCCCGACGCTAATGAGCTTCCTACGGAGTGTTCCAGAATAAAATTGGCAATGGCGGCTTCTGATTGGCTGAAAACGCTGTCTATCAAATTCAGCCAATGAGAAGATGCAAAATGTGAGCCAATGAGAAAGGGATACACCCCAAAATCCCACTCTGATTGGATAACGCACCTGTCAATCTTTATTTTAACCAATCCAAAGGCTTTATTGCCATCAGCGAATCACAATGGGATACACCCACACGCGGTGATTGGCTGAAGACATCTGCGCCCATTGGCTGTAATACTGATTGACATTGACATCAGCCAATGAGAAGGCGCAAATGACTTCACCAATCAGTACGTGGAGGTGTATTTCATTGTGATTGGCTATTGTCAGTGCAACCAATCAGAATGTGCAGATGCCTCCAGCCAATCACCCTATGGGGGTGTATTCCATTGTGATTGGCTGAAGGCATCTGCGCCTTGTGATTGGTTTAAATAAAGATTGACAGGTGCATTATCCAATCAGAGTGGGATTTTAGGGTGTATCCCTTTCTGATTGGCTCACACATTGGCGCCTCCTGATTGGGTGAATTTGATAGACAGCATTTTCAACCAATCAGAAGGCACCATTGCCTATTTTCTTCTGGAAAAGTCTCCGGGAGGCTCATTAGCGTCGGGGTGGTCCGCGAGCGCGGATGTGTGTTCTATAATTTTTTTTTTAGAGCGCGGTTCCAGGGCGGGGCAGAAGAGAAGGAGGCCGGAGATATCGCGGGAGGTAAGTACAATGTAGATAATGTTTATTTTCTTTTGTTTTTATGCTTATGTATGTGTATTAATGTTATGTTTTTTTCAACAGTGGCCGCATAGGAGAAGAAGGACAGGACATGCTGGAAAGGTGAGTAGAATATTTAGAATGTTTAGAATATTTAGAATGTTTATTTATTTACTGTAAATGTGTTGCACTTCTTTTTTTTTCCCTAGGTGGCTGATCTGAAGGGACAACTGCAAAGTGGTCTTAATTAGTTTATTTTAGCTTAGAAATAGATTATTATATATATAGATAGCATTTATTGTATGTTAGCTAGGGGTATGTGTTTTATATAGCTAGCATAGCATGTATTGTATATTAGATTGGGGTATTTATTTAGATAGATTGGGGGAAGTATATTAGATAGATAGGATGTATATTAGATAGATAGTATTTATTGTATATTACATAGATTGTGTGATGTATATTATAAAGATAGGATGTATATTAGATTATGGTATTTATTTAGATAGATTGGGTGATGTATATTAGATAGATAGGATGTATTGTATATTAGATAGGGGTGTATTGTATTGTATTTCATTTTATTTGTATTGTATGCATCTGTATTGTATGTATTTGTATTGTATGTATTTGTATTATATGTATTTCCTTTTCAGGTGTGTAATTTTTTTTTCTGTAGTGGGGGGGGGGTTGTAATGTGTTTTTTTATTTTCTGTAATGTTCCTTTTTTTTATTTTTTGTGACTTAGGTTTTTTTATTTTCTGTAATGTAGATTTTTTATTTTTTGTGATTTAGGTTTTTTATTTTATGTAATGTAGATTTTTTATTTTTTGTGACTTTAGGCTTTTTTATTTTCTGTAATTAGAGTGGTGGGGGTTATTAGGGGGTAGGTAGGTAGTGTAGGTGTTAATAGATTAGTGTAGAGGGTGTTTAGTTGATATTTAATGTTTTATTGGGGGGTATAGTGCAGTGTAGTGTTTATACTTAGTGTCATGATGGTCCTTGAGGACCGTCATGGCACAGTAAGGGGGTAAATGAAGTACTTAGGGGGGCCTGTATTGACCCCCATGAGTGACAGGGTTAATGA
Organism: Discoglossus pictus; assembly: GCA_027410445.1. Classification (NCBI taxonomy): domain Eukaryota; kingdom Metazoa; phylum Chordata; class Amphibia; order Anura; family Alytidae; genus Discoglossus; species Discoglossus pictus. The sequence goes on from CM050163.1 coordinate 442,645,520, forward strand.
AGGGCTTATGGGGGTCTGTATTGACCCCCATGAGTGACAGGGTTAATGAAGGGTTTATGGGGGTCTATATTGGCCCCCATGAGTAAGGGGGTAAATGAAGTACTTAGGGGGGCCTGTATTGACCCCCATGAGTGACAGGGTTAATGAAGGGCTTATGGGGGTCTGTATTGACCCCCATGAGTGACAGGGTTAATGAAGGGTTTATGGGGGTCTATATTGACCCCCATGAGTGAGGGGTTTAATGAAGTGCTTATGGGGTCCTGTACTGACCCCCATGAGTGACAGGGTTAATGAAGGGCTTATGGGGGTCTGTATTGACCCCCATGAGTGACAGGGTTAATGAAGGGCTTATGGGGGTCTATATTGACCCCCTTGAATGACAGGGTTAATTAGGGGTTTATGGGGGTCTGTATTGACCCCCATGAATGAGGGAGTTAATTAAGTGCTTATGGGGGTCTGTATTGACCCCCATGAGTGACAGGGTTAATGAAGGGCTTATGGTGGTCTATATTGACCCCCATGAGTGAGGGGGTTAATGGAGTGCATATGGGCATCTGTATTGACCCCCATGAGTGACACAGTTAATGAAGGGCTTATGGGGGTCTGTATTGACCCCCATGAGTGAGGGGGTTAATGAAGTGCTTCTGGGGGTCTGCATTGACCCCCATGAGTGACAGGGTTGATGAAGGGCTTATGGTGGTCTATATTGACCCCCATGAGTGACAGGGTTAATGAAGGGTTTTATGAGGGTCTGTATTGACCCCCATGAGTGACAGGGTTAATTAGGGGTTTATGGGGGTCTGTATTGACCCCCATGAGTAAGGGGGTTAATGAAGTGCTTATGGGGGTCTGTATTGACCCCCATGAGTGACAGAGTTAATGAAGGGCTTATGGGGGTCTGTATGGACCGCCATGAGTGACAGGGTTAATGAAGGACTTATGGGGGTCTATATTGACCCCCATGAGTGACAGGGTTAATTAATGGTTGATGGGGCTCTGTATAGTGTATATTTTTTTTTTTTATAACAAGTCTTTTAAGGACTTTTACGGTACTTTAAGGACCCGTAACGCGGGAATTTAGAATTTTCATTGCAGCGGGGGTCCACGATCGCTTGCGATCGGGACCCCCACTGCGATGGTTAATGTGGGGTTAATGCAGGTCTCCGAGCTTATCTTGGATCCCGTGGGGTTAATGCGGGTTTCCGAGCTTATCTTGGATCCCTTCTTGGCTAAGTTGGACGTGGCTGGGCAGTCCTGGGGCTTTGAGCCTTGTTTTCGTTTTTTTTCGGCGCCCATTTTTTCTCTCGCTTAGGGAATTTTCGTGTGTCTGAACTCAGGAATTTGGGTGGCCCCCCTTGCTATATGGGTAAGCTTTTTATGTATTTTTTGTGGGTATTTATTGTGTTTTGACTGTTTTTAGGTGCGCGCGGTTTAGGCGTTATGGTCGTATTTTTCCGAAGTGGTAATGTTTTTTTCTAAGTCGTGCGTGAGGGTGTTTGTGCCATTGAGGTTGGTTCTGAGGTCGTTTTTTTTTTACTAAGTCGTGCATATGGGTGTTTGTAACCACATGTGAGGCGCCTTTGAGCCTCCACCTCTGCAAATGCGAGGGTCCGCAATTGCGGACAAACACAGCCGACGTTGGAGCCTCCACCTTCCGCAAATGCAGCCCCTCACTTCGCGTGACGACGATTCGTAGTTTGACAACTATTATATGTGATATCTTTTAATGTGACAGCACTGAAGAAATGACACTGCTACAATGTAAAGTAGTAAGTGTACAGACTGTATAGCAGTGTAAATTTGCTTTCCGCTAAAATAACTCAACACTCATTAATGTACAAGATGTTGGCAACAAAAGTGAGTACACCCCTAAAGTGTCAATATTTTGTGTGGCCACCATTATTTTCCAGCATTACCTTAACCCTCGTGGGCATGGAGTTCACCTGAGCTTCACAGGTTGCCATTGGAGTCCTTTTCCACTCCTCCACAATCACATCACAGAGCTGGTGCATGTTAGAGACTTGCACTCTCCCACCTTCCGTTTGAGGATGCCCCACAGATGCTCAATAGAGTTTAGGTCTGGAGACATGCCTGGCCAGTCCATCACCTTTACTGGGGGTGTCAACATTGAGAGGAAACTCTTTGCAAAAGTAAGAAAATCAGCAAACTTCAGGCCAACTGTTTAACTGTTTACTTTGCAATTTTTTCATGCAAAACTTTTTTTTTCAGCCACAATAAATTCTCCTCTATCAGATGCATTCATAATCCAGCTCACTTACATATACCTTTAAAGGATCAAGGGAGGGGGGAAGAAGGGGGGAAGGAGACACAGGGGAGGGAGAGGGGAAAGGAGACACAAGGGGAGAAGGGAGAGGGGGAGAGGAGACACGGGGAGATAATTTTCTAATATTTAGCACTTTTTTTCTGGAAGACATACGGTAATAATTTCTCCACATTGCTAATCTAAAAATGAGGACTGCTGCTAATACAATTCTGAGACCATTATACATTTTACAATAATGGATTTTGATTAGGTTATTTTTAAACACGTAAATAAAAGTGATGTTTTAAATATGACCACATCTATGTTTGCAAATTTTAATAAGTGATAGTTGTGCATCTTGCATAGAATAAAACCTTGTTTATAAAATAATGTGTGATAACTTATCTGACTAAAACTGTGCCAAAAGGAACTAATGTCTAAAATCTCTATTAAAATGAAGGGGCTAACTAAAGACCACCAAAAAGAGAATTTTGTCTTGTTAAAATGACAGATTCAGATAAGATATAAAGCAGAGTTAGAAGTTACTAATACAGAAAAAAAAACTTGGATCAGGGCAACTCAGTGGATGTAGTCTTTCTGGATTTTGCAAAGGCTTTTGATACAGTGCCTCATGGGAGACTTTTGAGCAAACTAAGGGATACAGAAATTGCAGTAAATATTTGTTCATGGATCGAGAGCTGGCTAAAAGACAGGAAGCAAAGGGTCGTTGTAAATGAAACATACTCCTATTGGACTAATGTGGTAAGTGGGGTTCCTCAAGGTTCAGTATTAAGTCCTATCCTTTTTAACATACCGTATTTATCAGCGTATAACACGCACTTTTTCTCCCTGAAAATAGGGGGCAAATGATAGGTGCGTGTTATACGCCAATTTTCCCTCCCCCTCCTCATCCTCAACCTCCCTCCTCATTCTAAACCCCTTCTGCATTCTAACCACCCCTCCTTACCCGGTATATGCTAATGACGTGGCGCGCTGGCGCGCATGTGACGTCACCGGGTCAAGGAGCGGAGCGGAGGCCGGAGCAGAAGCTTGTAAGTTAGGGGGAGGTATTTAGGGGGGTTTAGGTTGAGGAGGAAGGGGGTTTAGAATGAGGAGGGGGGTTAAGGAGGGGGGTTGAGGTTGAGGAGGGGTGTTGAGGATAGGGGGGTGGAGGTTGATGAGGGGGGTTGAGGCTAGGGGGGTTGAGGAGGGAGGATGAGGATGGGGGGGTTGAGGAGGGGGGCGGAGGGGGTTTGAGGATGGGGGGTTGAGGAGGGGGTTGAGGATGGGGGGGTTGAGGAGGGAGGATGAGGAGGGAGGTTGAGGAGGGGGTTGAGAATGAGGAGGGGGGTTGAGGATGAGGAGGGGGGTTGAGGTTGAGGAGGGTGGTTGAGGTTGAGGAGGGGGGTTGAGTATAGGGGGTTTGAGGAAGGAGGATGAGGATGGGGGATTGTGGAGGGGGGGTTGATGGGATTTGAGGATGGTGGGTTTGAGGAGGGGGTTGAGGATGGGGGGTTGAGGAGGGAGGATGAGGAGGGATGTTGAGGAGGGAGATTGAGGAGGGGGTTGAGGATGAGGAGGGGGGTGAGGATGAGGAGGGGGGTTGAGGATGAGGAGGGGGTTGAGGAAGGGGGATGAGGGTGGGGGGTGGAGGAGGGGGTTAAGGATGGGGGGATGAGAAAGGGGGTTGAGGAGGAGGTTGAGGAGGGGCTTGAGGATAAGGAGGGAGGTTGAGGTTGAGGATTTTGCTTCAAAGTTCTTTATTTGAATTTTTCTTTTTTTCCTGAAATTCCTTTCTTAAATTGAGGTGCGTGTTATACGCCGGTGCGTGTTATATGCCGATAAATTCGGTATTTATTAATGACGTAGAAGTAGGACTTGAAAGTAGTGTCTCCATTTTTGCTGATGACACTAAGTTGTGCAAGGTAATTAAATCAGATAATGATGTACTTTCCCTACAAAGGGATTTGCATAAATTAGAGAAATGGGCAATTAAATGGCAGATGAGATTTAATACAAATAAATGTAAGGTTATGCATTTGGGAAGTAAAAAATAGCCATGCAATTTATAATCTTAATGGAGCAAATCTAGGGGTATCAGATATTGAAAGGGGTTTGGGAGTACTAGTGGACAACCACCTAGGTAGCAGTGCTCAATGCCAAGCAGCAGCTGCAAAGACAAGTAAAATATTAGCATGTATTAAGAAGGGTATAGAAGCAAGGGAAGCAAATATAATTCTGCCACTATACAAATCCCTAGTACACCCTCATTTGGAATATGGAGTACAATTTTGGGCACCACTTCATAAAAAGGACATTTTAGAGCTGGAAAAGGTACAGAGAAGGGCAACAAAACTAATAAGGGGAATGGAGGGGCTAAGTTATGAAGAAAGACTAACCAAATTAAATTATTTTCGCTTGAAAAAAGGCATCTACAAGGGGATATAATTACCTTATTTAAATGCATCCAGGGTCAATATAAGGCTTTGTCAAGTGAAGTTTTTGTAGCAAGAGATTTTCAACTGACAAGAGGACATCCTTTGAGGTTAGAGGAAAAAAGATTTCACCTTAAACAAAGAAAAGGGTTCTTTACAGTTAGGGTGGTTAAACTGTGGAATTCTCTACCAAAGGAGGTGGTGACAGCGAATTCGATAGATAACTTTAAAAAGGGGTTAGATATATTTTTGAATAAAGAGGGCATTCAAGGTTATCCTAGATAACTAGCAAAGGAATATTGATCTAGGGAGAAATTTGATCGCCAGTTTCTCGGGTCAGGAAGGAATTTTGCTTTTTTTCCCCTTATGAGACAATTGGCAAAGTTTCAATGTTTTTCTTTTTTTTTTTTTTGCTGTTAGCCTCCCTCTGGATAAATTAACAATTAATAACAAATAGTCCACATATTAAAAAGATCAAGAGAGATATATAAAGGTTGAACTTGATGGACTAACTCTTTATTCATTCTCAAATACTATACTACTAATGATTAATTAACTAATTAATTATTAACTAATCTGCATATTGCAGATCAGAGGAGATCTTAAAATGTTGAACTTGATGAGCTGAAAGTCTTTTTTCAACCTTAATTACTATGTACTATGTAACTATGTAACTATATATTTTTAATGTGACAACACTGAAGAAATTCAGCCAATCAGCAAGCAGCTGTGACACTGCATGACAAAGGAGAGTTGAGGGAGGGGTTGATAATCATTGTAGTTAGGTCTGACCTGAATAAACACGCATAAATCTCTAAATAAGCATATGCTTGGACAAAACAATGATAAAGCAAGAAAAGTTGAACACAAATAAATATATTTTTATTTGATGTGACAGTCAAAGTATATACCAAGGCTTTTTATAAGCTGAGATGGTCACAGACTCTGAAAATATAAATTATACAATAGTCTCACAGACAGCTATTGAAATTATAACACAGCAAAATACTCACAGACAGAACACAAGAAATAACACAGCATTGCACAATACTCAGACAGAACTATAGAAATGCTATCATAGGATTGCACAGAGCTCATAGACATAACACAGGAAATAATACAGCATTACACAATACTCACAGACAGAATACAAGAAATAACATTGCATTAGACAGTGCTCACTGCAGAGCTCAATAAATGATATCACAGCTTAACATATTCAGTAAAGGAAGGAAATGACACTAAAGGAAAGTGTCTGAGATCAAGTGACATTCCACAGTAGGGCAGACTTCAGATGATAACTGAGCATGTCTGTAAATCCCCAGGCAAAAAATAAACATTGTATAAGATATGCTAATAATCCCTAGCAATTTCTGGGGGTGTCAACATTGAGAGAAAACTCTTTGCAAAAGCAAGAAAATCAGCAAACTTCAGGCTAACTGTTTAACTGTTTACTTTGGAATGTTTTCATGCAAAATGTTTTTTTTCAGACACGAAAATTCTCCTCTTTCAGATGCATTCATAATTCAGCTCACTTACAGTTACCTTTAAAGGATCATTGTGGTTTGGGGAAACCTTCAAATGTTGTCAAGTATTTTTAAGCCATGAGCTTACAAAGACATAATTTTTACAGAAACCTCTCTGGACCCTGCTCTCCCCTGTGCCTCTCCATCCCCCTGCTCTCTGCTCTGCCTGCACGGATACCAGCTCTCTCCTCTGCCTGCAGGGTGGAGGAGAAAGGGAGTGTGTGTGTGTGTGGAAGAGAGGGAGAGAGTGTGTGTGGAGGGTAGTGTGTGGGGAGGGGTGTGTGTGTGTATGGACGACAGAGGGTGTGTGTGTGTGGAGAGATGGAGTGTGTGGTGTGTGAGGAGGGAGAGAGTATGTGTGGAGGGGAGTGTATGTGTGTGTGGAGGAGAGAGGGAGTGTGTGTGTGTGTGGAGAGAGGCAGAGAGTATGTGTGAAGGGGTGTGTGTGTGTGTGTGTGGAGGAGAGAGGGAGCGTGTGTGTGTGTGCAGGAGAGAGGGAGTGTGTGTGTGAAGGAGAGAGTGTGTGGAGAGAGGGAGAGAGTATATGTGGAGGGGAGTGTGTGTGCGAGTGGAGGAGAGAGGGAGTATGTGGAGAGAGGGACTGTGTGTAGAGAGAGGGAGTGTGTGTGTGGAGGAGAGAGGGAGGGTATGTGTGTGGAGGATAGAGGGAGTGTGTGGAGGAGAGAGGGAGAAAAGGAGAGAAAGAAGAAGGAGAATGGGAATGGGGAAAGAGAAGGAGAGTGTGAATGAGAGAGAGATAGGAGAGTATAAGAGAAAGAAAAAGGAGGGAGAGAAGTAAAGAGTAAAGGAGAGAGATTGAAGGAGGGAGAGCAAAAGAGAGAGTGAAGGAGAGAGAGGAGAGTGTTAAAGAGAGAGAATGAGGGAGAGAGAGAGAGAGAAGGAAAGAGTAAAATAGAGAGAGAGAAGGAGGGAGAGAGAAAAGAAGAGATTGAAGGAGGTAGAGTGAAGGAGAGAGCATGAAGGTGGTAGAGAGAGCGTGAAGGAGAGAGAATGAGTGTGAATAAGGGAGAGCGAGAAACGGAGTGAGAGAGAAGGAAATATATATGTGTGTGTGGGGTAGATCACTGACAGTTTTTATACTGGATAGTAGATCACTGCCTACTTGAAGTTGGACATGCCTGCTAAAGAGTTAGGGTTAGGTAAACTGTTAGGGTGAATGTTAAGGTTAGTTTAAGGGTTAGGATAACCTATGGTTACACTTGTCTGAAATATCGGCATTGCTGCAAAATGTCTGCATTGCCATCTAGGGGCCACTTGCCGACACTCCAGCTGGCGCTGGTAGCAAATTATAAATGGGATAGATCCATTTTTTTTGCACCAGGGTCCTCGATTTACTAGCTCCACCACTGCAACCATGTGACCTTTTTCCTAAACTACAGTGCCCTTTAATAAATTAACTCCATGTGTCTTGGATCCTTATACAATCCAAGAGGCATATTCTAATACCAGTTGTATTTTTAACATCTTTGTGGAAAACAATCCAATTCAATAACAGAATTGCAATTTATATAGAATCCCCCAAGTACAGATCTGTGTTTAGCTGGTATGATAGAGAGATGTCATCATAGTTCATATACAGTATCTAGTTTCCAGTCCAGCAAAAGCTGAATTAGACTTATACTACATGCACAATCCTTATCTGTCACTATAGCAGCTGGCTTCATGGTTAAGGGCACATGATCAATACGAGATAAGGTTTGTCCATCACTGTTATCCAAGAATTACATAGATAATATTCAAAAAACATACCACTGCCTAAAGTTATGTTGCAGTGTATGTAATAAATATAAATAGCTCAACTGGTCAAACAGAGCAAGGTCTAGTGAATGCATTTTTTGCATTTAATGCCTTTATCTCCAACGACACCTTTTCTCATATCATCCTGATCTCCCAGCAGATGATAAGGTAAATCTTCCCTGGCAGGCGTCCCATTGAATTTCTGCCTTGTAAATGAGCGGGTTGGAATCAAGCTGTTGTGGATAAGGAATAAGGAAAACACTCAGCCCCCTACGGCTAACATTCAGTATAATATGAATCTGCTTTCCAATTCCGGTAAAGGTTTCAGCTCTATTCATCAGAAATAGAAACAGATATTTATTGTTTATGGTGATTTATTTTTGTACCATATATTTCTTAGGTTTAAGGTATTTATAAGAGACTGTATAGATCAGTGTTGGAACATCTGGGCTGTAGTAGCTTGGTTATGTTGCAAAATAGTCAGGAATGAAAACCATCTTTAGCGGAATCGTATATGTATAATGTGTGCTTTTAAATGTTTTTGAGATCTAGTCCGTTTGGGCTGCGCATGCCGTGTGCGTGCACTGCGATCACGAGCCTGAGCGTGTTATGGACGCGAGCTTCACAGCAGCACCTAGTGCCCGCAGTATGGATTGCAATGTACTGTACAATGTATATTATGCATTTCCAGATACCTGACAGCCTCCATCTCTCTGGGGAGCCAGGGACAGTATAGAAGAGAGAGGGACAGTATGACAGGTGGAAAGGGGGGATTCTTGTGACTGGTGGAAATGGGGGCTGTCTGACAGGGACAGTATGACATGTGGGATGGGGGGGTCTGTATGACATGGACAGTGTAACAGGAGGACAGTGTGACAGCAGGGTTGGGTTTGTAGGATATCATAATGGGGGAGCTGGGGTGTGGGGGGGCTTGGGTGGCCCTGGGGGGTGTAGGAGATCATAATGGGGGTGCGGGTTTAGGGGGCACCCCCAATCCCCTCACCACCTAGGGCCACCCAAGCACCCCTCACCCCCCCAGCTCCCCCATTATGATCTTCTACACCCCAACCCCCCAGGGCCACCCAAGCCCCCCTCACCACCCTAGCTCCCCCATTATGATCTCCTACAACCCCAACCCTGCTGTCACACTGGTCCTGTGTTTTAAAGTAAAACATTATTGCAGGTATCCATTTTCAGTCAGCTGAATCTGCCTCTTAATTTCTCAGAAAGGTATATCCTAATGAATTTCCTAGCAGTTGTGATTGCATAATGCTAATAAATGGTAATATATTAGAGGCTGTATTATTATAATTCTGCATTCTAAGAACATTTTGCATATTTTTAAGTGGAGTTCTTAAAAATAGTATATTTTAAATACATGACCACTGTACTCAACTATGCTGTGAAGGAAGCCTCCATCGTAATGCCTTTTCGTTTGCTTTGGCAGATGCTGATCTGCTGGGATGCTGATAAGATTCTAGTGGCTGCTATAGAAAGGGCATGCACTATGGAGAGTAACCTTTCATAAGAAACAAGAGAAAGCTTGTCAGCTTCCTAGGTCACCTACACACTGACAGATCATTTCGACAAACACCACAAAAGCTGCTCCCTGCACAGCACAAATGCATATGGTTAATAAATGAAATTATGTGGAGATTTCATACGATAAATCATTTTTGCACCAGTAGCTTGAGGCTGCATGTAAGGCTTGTGTTCGGTCCAGGCACATACAGTAGAATATTGAGCTTGTGGCAGTGTATGTGTGTGTGGGGGTACATAAGATGCATTATATTGTCCCCTGGCCTTAGGCTGGAAAACACCTAGATGGTAACATCATATATGCTCAACGTGTATTGAGTACTGTTATTATTAGCACTGTACTGTATTTCTGTATAGTATGGTAACAATACAGGGCATAAATACATTTCTGAAGATTAAAATAAGAATATAAGTGGGAGATTAAGTTGTGAAATGATATACCGTACATTCATTTGAACATTTGCTGTTTATGGATTAAATTATGATTCAGGTATTCAGAATGTGGTTTATAACTGCAAATGCAGACATAGAAAACAGCATTCTGCATGTAACATATAGTAGCAGCTTCAAACCTTTCAGATTTTGTAGTCTCTTCCTGATCTTTTGAATCTTCTTGTAAATCTTTTCTCAAAGCAATTAATTTATTGCATATTCTGTCTAACAGTAATTGCATCATTTCTTTTTGCGATTAAAATGGCATATTCTATATATTACACTTTTGAGGGTAATAATGAGTGATCTGGAAAACATATTGCCCAAGTGCATGTACCTGGAGAGCCACATCTTTCTTATCATATAACATGTGTATGCACTTGAAGTGTCACCTCATTCCTAGCCAGTCAATTATAAATACAACATTAATTGCCTGGCTATTCTATGCATATTTTTTTCCCCGCATTGTTTCTGACTCTCTGTGACCTCATGGACCGTAACACACCACGCACATCTTTATGTCCATGGTCATGCTGATCCACTTGGTTTTCATGGCACATATACTGGAGTGGGTTGCCAGTTCCTTCTACAGTGGTCCACAGCCTACATCTCCTGGTACTCCTACATGGTCTCCCATCCAAGTACTGACCAGACCCAACCTTGCATGTGACCTCTTGGTTCCCTGACTCAAATCAAACTCAGGTCGCAGTGGTGAAAGCACCCAATCCTAACCACTGGACCACTCTGTCTATAGATCTGTGCATATAGACAGAGGAATAAAATGGCGATACTTACTGCTCAGCACACTGGTCACATATTCATAGGAGAGGTAGAGCAATGCATCTCTGTCTTAGAGCCAGATCACATTGTGCTAAAAACTTTTAAGCTTACTTTTCTAATATGGATATCCACCAAATACTATTTTATGGTACCTTCCTTTTAGATGAAAAATTGATAATCATCTGGCTTAATGTGATCTAACCTTTGATTTGCAACTTATAAATACTTTTATTACTATAAATATATATTTTCTTATAATTTCACATAACTATTACATAGTTACATAGTAATTGAGGTTGAACAAAGATTTTTAGCCCATCAAGGTCAACCTTTTAACAACTCCTCTGATCTACAATTTGCATATTAATTGTTAATTGATCTAGAGGGAGGCAAACAGAAAACACCCAAGTAAAACTTTGCCAATTGTCTCAAAAGGGGAAAAAAAATAATACTGGCGATCAGATTCCTCCCTGGATAAAGACTCCATCTCTAATTAACCAGGATAACCCTGAATGCCCTATTGAATGTGCTGTCACCACCTCCTCTGGTAGAGAATTCCACAGATAAATCACCCTTACTGTAAAGAACCCTTTTCTTTCTTTACAGTGGAATCATTTAACCTCTAACCTCAAAGGATGTCCTCTTGTCAGTTGAAAACCTCTTGGCACAAAAAGCTCCATTGACAAATCTTTATACTGACCCTGGATGTATTTATATAAGGTAATCATATCCCCTCTTAGACACCTTTTTTCTATAGAAAATAAGTTTAATGTGGTTCATCTTTTTTCATAACTTAGGCCCTCCATTGCCCTTATTAGTTTTGTTGTCCTTCTCTGTACTATTTCTAGCTCTAAAATGTCCTTTTTATGAAGTGGTGCCCAAAAGTGTACTCCATATTTCAAAGAGGGCGTACTAGGTATTTGTATAGTGGCAGAATAATATTTGCTTCCCTGGCTTCTATACCCTTCTTAATACATGCTAATATTTTATTTGCCTTTGCAGCTGCTGCTTGGCATTGGGAAATGGTACCTAGGTGGTTGTACGCAAGCACTCCCAAATCCCTTTCAATATCTGATACCCCTAGATTTGCTTCATTAAGTTTATAAATTGCATGGCTATTTTTCCTTCCTAGATGCATAACTTTACATTTATTCATATTAAATTTCATCTGCCATTTAATTGCCCATTTCTCTAATTTATGCAAATCCCTTTGGAGGGAACGTACATCATTTTCTGATTTAATTTCCTTGCACAACTTAGTGTCATCAGCAAAAATGGGGACAATACTATCCAGTCTTACGAGGAGCTAATACAGAACCCTGAGGAACCCCACTTGCCACATTAGTCCAATCAGAGTATGTTCCATTTACAACAACCCTTTGCTTAGTGTATTTTAAACAGCTCTCAATCCATGTGCATTTATTTACTGCAATTCCTGTATCCCTTAGTTTACTCAATGGTCTCCCATGTGGCACTGTATCAAAAGCCTTTGCAAAATCTAAAAAGACTACCTCAACGGAGTTGCCTTGATCCAGGTTCCTACTGACCTCCTCACAGAAACTAATTAGATTTGTTTGAAATGACATATCCCTCATAAATCCTACTTTTAATCCTGTTCAAATAGACATATTCTTGTATATTATCCCTTATTAACCCTTCTAAAAGCTTCCCCACTACAGAACTGAGGCTTTCATGTCTATAATTCCCTGGATTTCATTTTGCTCCCTTCTTAAATATACTGTAGGTAACACCTCTGCTTTTCACCAGTCATCTGGTAGCAACCCAATATTGAGTGAATTTAGAAAAAATAAATATAATGGTTTAACTATTACAGAACCCAGTTCCCTCAGTACCTATGGATGTATTACATCAGAACCTGGGGCTATATTAACATTTATTATTTCCAACATCTTTTGGATTTCTTCCTGAGTTAACCAATTATTTAGTGATGGTAGTGTAGCCCCATTATATTGCTGTGTCCCAACCACTGGTACCTCCCTTGTATATACAAAAGAAAATAACCTATTTAGTTAATCTGCCTTTTCCTGGTCACTATTTGTCAGACGGCCTGTGTCACATTGTAATGTTCCTATAACTTCCTTCCTGGCCTTCTTCCCATTAATATACTTAAACAAATATTTTAGGATTAGTCTTAGTCTCCTTTGCAACTCATTTTTCATTTGCTATTTTAACCAAACTAATAGTCCTTTTGCAAATATTAGTAGCTTGTAAAAAACTATTGAATATCATTTTTGGTGTCCCTTTAAGCAGTTTATGTCACAGGCTTTCTACCCTCGGCTTTCTCTGTCTCTCTGCTGTCTGTTGCTATTCTCTATCCTTCTAGTCTCTCTACAGTCCCTTACCCACTTTCTTCTACTCTGCTCTCTTTTTATTTTACCTGCTTCACTCTGTGTTCCCTGCTCTTTCTTTCCACCTGTTTTCTTTCCACCTGTTTACTCTTCTTACTGTCTGTCTGCTCCCCTTGCTCTTTCCCTCTTTACTCTTTACTCTTTCTGCTTTCTCTCTATTCCCATGCTCTCTCTTGGAATTGGACTTTTGTTTCCAGAGTTCCCCCTCGTTGTACTTTCCATGTTCTCTTTCTCTCTGCTCCCCTAGTGCCTCCTCTTTACTATACCTGCTCTTTCTTCCCACTTCCCCTCTATCTCAGCCCCTCTCCTTGTATCCTACACTCATTCTGTTGTATTAGAATTAGATTGAAAGCATATTGGTAGAGGTAAATTAACACTTGGCAGGGTAATTTCCTGTTAAGTGTGCGTCAGCGGGCAGCCCCTGCACAGGCAGTAGCAGTGGCATCTGCTAGATGTTTCTGCCAAAATGTTGCTGCCAATATCATAGTGTTAGGGTTAGGGTAAGGGTAAAGGTTTAAGCTTGGAAATTGTATATGATCTCAGCAGCGCTTGCAAACTGTTCACAATTTCTGCAGCGCCATCTAGCAGCTCCTTGCTACAACCGCTGCTGCCACTACCGGCACCCTCATAAAGGAATGATCCATTGAAAGTAGTTGGACATTGTAATTAAGTACATTTTCTGATGTCAATACAAAATACAACAAAGTTTATTCCACTCTCTTATACGTTGTTTCTTCACATTCAGTGATTATTTTACACTATTCTGTCATTTTAAATGTTATAAAACCAATATAATCTTCATCGTATTTAGTTAATTTTACAAATAACAGGAAATGTAAATATTTGTGAAGCATTCCAATGAGGGACTGAATTGTGTTTGCAAATTATAATGTTAAAAGCATGACTAAATTAAATGGCAAATGGTTATCTCTTGCTACCGAACAGCACATGGATCAGCATGGAAATAAACTGGATCTCTTTATCTTCTTCTAGCATGCAATGAGAGATTGGATTTTTCTCCAAGAGTAAGTTGAAAAATAATTCTTCAGCTAATTATGAGGGAGTTGAAATAATCTTAAAGTGATTTTCTAGATGTGGTCACAAATCACCTTTCCACTAATCTATAGTGAGGAAGTATTGGATATTACAGAACTGAGATCAAGATAGAAATCTATTTTCTTTTACAAGTTATTTCAAACAGATACAATCAGAGCAAGATAATTATGTTTTATTCTCAAGACTGTCTGGAAAAAAAAAACCTGTAAAATTTCAGGAAAGCCAGCATTTGTGCTAAACAGAATGTATTAAACAACTTAGTAATTGAAATAATTTATGAAACAGGAATGATCACAAATAATTCTTACTTTGAGTTGTTTATTACAAGGGGAGAGATGAAGGCATGGATGGAATAACAGAAGAATTGGGCCATGCAAGTATATATAAAGGTGTGTCATCATCTCCATCATCTCTGATCTCTCACATGTTTTCTTGATCATTCATGCATGAGCCAGAGCTCAGTACTGGATATGGTTGGATACAGTTCAGTCTACTCTACCACATGTCAAAAATAAAGAAATCTCCCCATCTGCAGAAATTCCAGTATTTGAGTACAGCCACAGAACAGGCTACTACACAGCATTCTTCTGTTTTTTCTGATTTGTACCCTTTCTGTTAAAAGAGATACATTGGCTTGGGAATAGTCTCACTATCACTTTGTGCCCAGGAGGGATAGGATCTGTTGACCATTGCTATTCTGACTCCATACAGAGATTGTATAATTCCATAACAAGAAAAGGAACACTTTAGTCCTAGTATCCAACCTAATTTATTCTCAAGGTAATGATATAGATTGACATATAAAACGTAACTTTTATTATCATTAATTAAAACGATATACAGTCAGGTCCATAAATATTGGGACATCGACACAATTCTAAACTTTTTGGCTCTATACACCACCACAATTGATTTGAAATGAAACTAACAAGATGTGCTTTAACTGCAGACTTTCACCTTTAATTTGAGGGTATTTACATCCAAATCAGGTGAACGGTGTAGGAATTACAACAGTTTGTATATGTGCCTCCCACTTTTTAAGGGACCAAAAGTAATGGGACAATTGGCTGCTCAGCTGTTCCATGGCCAGGTGTGTGTTATTCCCTCATTATCCCATTTACAAAGAGCAGATACAAGCTCCAGTGTTCATTTCAAGTGTGCTATTTGCATTTGTTGCTGTTAACTCTCAATATGAGATCCAAAGAGCTGTCACTATCAGTGAAGCAAGCCATCATGAGGCTGAAAAAACAAAACAAACCCATCAGAGAGATAGCAAAAACATTAGGTGTGGCCAAATCAACTTTTTGGAACATACTTAAAAAGAAAGAACGCACCGGTGAGCTCAGCAACACCAAAAGACCCGGAAGACCACAGAAAACAACTGTGGTGGATGACCGAAGAATTATTTCCCTGGTGAAGAAAACACCCTTCACAACAGTTGGCCAGATCAAGAACACTCTCCAGGAGGTAGGTGTATGTGTGTCAAAGTCAACAATCAAGAGAAGACTTCACCAGAGTAAATACAGAGGGTTCACCACAAGATGTAAACCATTGGTGAGCCTCAAAAACAGGAAGGCAAGATTAGAGTTTTCCAAACAACACCTAAAAAAGCATTCACAGTTCTGGAACAACATCCTATGGACAGATGAGACTAAGATCAACTTGTACCAGAGTGATGGGAAGAGAAGAGTATGGAGACGGAAAGGAACTGCTCATGATCCAAAGCATACCACCTCATCAGTGAAGCATGGTGGTGGTAGTGTCATGGCGTTGGCATGTATGGCTGCCAATGGGACTGGTTCTTTTGTATTTATTGATGATGTGACTGCTGACAAAAGCAGCAGGATGAAATCTGAAGTGTTTCGGGCAATATTATCTGCTCATATTCAGCCAAATGCATGGCTGAGCATGCATTTCACTTGCTGAAGACAAAACTGAAGGGAAAATGCCCCAAGAACAAGCAGGAACTGAAGACAGTTGCAATAGAGGTCTGGCAGAGCATCACCAGGGATGAAACCTAGTGTCTGGTGATGTCTATGCGTTCCAGACTTCAGGCTGTAATTGACTGCAAAGGATTTGCAACCAAGTATTAAAAAGTGAAAGTTTGTTTTATGACTGTTAATCTGTCCCATTACTTTTGGTCCCTTAAAAAGTGGGAGGCACATATACAAACTGTTGTAATTCCTACACTGTTCACCTGATTTGGATGTAAATACCCTCAAATTAAAGCTGAAAGTCTGCAGTTAAAGCACATCTTGTTCATTTCATTTCAAATCCATTGTGGTGGTGTATAGAGCCAAAAAGATTAGAATTATGTTGATGTCCCAATATACTGTATGTATAAAATCTAACTCAATGGTGAATAAAATAATTAAAACAGAATTCATCTCTTTCGTCTCTCAGTAAGGAATATGATTTGGAGTCAAGCTTATCATTCACTTATTATTGAAAACATTCTCCCCAACATTTTTTTTAAATCTGCATAATTTGTTACAACTATTTCTCTATTAACATTATTTTCTGATACAAGAGTATATCAAACATCTAAACATGTAGCAAGAAGGTGGGAAGATATTACCTTATTATTGGAATATAATGGTAGAGATTCCCTCTTTTTCCAACTTAAACAGATGGTGTGTCTGCAAATAAACTATAGTATACTATTTTTATTACAATTTTATTGTGCATTCCAAGTCACCATACTTATCATCAAATATTAACAGTAAATATATTTTACCCAAAGAAAAGGGAAGTTTAAGGTGACTTAATATTCCAGATATTAAGGATTACTCCACCATATATCCCCTTGCTTTGATACCGATAGTCTTTTCTAACTATGATAGAATACCGAGGCTGGGGGGACTTTCCAGCAATTTTATATGGACAATTGCTTCCTGTAATCCTAATATCCCTGACATTAAGGATTATACCCACAATATATTCACTTCTTTAATCCCAATAATTTTTTTAGAATATAATGAACTTGGGAAGCTGGGGGGACTTTCTAGCAATTTTATATGGGCAATTACTATCTACTGTATAGTCCCAGATAAATGACTCATATCTCATGCTTAGATTACAAGCATTCAGACCAGTGTCCGCTTCCTAAGCGAATAGACTATGTGTGACGTTGTGCACCCAGATGATGGCCTGACACGCGTTTTGCACCCTGCTTCTACTGAGGCCAGTTCATACAGAGATTACTCTTACTTACTTACTTACAGTGTAAATATTAGGAACACTCCACTAGAAAAAGAACCTTGGGCACCATACTACTAATTCATTATTTATAAATCCAGACAAAGGGAATATAGGTAAGCTAAGTAGCTATCTAGGGGGCTATGTTTCAGTGGGTTGCAAATGGTATGTATTAATATGTTATATTTTTATCAGATATTATAAAAGTTTGTCATTGCCATGTCACATTTATTTGTTCTTTTTTTGTATTCATTTCTAGTTTTATTTTACATAAATGGTATTTTGTTTAACTATTATTGCTTAGTATTTATAATCATTTAGTTGAAACACAAGGTGCTCCAATTAGAAGTAGTAAGCAGAAATATGCATAAAGTAAAAGCTCTAGCATTCTCATTTTTCTCTACATTGAATATTGGGGTGAGGCTTTGCCAGATTTACTAAGGTTTATGGAACCCGCAAAACCGCTATAATACCTGTATCTACAAAGAAGTTAGCTTAGACACCTCCAGGAACATCATTGAATGCATACATAGATTAAATACAGAAGCAAGAATATTAGAGCTGTCTTGAGAGATGGAAAAGAAAATAGAAGGTCACAAGATTAATTTTTAATACCAGCTCTCAGAGGATAAACTCATAGACCTTTGTTAGTAAGTTGACAAGCTGCAATAACTCCCACAAGGTGACCACTGTTAGGAAGTATAATTTTGTCTGTTGGATAGTCTTTCTGAGATCTATCTCCTGCCACAGAATGTCCTTGGTGATGGCCAACGTGAATATAACTTGTCATTTCAGCGGGGTCTTCACTACCATGAGGAACAACAAAGGGAGCCTGACTTGGAATTCTGTTGAGAGGTGGGATAATGCCACTTGTTGATAAGAAAGCTGTTAGTGGTTTAAAGAATAGAAAATAGGGCTTTATATACTGTACGCCATAACTATATTTATTAAAGATGGATAGCAGTTTGTATCTTGCTTGGATGAATTGACTAAGGGACAGGAGAGTCATGTAGGGAAATGGAAAGGGGTTATTGCTGAATGGGTTAAGAGGAAGGTTTTGACACAGAATAGAAACTGGCATACACAAAGTAAATAGACGTTGACAAACAACAGGAAGTGGAAGATTATCTAGTTGTTATTTGCTAAGTCCAGGAACTTCTGCGTAAGTCTGGAGGGAGCACTAAGACAAAATCTCTCCCTCCAAACCCAGTGTGTTTCAGCATTTGTTGTGCTATGTTTAAAAATGAAAGGAACAAAAAAACATTAATTGTTATTGCTTGTTTTAATGTTTATTGTGCAGGTTCTAGGTCGTGACTTGTTTATGTTGTATTTGTCACATCTTTGGCTATGGCAGGATGCTTGCCCACCTGGGAGCAAAGTTTGCCAGTTTAAGAGCCATTTACCGCACTGTAAGTGCTCTTCATCGCGTGAAATACACCAAAAATATGTTAAATTGATCTATTTTTTTAAATACATGAATAGCTGTTAAAAGTGTGGGTTTACTGGTGGTTGAGTGGTTAGGATTCAGTGCTTTCATCGCTGCAACCTGAGTTTGATTTCAGCTAGGGCACAAAGGAGTCACACCACCCTGAAGCCATGCAGGGTTGGGCCTGGTCAGTACTTGGATGGGAGATCACCTAGGAATAGCAGGAGCTGTAGGCTGTGGCCCACTGGAAAAGGAACTGGCAACCCACTCCAGAATCTCTGCCATGAATACCAAGTAAATCAGCATGGTGTGTTGTGGACCATGAGGTCACAGAGAGTCAGACTTGTATACCCCCTTCTGGATTCCTGCCTTGTTGTGGTGAAGTGGCTTGTTTACTTCAATGAAGCTGTGAGCTATATCATGTAGGGTTACTCAAATGGGAAGATCATAGCAGAGAGGTCAGACAAATCATGGTCCACTGCAGATGAAACTGGCAACCCACTCTAGTATCTTTGCCAAGCAAACCATTTGGATAAGCACAGACAGATGTGCCTGGTGTGCTGCATCCATATGAGAGTCGAATATGACTAAAGGACTCAACAACAGAAGTATTTACAAACAAGTCTTTCCTGCCTACTGGCTGTTGCATGAGTAATAACAGATATCCAGTGGCGGCTGGTGACTTTTCAAGTTGGAGGGGCGACAGGGCGAAACATAGCCACTCCTCCTTTTTCAAACCACACCCATTTTTAATAACTCCTCCCCCTGACGTCATAATGACCTTTATAAGCCCCGCCCAATGACCTTATGCTTGTAAAGCCCATTGAAATACATGATCTGCAATGCAGAAATGTCAAGAAGTAAAGTAACAATGTGTTAAATTCATTGGTATACAATATAGATTGAAAAAACTCATGTGACAAGACTACAGCAATATCATAATTGCACCTATACGTATTAACAGAAAAATTAAAGGAGTGACACCTACCATTAGTCGGCTCTTCTTCTCAGGGTATTCACGTTCATTAAGTTGACCAATGAGTAGAAACAAATCTGCAGCCACATAGGGTTTGCACCTGGGGTTGAAAGAAAACAAGCAAATCAATCATACCATTCAAGAACAAAACCATACTTAAAAAACATTAAACGACCAAGTGGAACCATATAGGCCCCAAACATACCTTAGAAGACCAAGTGTGACTATATAGGCCCCAAACATACCTTAGAAGACCAAGTGTGACTATATAGGCCCCAAACATACCTTAGAAGACCAAGTGGGACTATAGGCCCCAAACATACCTTAGAAGACCAAGTGTGACTATATAGGCCCCAAACATACCTTAGAAGACCAAGTGTGACTATATAGGCCCCAAACATACCTTAGAAGACCAAGTGTGACTATATAAGCCCCAAACATACCTTAGAAGACCAAGTGTGACCATATAGGCCCCAACCGCACCTTAAAAACCTTAAATAACCAATTTTGACCATATAGGCCCCAACCACACCTTAAAAACCTTAAATAACAAATTGGGACCATATAGGCCCCAACCGCCCCTTAAAAACCTTAAATAACCAATTTTGACCATATAGGCCCCAACCGCACCTTAAAAACCTTAAATAACAAATTGGGACCATATAGGCCCCAACCGCACCTTAAAAACCTTAAATAACAAATTGGGACCATATAGGCCCCAACCGTACCTTAAAAACCTTAAATAACAAATTGGGACCATATAGGCCCCAACCGCACATTAAAAACCTTAAATAACAAATTGGGACCATATAGGCCCCAACCGCACATTAAAAACCTTAAATAACCAATTTTGACCATATAGGCCCCAACCGCACCTTAAAAACCTTAAATAACCAATTTTGACCATATAGGCCCCAACCGCACCTTAAAAACCTTAAATAACATATAGGCCCAAAAAAAAAAAAAAAATAATATATATATATATATATATATATATATATATATATATATATATATATTGATAGAAATATATATATATATATTGATAGATATATATAAAAATTTATATCAATATATCACAATAAATAAATATATATATATATATATATATATATATATATAAAAATTGATATCAATATATCACAATAAATAAATAAATATACATATATATATATATCAAATTGTATATATATATACGCATAAAAAATACACATAAATATACATAAACATATACATACAACAATATATATTAATTGATATTTATTATTTGATTAATTGATGTTCTTTATTACTTGGTATATTATATTGTTCATGCATTTCTATTACACTTTATTTGTTATACATATTACAGTGCTATTTTTTGGCTATACATGTTACAGGATATTATCCTGTAACATGTATATCACATAAAATAGCCCTGTAATATGTATAATACATACAGGGTCAAACAAGTTCACACTAACCTTTTTTACCCTTACAGGGTTCCATACCTGCTTGCTGATTTGCTAATTTTTTGAAGACTCTCATTGGTTGAAATCGATGTCAATCAAAAATTTCAGCCAATCAGAGTCCTTCAAAAATTAGTATATATAGCAGACCGTGGGAAAAAAACAATTAATCGCGGGAGGGGCTCCTTGTAGGAGGAGCTCTTTTAGTGTGTTGTTTTTTTTTTTTAGAGCGTCGGTTTTTTTTTGTGGAGGCCTCTTTCAATGGGCCAGAATGGATGGATGGACAATGGCTTCAATCAAGATTGGATTATTTTTGACCATTGGCTTCAATCAACATGGATTATTTTATTTTGACCATTGGCTTCAATCAACAGGGATTATTTTATTTGACCATTGGCTTCAATCAACATGGATTATTTTATTTGACCATTGGCTTCAATCAACATGGATTATTTTATTTGACCATTGGCTTCAATCAACATGGATTATTTATTTTTCATGACTATATCCAGAGAGGACAGAAGGCCAACGCTGGAGGGGTCAATTTTACAGGTAAGTATGTGCTGTTGTTTATTTTATTTTTTATTAATGTTTGTTTAAAGCTGTTTATTTTTGTATAAAATGTGTTACTAACTGTACTAACAATGTGTTAGCTTACTGTTTAATTGTAATAATGTTTTTACTGTATTTTTTTTTCCCTTCCCTTATTTTTATTTTATCTTTAGAAGTGACAGGCACATATACATGCCTGTTACTTCTAAAAATGGAATAAAAATAGGGGGGTGGGGGTAGGTAGTTGGTTCATCCAGGGTGGGGTCGGTCACGGTCAGGCGCCCATCGGTCGCCCATAGGCCACGATCAGGGGTGGCACAGGCCTCATGGGGGTGAACATCCACCCCCATGTGGCCTGGTCAACACCGCTCACTGCCCGAATACCCGGGGTAGCATAGGCCGCATCGGGGTGGTGCCGGGGGCCCGGTGGTGATCGGGCCTCGGGGGTGGCATAGGGCGGCAACATGGAGGTCATCAGGGGTGGCACAGGCCTCATCAAGGGGGTGATCCGATCACCCCCATGTGGGCCTGTGCCACCCCGCTCACCACCCGACTACCCCGATCCCGTGATCGGGGTAATCCGGCGGTGGCATGATGGCATAGCTAGGCTAGCATAGGGCAGGCCTGATCGGGGGTGGCACAGGCCACAATGGGGTGATGGCTGGGGTCGTCGGTGGTAGTTGGTGGGTGGCTGGGTAGGTGGCACTGGCAGGCCAGGCAGGCATAGTGGGGGACTGGGGGTAACTGGTCACCCCTAACTTTTATTAGGGGCTACTAGGGGTTTTGGTTTGGCCAGGGGCAGGGCAGGTGCCAGGCAGAGGCAGGTGTAGACTTACTGTGTTAGGCAGGCAGAGCAGATGAGTAGATTCAGCCAGGGAGGTCTCTCAGTCTCAGCGTGACCAGGGTCAGGAAACAGAAAGGGGGAAGGGACAGGGAACTGGTGGTTTTATTGACTGTATCAGTCAATCAAAATGATAACTCGAGGCCCTATTTGCTGGCGGGCGCTCAGGGCTAACGGTCTGGGTGGGTTTAGATTGATCACTTAGTAACTGGACAGCCTTCCATCATTGATTGGTCAATGATGGAAGACTGTCAGTTATTAATTGATACATTTATGACCGCCCATGCATATCGTCACTGTGATGGTGGGCGGCATGCATTAACGGTCAGGGGGCCAGGCCAGGACTCATTGAAGAGAGAGAAGAGTCTAAAGGTTAGTGTACACAGTGTATAACTATTGTAATTTGATCACACAGGGTGCAGGCAGGGGGCTATATAGATACACAGCATTAGTTAATGTAGCGCAAGGGTTATTTTAAAGTGACAGTGTCCCTTTACTAACTTTACTTCATTTTTAATACTATTTAGACTTGAAATGATGATGTACACCTTATATTTATTTGTTTTTGGGTTATACTAATACATTGTTGTGTTTTTTTTATTGCAGGGTGAAGAAAATATTTGGGGGGGCGTTTGCCCTGACGCCCCAATGGAAGGGCCGCCCCTGCAGATATCCTTGTATGCTGTGGTGATTCTTTGTGGGACAAGGCTAGGACTGATTGCAGCTTTCTGCTGGACTCAGTTTACATTGCACTGACTAGTTAACCCATAGCTGTCCTGTTTTAGGTGAGTCCAGCATACAATGCCTGAACAGATGCATTTGTTAAGGGTTCATTTTGTTTTGTTTTATTTTCAACACTACACAGAGCTGCAGGAGTGTGGAGCACTGGTCTACATTGCTCTAATTCCAGATAGGCAAGATAGCAGAAACTAGAATTGTCTGCTGTAAGAGAAAAAATAAACAAGGTCTGTTCGCTTCGTCCTGGAAATATCAGCAGTCTTACCACTGACTTGAATGGGGGACACACCCCTGCAACCTGATTGGTTACAGGAATCCAAAAGCATGTTGGCAGCCTTATATATGTAAACACAGATTTTATTTGATTAGATTTCTCAGTGAAAAATGTACGTCAAAATGTAAAAAAATATTTCAACACGTTTTTAGGATATTTTTACTGTTATGTGGTCCAAATTGTGCTAAATTAATTGAATCTACTTCAGTTGAGATCTGTTGCTTGGGCATGATCCTGTGTGGCTGGCTTACTTCAGGGATTATGTAGGTCCTCTGTGAGGGGTTAGGAACCAGAATTATATTTAAGACTAGCTACTTGCCCATCAAAAAATGACGGCAATAAAATTTGAAGCCATGGCAATACTGTTACACAATGCGAGGCTATGGCCCCTCTGAGCACCTTCTGCGCTCATTGCGAGCCTCTACCCCCGTGTACTAATGCTGTTTGCCACACAATGCAAAGCTCTGCCCCCTCTGAGCACCTTTGGCATGCATCGCGAGCCCTGCGATTAACGCCTTCGGCGCTCATTGCGAGCATGTCCCCCCATGTAGTTTAGGGGCCTTGCAATGAGTGTTACTGACTTTGGTTAAGTGTTACTGCTTGGGTTAAGTGTTAATGCCTTGGGTTAATTGTTACTGCCTTGGGTCAAATGTTACTGCCTTGGGTTAAATGTTACTGCCTTGCGTTAAGTGTTACTGGCTTCCGTCTCTATTTTACTGCCTTCGGCCTAGTTTTCATCCTGGTATGATTTTTGGCCACAATTTTTTTTGTTGCTTAGGCGATTTTCGATCGTGTAAAAATGCCAAATATGGCTGGAAATTTGAGGCATTTTTGTTTTATTTGGTTGCTTGTTCGATTTTCGTGGTTCGGCTGTTACATTTGTACATTTTTGCAAGGTCCGCAATTTTTGCGAGATCCAGAATTTTTGCGTCCTAAGGGGCTTGCGATGACCTTTGGCTCACATTGCAGCTAAGTCCCGCGCGCCTCGCAATCAGCGCCTGTGGTGCTTATCTCCACCCCTGCAATGAGAGCATTCGGAGCTCATTGCAGCTAAGTCCCACGGGCCTCCACCCCCACAACGCTTCACGAGGGCCGCATTCCCCCTTGGCATTTTTTGCGTTTTGTTGCCTCACAACCTGGAATTAACATGGATTGTTATGCTTAAATTCCTTAACTGTGTCCAACTCTACCACTTATATAACATATATTAATCTCACATAGTCCCTAAGTCTTCCAATTGTCAATTTGATATAATGAACACTTGTTCCTCCATTCCTCCTTGTCATCTGCAAAGAGGCAAACTTTTCCTTGGAGCACACTAGTAATATCACTAACAAACATCATAAAACAAAACAGGCTCCAGCAGTCTTTTTGCACTCCCCTGGTAACAATCCATTCATCTGACTGTATTGCATTAACCTTGACTATTTGACACCCACCATTCAGCCAGATTCCAATCCACTGAACAATGTTTCAATCTAGTCCTAGACTATGTGACTTTATTTTGTGGGACAGTGTCAAATACTTTACTAAAATCTAAGCTACAGTGCCTTGCAAAAGTATTTACCCCACTTGGCATTTTTCATTTTTTGCTGCCTCACAAACTGTAACTAACATGGATTGTTTGAGGATTTGCATCATTTAATTTACAGAATATGCCCACAACTTTGAAGATGCTTTTTTTTTTTATTATTGTGAAGCAAACAACAAATAGGACAAAATAACAGAAAAAGTCAATGTGCATATCTATTCACCCCCTAAAGTCAATACTTTGTAGAGCCACCTTTTTCGGCAATCACAGCTCCAAGTCGCTTTGGATAAGTCTCTATGAGCTTGCCACATCTTACCACTGGGATTTTTTCCTATTCCTCCTTGTAAAACTGCTCCAGCTCCTTCAAATTTAATGGTTTGTGCTTGTGAAAAGATCACAGATCTTCTATTGGATTGAGGTCTGGGCTTTGACTAGGCCATTTCAACACATTTACATGTTTCCCCTTAAACCACTCAAGTGTTGCTTTAGCAGTGTGTTTGAGGTCATTGTCCTGCTGGAAGGTGAACCTCCGTCCTAGCCTCAAATCATGCACAGAGTGGTACAGGTTTTGCTCAAGAATATCCATTTATTTAGCACCATCCATCTTTCCCTCAACTCTGACCAGTTTCCCAGTCCCGGCTGCTGAAAAACAACCCCACAGCATGATGCTGCCACCACCATGTTTAACTGTGGGGATGGTGTTCTTTGTGTGATGTGATGTGTTGGGTTTGCACAAGACATAGCGTTTGCTTTGATGGCCGAAAAGTTCAATTTTAGTCTCATCAGACCAGAGCACCTTCCTCCATACATTTTGGAAGTCTCTCACATGCCTTTTCGCAAACTCGAAACGTGCCATTTAGTTTTTTTGCTTCTGGCCACTCTGCTGTGGAACTCTGCAGCTCCTCCAGGGTTACCCTAGGTCTCTGTGCTGCCTCTCTGATTAATGCCCTCCTTGCCCGGTCCATGAGTTTTGGTGGGCGGCCGTCTCTTGGCAGATTTGCTGTTGTGCCATGTTCTTTCCATTTGGTTATGATAGATTTGATAGTGCTCCTGGGGATCATCAATGTTTGGAAATGTTTTTATAACCTAACCCTGACTTTTACTTCTCAACAACAGTCCCTTAGTTGTTTGGAGAGTTCCTTGGTCTTCTTGGCAGTGTTTGGTTAGCGATGCCTCTTGCTTAGATGTTGCAGCCTCTGAGGCCTTTCAAAAAAGGTGTGTATATGTAATGACAGATCATGTGACATTTAGATTGCACACAGGTGGACATCATTTCACTAATTATGTGACTTCTGAATTGGTTTCACCGGAGCTTTTTATGGGCTTCATAACAAAGGGGGTGAATACATACGCACATGCCAATTTTCTGTTTTCTATTTCTAAAAAATAGTTTATGTATATATTTTTCTCATTTCACTTCACCAACTTAGACTGTGTTCTGATCCATCACATAAAATTCAGATTAACAAAACATTGAACTTAAAGCTGTAATGTAACAAAATAGGTAAACATTCAAGGGGGGGTGAATACTTTTGTAAGGCACTGTAGGTAAATCAACTGAGGACATAGTGGGGGCAGTGGAATAACATGGCAAAAATGGTGTCTATGTGAAACTACGATCATAAATAAGGTAATATGTGGCTGTAGTGTGCTAGTTAGTTTGAAAAGACAGAGATATCCATTTCCATTGGGACATTTTAAAGCAGATACAGGATTTAGGAAATAGCCATATACTGTATTTATGAATATGAGACATCTTATTGAAATGTAAAACCTGGACTAAGTAATCCTAATCACAGATTTAATTTGTATGTTTTTTTTTAATTATAGAACCTTTGCTAAACATTCATTCACAAAAGAAATATTAAAGCACCAAATCAGCACCCATTAATTTTTCCTTCTTCAGCAGATAATCTTCGGGTATAGAGGCAACTACACTGATCCCCTGGATTTGTTTTTTGCTGCTTTTGTGTCTTTAGAAATGTTGGCATCCACATGAGCAGCATCAATTCTGGAGTAGCAAAAAATACGAATCTTAACTTCTTCTGACAACTTCAGAAATGAAAGATAGCATAAAGGAAGTATTCAGGAGACAACTGTTTCTTAAAGAATTACTTTGTCTCCGTAGTTATTAATTGTTCTGTACAATTCTACACCTGTGACGACCCAGGGGACCAGCTTCAGGGATCCCCTAGATTTCTGTCTTCTAGTGATCTCAGGGCCCAGTGTGCTTTTCCAGGCCAGGATCCAATGCGGGAATGCAGAACACTGTAGGAACACTCAGGAACAAGCAGGCAGATGGAGGTCCTTTTAAGGTAGGACCAGAGAGAGAGGTATCAGGGTACCTTCAAGTGATTTTAGCTCAAGAAGCTCTTACCCAAGAATGACAGTACACTGTGGTTATGTATAGCCAGACTGGACTGATTTATTGAAGCCAGATGCACAAGTATTTATAAGGAATAAACCAGTGTGGGACAGCCCACAATACAATGAACAGAGGAGTGACCTTGTTTGAATTACCTGCCTATGTATATGGGAACCAATCAGTACACTATCTACACTAATTAGGTTATCTCTGAACCACTCAGTGGGAATCTGCCCCCTGGGACAGCACAAACCCTCTAGAGGGCTACGCCCACTCTACAGTGCAATATTAATCAATTGCTACTTGGCTATCCATGTGTCTGGTAGCTACCTCTTGGGGAAACAATAGAAGGCGAATGAATGGGAAGCCAGCTCAAACCGGTGTACAGTTACAGTCACCATTTTAAGTCGCCACATGGAGGGCAGTAAGGCATGTTCTTTGGTGTAGGCACATATTAAAACATCAGGCCACAGTAATGTCCGTTTGTACAGTAATTATGAATTCCCAAATCACATAATTACATGAACATAACTTAGGCACCTATTATCATAGATATAATACACAGTTGGAAATGACAGTGTAGTGTGGGAGCAGTAGTGTGTTAGTGGGCAACATTATCTTCACAGTATTGATAATTCCTCTAGCACTTGACTGTATCAACAGCCATTGAGCATACTTTGCCTTGGCCCTAGGTTAGTTTATTCCTAGGAGCTCTGACTCTCTGGGTGGCATCAGGGCTTGGTGTATCAGTGTGACTAGCCTGGGTAGCCCTAGGGCAGACCAAACTACAAGTTTCCACCATCCCTCCATGAGGGGACACATTAGGGTACAATAAGGGGCTTGTTTAAGCACTGCCGCCATACTCTTGCCATTAGTAGCAGGTATTACACAGTCTCTTGCCTCATTGGCCTGTTCAAATGTAAGCAGCCTGCTGATTGGCTGAAACTCAATCCGGTCAGGGGATACTGAAGCTCCAGCTTCAAGTCTCCCCTTGCTTCCAAGTGAGAAATTCACTGGAATACCTGCAAGTCCAGGAAATACCAAGAGGCTAATCACAGACAGACCTCAAGTATATGGGAAATAACATTGGAATATCCTTTCTAAAAGACTTTCATTGTAACCGTCCCTGTTAGGTTTAACCGGTTGCCTTTTGCAGTAATCCTCTTTAAGGTGGTTTTAGGCTGGCCAAAGCAGTTAAAAGTGGGGTTCAGAAGGGGCCCCCTTGCCCCCCAAAGTCTGGGCATGACAATCCCCTTATGGATTGCTACCTTGTTATGGTGACGGGGCTTGTGTACTTCAATGAAGCTGTGAGTTATATCATGTAGGGTCATCCAAGATGTGCAGATCACAGCAAAGAGGTCAGACAAATCACATTCCACTGGAGAAGGAACAGACAATCCACTCCAGTATCTTTTCCATGTAAACCTTATGGATTAGTACAACCAGGCACAAGATGTGCTGTGGTCCAAGTGGTCACTGAGAGTTGGACTCAACTGAAGGGCTAAACAACAACTATTATATATGTGATATATGTTACAGCTCTTCCACACATCTTTATTTTTCATTGACTTGGCTTGAAAGTGTTTGGAATGTTTACTGCATTTGAATAATTTAAGAACAGGAAAGCACCTTCTCTGACTTAATCCTAATCTAATGACACTTTCAGTTATTTTGGCTCACCACTACCCATAGATTTTTCTTTCCCCTACTACATAATAACATTTAGCAGACACCAGTGATCTACTTCTGGCTAAACCAATAAGGCATAGGTAGCACATTTTGAGTGGAGTTTAGTGCTACAATTTATATTGCTGTTCTACTCTCCTTAGGGGTCAATATATACTAATTAATTTATATGTTATGCAGCACATTTTCAATGGGCAATAGACTGCCTCAAGTTCCTAGTTTAGTGACATATAATAGTGTGAGCACATGCAGATAAAAGTGAATATGCATAGACATTTCTTTCGCCTGACTGATTCTGGCATAATGAATATACACAAAACACGCGTACACATATTTCTTATGTATGTGTGTGGTAATCTAAGTTTGCATACATTGCAAAGGGGTAGAAGGAATAACTATGGTGTGTGGAGGGGAGGGACAAACAAATCTGAATGAGTCTAGTGCAGCAAAATAACCTAAATACACCCCTGCAGCATACACATTTTTTTCACTTGGTGTAAGGGAACATTAAATCAGTGCTTTTGCCTGTGATTACAAGCATGTAAATAATTCCTTTCAATTGCTATTGTGTAACCCTCTATCCACATGCATTCTTCCTGTCTGCATGATGAGCAGCACACAGCAGGGTGGATCAGCGGTGTGTAAAACAAAGAAATGGGGTCGTATCCATTCCTATATCTGTGTAGAGCTCCATACACTTAAACATGAGAACATTATAGGCCAATGTGTCAAGTGGTTGCTATACTGCATATGTGTAGGTTAGTAGCACCCCACATTTTTAGTATACCCCTTAATATACAGGGATCTGTGATGTTATTTGAAATAATGTACTGTGCTTTGTTGCTACCAAGGATGAGGTGCAGTATAGATCTACCAGAAATGTATTCCTTCTTCCCACTCATGATTTGTACAGTCTATTGTTCAACTGGCGTCCTTAAGTGTCAAACACTAATTGTAGCTTATGTATTAGAAACCAGCGTGTGCAAGAGTCAGAGTGTACAGAACCTGAACAAAGAATATACAAGATAGATAAAGAACACAAGTTTCATTGCCTGCCATTGTTGTCAAGTGTATTATGGAATAAAATAGTTTACTCATACACCAGGGTGACACCATATGATTAATAATATGGCAACAAATACCTAGCATGCTAATCAGTATGATCTGGGGGAGCAGGGAGCTGTCCTATTAATGACATGGTTATTTGTCTAGAAATTGTTCTATTATTTAAATCTCAGATGAGCAACAATATGCTACTCTGTATCCCTGGAGGGATTTATAATGAATTGCCACCAATTGTGTTAGTTTCTATGAAATAATTGCACATGTCATTCTTCATATGTTTCATTAACATAGAGCCTTACAGATTTTATTAACCTTTCCTCTGCCAGAACAGTCATAAATGATAATAATACATTGCATTATGTGTGGGCTATAACAATGCATTGAGTATATATCCCTTATCATTATTTAAATAAGGGGCATTATTGTCATTTAGATAAGAAAAGGGACATCTCAAAAGGATATTTACCTTAATGTAACATTATTATTATTATTATTATTATTTAATAAGAATCCTGATTTAATTATAATTCAGGAGCAGAAAGCTTAAGGAGGTTGCTTAAAAAATGCACATCCACATCTTTTATTCATTTCGCATTACAACTGGCTGGTTCCAGGTCATTAAAATGAAAATATAGAGGAGGGCGATATTGGATGAATGGTGTGCAGACCTCTCCCATGCTGTATTGTGTGAGAGTCATTCATAGCCAGGCGTGCTCTGCAGTACGCTGCTGCTGGCATGCTCTGAGCTGATGAGGTGTATTGATTCTCCTACTGCTCCCAGCCCAGGAGAGTGCGCACACATTGCCTGCTCAGCAAGAGAGCCAACACAAGCATTCGCTGCCTTTCCCAGAGACCTGTCAGCGGCAGACAACTGGACGGAGATGTAGTGTAGCACTTTCCTTACCTCTATTCTCTTGCTTTTTATTATATGTTCCAGGCAAATCCAGAGACAGCAGCTAAATATACAGCCCATTAGAAAAGGGGATTAGTGCTACAATTCGTATCACCGCTCTACTCTCCTTAAGGTAAATATATACTATATCATTTATTTTAACGTTTGCAAGATTTTACATAATTGTCTTTTTATTACATTGCATTCAGTATGCTTCATTATTTCAGATTAGGAGGTGGTGCTGGTTTTGCATTGTGTCTTAGAATTGCCATAGAAGATTGAAAGACTATTGTTGTGTATCAGAAACCCACTGCATTCATTTACTTCACAGTATAAGCAATGGTCTTATTCATGTCCACAGCCACAAATACATTGAATTCATTAGATAATGATGTGTTGATTTTTACAAACTGACTCCTTTCTTTAATTGCACAAATATTTCATTTTCCCAATAGTGTTCCCCCAAACTTGGCTTCAGGTGACTTGGGTGGTATTAGACTCCACACGTTGCAAGGGAATTGTTAGGATTTGTGCATGAGTTAATCACATCCATTGGGGGGGAATACATTGATTAGGTAAACTAGTTCTTGTATTGGAGGTTACCATTTTTTTTATTATACATTGCATCTGCACCACTTGGGTTTGTCAGTGTGCTGCACCAAGTTTGCAGGTCCATATTAGGTATCATAATAAAATATAATTTAATGCATTTGTTATGAGAAATGGCAGACATGCTGGCTATCTTTTCTTGTAGCTAATGGTTAAATATATAAACTTTAAAGAAAATTGCAACAGTGTATATATATATATATATATATATATATATATTTATTAGTATGTGTGTGTTTTTTAAAATCTAAGAATTGGGACATTGCAAGGGGACAAAGGAAAAAAGTAAGTGGGGTGTGTATATAAAAGTGTTTAGGGTAGTTTAAAATCTAAGAACACCACTGAAGCATTTTGCTCCTTCAATGTAATTAAAGGTGTGCAAATACAATCTCCTGTTTAATCCTTCTCTTGACATGTATGCTTCCTGCCTGAACAATGAGCAGTACTGAATATAATTTGACATAGCATGTATCTGGCCTCTTTTGTAACCAAGGGTTAAACATATAAACCCTAAAGAGCACTGCAGTACTAGGAAAACTGCTTTAAACTGCTGTATAAAGGTAAGATCTGAAGCAGGATGCTAAAACTGCAGCTCTGGCACATTTTCTGAAATGGGTGCACATGTCTTCCCTAATTTCTGAAATGGGTGCACCTGTCTTCCCTAATTTGTACTTGCACATTAAATCCTCCAGTGTGCACCTCCTGGTATGCCATAACATTGTAAGGTCCATAGGACAGTGGCTCTTGCTATCCCTTATATAATAGCTGCCCAAGTCCTTGCCGTTAGTACTGCTATATAATCAATGTTTTATAGTGTTCTGATATAGCCCGTATACTGCCTGTACTATATATAATTTTACAAAGCATAGCTAACTCCGTATATAATATGACATTTTATTTGTTTGATTTAACATCTTGCATTCCTTTTTCATGTGTGTTTTAGTTAAAATTTTAATTAGAATTAAATATTGACAGTCCTTGCTGCCCACAGTAGGCTGATGATATCTAATTTGCAAGTGGATTTATAATGACTTCAGTTGATGCCATTAACCCTTTACCACTAATTTGTGTAATGCAGTGGGAGTGTAATGGCTTTGATGATGCTAAGAGCTGCAGCATTTTTCAGCTGCATTAGTTTGCACCAAGAAATTCTTTTTTTTTTCCTCAGTCCATTGAATACAGAGCATATTTCCCAGTAATATAGATTGGCACTAGCTTTGGGTGGACAAGGAAGGTGGATGGTTGTAGCAGCTAATTTAGAAGCTTCAGGTACTTCACACTAAGTGTAATAGGTTTTAGATCTTTTTTTGAAAATAATGTACTAGAAGGATCCTGGATGTGTTGTATTCCCTAACTCTGCCATTGCTCTGTAATCTCATTAGCATATTGAGACCTCTTGGGTTCTTATTATATTTTGTTGACTGTATTCACTAGAGCTTTATCAAGGTCCACCAATGCATCAGAACAGTACTGCTTGAGCACATGTGGGGTAATACCTCACTCCACTGGGCTAGAATCGCTTGTGTGAAAGGTTTCTAACTAGTGTAGAACTGTCTAGTTCTTGTATGTTTCTATGGAGCCTATATACTAGCGCAGTGGTAAGTGTCAAACACCTACCAGAAGCCGCCTGCTGAGTATTGATGTAGAGATTGACTCACTTGTGCACAGTAGTGAAATACTAAAATCTTGGGCTATGTATGGCACTCTAAAACAGATGGTGCCAGCTATACACCATTAAAAGGTCACTCCAATTTGAAATGGTCTACATACAACAGATACAGCTATGATAGGCTTCAGCCCACTAGGGAGAATGCTCATTGCATATAGCCCTTTTACAGTGCTTAGCAGTGATCAAGCGACGGTAACCTGAAACTCTGGCCTGAGCAACTTGATCTTACAAGGACTGCCAGCATTATAGGATTTCTGGATCTCCCTGCATGTTTATTCAGATTCTTTATATCTGAATTATTAAGTTACATTCATTCTGACTGGTCTACCTATGTGTTAAAGTAAGGAGCCATTATAATCCTGGCCTGGTGGAATTCATTATAAGTCCAAGTTGCCCACCACTGCTCTAGTCAATTATGTGATTCCAGGAATATTTACTGTAATCCAGTAAGAGAATATCAATTAAAGAGTAAACTGTATTGGAGAAACCCTTACTTAAGTGGCATAACTACTAAAATTTCGGACCTATCCTCTGATTGCGCATCTCCAATACTTCAATCTTTGTGTATATGCTGCGAACAATTGCAGCCAGAAACCAAAAGGCTTTTTACTTTTGTATAATGTGCACTTTTTAAAAAAAATTGTCGGCCTCTAATAAGATTAAAGCAGTTTTAAGAATAATCAATAAAGGTGTGAATAAACTAGTGTTCAATATTGATGTCCCCATTAATTTGGACCCCCCAAAAGCTCATGATTTAATCACATATTGGTTTTAGTTTTGGTGAGGTAAGGAAATGACTGATCTACCTAGGAGGTATTTCTGAAGTCTTGACACATGGATATCCATAAACGTAGAGACCAGGATTTAAAAGGCAGCTTGAAAGGTAGAGGGCACATCTTATCTGCCTATTAGCTTAGTAAATTTTCAGCTATTGTTCTGCATATTTCACGCTTGCTATAATTCATTTGCTGTTTTTACAAATTTGCATATGAGGCATGTTATTGCATAGTCTTATAATTTAACCAAGTAGGTGCTGAGGATTGGAAGGTTTACATACTTTATTGCAGAAACATAGATGGAGTTGGATTTAAGTTACCTTTTAAGATGGAGTTGGATTTAAATTACCTTTGTCCCTGTAAAGAAGGGATGAAAATATTACGGCTTGTTGATTTGTTTCTGTCTATCATAGCTCAGAAACCTTACAAATGAATGCAGACACTGATTGAAAATAATATTGTTTGTAGTATTTTTAAGTTGTGTTTTTTTTTTTAATTATTTATCTGTGGTACAACATTAGGAGAATGATCTATATCACATTAAATCGTTATAGCTATGCAGATAGATATATATCCTAATTCTGTTGGCTGATAGTTTGTTTTTTGGCTCCGTTCCTATACTTTTCTCTGCAGGCAGTGACAGGTAGCTCCTCCTGTTAGGTGGAAGTAGAAGGATATTTGGCAAGATTCCCAAACAGGTGAATTGCACTGCCACTGTAAAAGGGTAAGCCAATTTGTCAAATATTGACATACTGCATGTTCTACCACTCTGAAAAGGACTGGGTCAGGTTGATTGTAAAATATTAAAACCTTTCATCCAAAATGCAGGTGCTGGGTATGAAGAAAACTATTTTACTCTTTTGATGCATAGTCTATTCACATTCTATCTAATAATAAATATTATGCATTTTTAATTATTAAAAGTGTAAGCAACAAAGCATAGCTTCATTTGGTCTTTGTAATTACTTTCGTTTGAGGCTAACACTTTTAATTTATATTTAATTCTGGTTGGGACCTGTTTTCTGCCGTGCCTAACACTTCCATTCAAAGGAACACTTTGGTAACATGCCTTCTATATGGTACTTTGAATACCTAAACTTGATATTGGGCAATATATTTTGGTAAAATGATTCTTTACTATGTGGTACCATTTTCTTTACTTGGTCACTTCAGTTTGTCTCCATGATATGAGTTTTACATTCGTTTTCGTGAAAGCATTGGCAGTTTTAGCAGCCACATTTCCATTGACCAAACTCTTTTACCTTCTTGTTATGTAGGTCAGTGGAAACTAAAATGGTAGATTCCACTGCAGAATAAGTGCATATAAAAGTAATAAATTAAAGGCTGTGTTATTTTTCATAGTCTAAAACATTTTGCCTGTTTTCAAATGTTGTTCTTCAAAAGGATATTTTAAATATGACTACAGTATATACAGTATTTACAATACATTTTTAATATGACTTCAATAGCAAGTTATATCTGTACATATATCCCCTTATAACCTGCACTTTGTGTCTGAAGTCTTTCAGAATATGGCTTCATATTTTAAACTATTTCTTTACAATTTCAAGTATAATAAGTGCACAAAGGAAGTTTTATCATATTTTCAAAATCTCCTAAAATGCAATGGGTGATATAGCCAGTCTATGTTGAGATGTCACTGTCCCCCTGAAAGCAAAAAAAAAATGAAAAGGTTCAGGAAACAGGGTTTTGTTTTATTTTGCAATCAATAACCAAAAGTAGTTTTACTCCTTTATTTATATTGGATATGAAAAAAAAAGTTTAGAGTATGGTTTGCAAAATTATGAGAAAAACTATCTACTGTACAAAGTAGAGCAAGACAAAGATACATTAATGTGTACATTTGCATCTCTAGAAATAAGTTAAAATATATTTGCACTGCACTCTGGGAGACTGGTCATGGATGTGTAAATGAAGCCACACTATTAATTCCTAAATCATTTCAGACATGGACCCTTTACAGCATATGCCTGACGTTACAAGAAAGCTGTTGAGCATTGCACATGTGATAGGTAACCTACCCACTATAGAATATAGGGTGTCCAGTGTAAGTTAGAATGCTTTGAAGACGTTGATTGGAAGATCAGTGACGATCTGAGATATCATGAAAATAAAATGTCACTAGGATATCTTCGCTTCTTTTATAGTTACGGATATCATTAAGAAGTGAAGACTATGCTCACCATATCCATTTTCAATATGTGCTTTCTCTTCAATCTGGAGCAATGATGTGTCAGTCATTCTAGATTATGGTCTACAGTTCATGCTCATTGAGGTCACAGATGCTTAATACAGGACACATGCTTCATTACATGATTGAGGATTATTTTAGGTGAATAATGTTTTTGAGTTTGAAGAGATTGCTCATCTTCAGGAATATGTGGAGAGGTGGTGACAAGTAAAAAAATAAGAACATTACAGAAACGTTAAATCATCTTATGGTCAGATTTTACACAGCTGTTTATGTGTTTTTTCTAAAATGCAGTGCCATGGATTTCCCCATGATAGTCTAACAGGCCAACATTTTTGTATATCATTGATGTAGCCCATGTCATTGCTGGTGTACCCAATCTATATAATTCAATATAGTGATAATGGTGGAAATAATATTTATTAACGTTGAATGAAACCAAACTTTTCAGTAACGAATACTAATTCTGTTGCACATTTATACAACGTAGACCACCTTCAGTTGTATCAGTTATTGTGCCATATTTGAAGCCCCCTG
Source organism: Discoglossus pictus (assembly GCA_027410445.1). Lineage (NCBI taxonomy): Eukaryota > Metazoa > Chordata > Amphibia > Anura > Alytidae > Discoglossus > Discoglossus pictus. The sequence goes on from CM050163.1 coordinate 442,682,473, forward strand.
TAGGCAGGACCTGCATGTCTTTAACGCAGTAGGGCCTTGACACTGCTGGGATTAGCTGCTGGCTGCTGATTAAGTGGTGCCAGCGCGGGTGGGCGGAGTAGGGTGCATCCTGCTCATGCGGGCGCCATCTTTGCTCACAGTGCAGCTGGAGAGTCTGGAGACTCCCTTCTCCCTTCCTAAATTTAAAGAATGAATGATATATATTGTTATTGGGGTAGGTGGTGGTGGTTTAAAAAAAATGTGTCTTGTTATAGGTTGGTGTAAATTGTTATAAAATGGATATTCATGATGTGAGCAAGAGTTAATATAATAAAATAAATAATGTTCTAAAGGAGGAAATTATATTCTGTCACCGTGGTTGGTGGGTGGGTAGGAGTTGCCCGGCCCAGCGGTGGAAAAGGGGGTGTCCCTACCCTAGGAGGGTGTGCCGATTTGAGGAGTAGGGCCCCTAAGCACGTGCTTAGGGTAGCTAGGGTTTTCCCGCCATGGACCGGACTCCTCCTCCTTACCAGGTATGTGGCCAGTTGTACCTCCATAGGTGTCATGTGTGTTATTTCCTGATAGATGGGTCTTTATTTTGGGGGAAGGCACTTATAGACCATGCTGGGTCAAATTCCTGTAGCTGTTTAACTGATTCTATTCATCCTATCTTATTTTGAATAAATAAACCCGGCCTTTACATTTTTTTATTTTATGTGCAATTATTCTGCAGGGTTCATGAAGTTAGTTTCTTTTTTCAGTTGCTGTCTCATGAAAGACTTTGTGAACTAATGAGCTCACCTTTAGTAAGACCTTATGAAAGCACGGTCAGCTGTAGATTCCTCTTTTCCAATTGCATCCAAAATCTTCTCTCGTCTTTGTAAGCTAACATTGTATATATATTTCATCATTTTTATTTTACTTTCTAAAATAGTTTTCCTATTATCAGTTCTTCAAGACAGTACAATTTTAAATATATGACTACAGTGGCCCTTTAATATCTGGGCAGATAGACATCCCACTTGGAAACTTTAGCTTTAGGAAATAACCATATAATATACATAACTGTGAATGATCCTTTTCATACTCACAATGGGTAATAAAACTGTAAGAATCACTCTTCTCAGATTGGTACGTCAGCATTTATTGCCGTGTTCAGATCCAGAGAAGGTTTATCAGAATTCTGGAATGCAGCCCTGGATATTTGTTTTGTGTACAGGACTGAGACGATAAAACAGATGGGTGCGCAGAATGTTTCCACACTTGAATTTATATCAATGTGTCATGCACCATGCATTAATAATCAGGATCATATACTTCAATTACCCTTGTAACAATTCAGTCATTGGAAAAGCAACAACCATATAAACAAGAGAAAACCTTTAATGATATAATTAATCTAAAAAAAAAAGAGATAATTGGATAACTCTTGTGGGGAAATCTCTATTTTGGGAATGTGAGCAATAGAATTTTTTGCAGATGGCGCTGAAAATACCAGTTCACTGGTGTAAAATTAATATTGCAGATAGTGAATAGAAATAGCATCTAATTGAGAAATATTCTAATGTTCATTGATGATTTTAGACTGCTTATCAAGTGAAATTTATGCGTTTTAAGGTGCAATTTTAGAGCATACTGGGCAAATTCATTTTTCTGCATTTTGAACTGAAAAGTTAGTACATTTTTTTTTTTTTGAGTCTTCTTCAAATAACATAATTTAATCAATACAAATAGGAAAAGAAAAAGTAAAGAAAAATACCCCTATTAATGGTCTAGCTTCATTATGCTGTTAGCCTAATTGCAAAATTGACTGCAGAGGCTGTTTGAAAGTCATTTCCATAAGCACTATGAAATCATTCTCCCCTCGTAAGATGGTTAATGAATCCTGTACAGATTGCTGTATGCTTGCAGTTCTTTGCAAAGTAACTGTACGGTATTTCATATCTATTGCAGCAGGGAATGACTGAACATTACACATGAGCAGCAATTCTTTCATGGCTCGTCTAGTGAGGTTTTGCCTTCAGTCCAGTCCATTAAGTGAAGCAGCACAGTTATTGGGCTTGGGGCTTAAATGCATATATAACAGCATCTTGCAGCCCAGAAGTGCTGTATTAGCATTTTATTTATGGTCATTTCTCTATGTGTGCATTTTAATTCTGGCGTGGGGGAATTGATGATGACGTGAAATTGCAATGGGGATAGAGTGAGAAATGGAATTGGAAGAAGTTACATTAGGAAAAACGTGCAGAATGAGACAAATAACTAAGTCAAAAGTTTAGGTTGGAGAGTAGATGGTTGAGAAATAATTTCTATATGTTATAAACCAAAAATCATTATTCAAGGACCACTGACAGCTAAACATATCAAAAGCTGCACAGATTTAAGAACTCATTATCAATTTAAATAGTTCCATGAAATGTATGCACATTGCAAAAAGTATAGACATTTCTTTAATTATAATAACCTTCTCAAGTCATTTTAAAATGGCTGACCTGGAACTCTGGCTGCACATTCATATCTAAGTGCTGCACTGCAGCAATACTTTCAGGCACTATTACTACTACAACTATGTAGTCGCTCTGCCACTACCAAATATGGCTGCTGCACCCAAGCTGCAAACATTGCCACTGCAACCACACACTACATATAGGAGAACAATAGAGTAATTAATCACACAAGACTTTGGTGTACAGGACCAAGATAAGTTTTATTCTTGTTAAAAAATGTATGAGCATATATTAAGAAGGAAAACCTATACATTTCATATACAAATTTGAGAAACATTAATTAATCAGGAAATATATCTAATTCTAGTTCGTATTTAAGTGGGGTAGTTCCCCACAAAAAAATGCTGGCTTAATTCAAAAATATCTGGCATATGCACAAGAGTTATGAGGTCATTGTTTCAACATAATTTTGCAATCTTGCCACAAGCCCGTGTTGGTAATGTTTATGTGAATTGAGACCGCATTGACTGCAGATGTATCTGAACCCTACTCTAATTTATGTAATGTTCCAAAATTGATAGCAATGATTAGATAACCTTCTGCATAAATTGCTGGATCTACAATCTAAAACATCCTCATTTAATGAAACCGGTTTGTTGTTTAATGAGTTATTAGTATTGCCCACCATGGTTTTGTGTACACTATACTCACTTTTCCTAACCTATGTTTCTAACACATGCACCGATTTTTAGATTTAATTTTCAATGTCCACTCCTGGGAGTCTGGCTCGTGCAGCAGCAGATAAATAATCTAAACACAAAATCATTATTATTTTGCAGGCAATTAATCATAATAGCCTTGTTTTTTTTTTTAACCTTTCACCATCATTATGAAAAAAACTTATTTGGAAAATGCTGGACAGGCAAGGTTAATGGATATGGAAGGTATGAAATATATTTATGTATTTACTTTTACCGTATATACTTTGTTTTATTTATAAAGCTCTTAAGAGCTTTGTAATACTGCCCAAAATCACGCAAACAGCCCTTGTATAGGTCTGCCCACTGCAGCATATGCATATGTGTAGTGTCCTAGCCTATCAGGGACCTATGTGCGGCTGAAACAGCATCCCTGATAGGCTAGTACACTACAATGCACATCCAGCCCTACAGAACCTGTGTCTACAAATGCTGCCGTGGGCAGACCCATACAGGAACTATTTATATGATTTTAGGCAGTAAAAACTGCTTTTAATTGCTTATTAATAAAAAAAAACTACACACAAGTAAATATTACATACCTAGTAAAATCCAGAAATCTTCAGTATCCAGAATACTGGATGAAAACATTTAATTGTGTGTAATTTACTGAAGATCCATTGTGTATATCATGGAGGATTGTACAGTAAACTGATGAGGTATATGCCATTACTAACCACAAAAACATCATGCAATTTTTTTTTCATTCTACTTATTATGACAAAGGAAATTGTTTTTCTTTCCTTATAGTAATGGAACAGGAAAAACAACAGGGTATTATAATCATAGAAAAAGAATATATGATATAAATCATTTTTCATTTTTGTTAGTCAACAGGAAGGAAGTTTTTTGAGATTGAGAAGAATTTGGAAAAATATGAAACTAAAGTCTGGAAGGCTCAGATTAGCAAAATATGCAAGGCAAACTAATCACTGTACTGTTACATGGTGTGTTTTCATGCATTAGATTTGTATTAATTCTAGTGCATGTTTCTTCTAGAGGAGAGCAATAAATATTGATTATATACATAAAAGTATGACCTCATGCTTACTAGCTTGATTTACTTTTGTAGTGGGGGCCAGTTATTCTTGCTGCCACATTTCAAAATTGTTTTATAATAAATTAGATATAGCTTGGGTGTTGAATCTGCATGTGGAAGAGGGCGTTTCAGTCTTATACAGTTATCTTCACAAAGGGTTTCTATTCCCTCCTCCTACCCTCTCTCTCTCTCTTCACACACCCTCCTGTTTCAGCTCTGAGGAAGTGATGTAACCAACACAAGATGGATTCCTATACTTATAAACAGCCATCAAAAAAATCTGATTTTTCCAAATATATTTTATGCACCTGGCTTACACAGCTGCTAAAATTGTTAGCTTGGTCCATACAACCAATGTGCTATAGTTATAAAATGCGTATTTGAGGAACTAGAATTGATCATGTAAAAATGTTTTTAAAACGTTAGAAAAAAATACACTAAGCTTTTCAATATCCAAGGTCACCTTGTTGTTGGGGTCTTATTCAAAACCAATTGAGCTGTCCATTGCTGAATGTGTGCTCTTTTTACCCTTTATTGTTATCAAGACCAATTCTTCTATGAGATTTAGCGTTCAGTAAATTTCTGTGACGCTAGAGAGCCGTAGAGCTGGGAAGATAATGATTTAAACCACAGCTTTCTGTTAGACATCATCCTGCCATGTTGGGGCTGTACTGGTGAGATGAACTGATTGTAAAATGTGCTGCATAAATTCAGTTTGGTTCAAAATTAATAGCCTAATTAGGTGGTTTTTAGGCAAAACTACCAAAACAGTCTTGCTAAATAACAGATATATAAGGTGAATATAATACAGTATATTAACCTATCTGCTACCCAAATCTCAACCTTTCAAAATATGTACCGTTAATAAGTCTAAGGTTGTAATAGAAGACCATTATTATATTGGTGCTGCCCTATAACCATATTGTGGAGGCCCTGCAATGATTCTCATGCAGTATGTACATTATTAGCCATATCTCTAGCTTTCAGGAGCAGTGCGGCTCTGGGAGTATCCAGCCATGTGTGAGCATATCTGAGGCACACAGTGTACTGTGAAGGCTTTTAGTGCTCAAGCTCTTCCCCTGTGGGACAGCTATAACTCTTCAGCATTACCACAGTGTATAACATGTTAATGCTTTCCTTGCTGCAGATTGCATTTTGCAAGGAAGGTTGGATTTAAAAAGGACGCTGATGTTCCAAACAATATACAATGGATTTAAGAAGCACATTTTATTAATTTACCAAGGTTTCATGTGCAGGCATATATATATTATTTGAAACCTGCAAACATTTAACTTTTTGTAGAAACACAGTTTTTAAATATGTGAGTGGCTGGTGGTGTCAACCGCATCCATATAAACTGTTGTGGTTGATTTCAAGTGTAGGTTTGTAATAAAAGTGACATAAATGCTTTTTGTTTTCTTCTGTGTCAGGTAAACAACATTTTAATATTGCTTAGGAATGTTCTTTCTCCCTACAAAAAAATAAAATAAAATGTATCTTGCCTTGATTTTTATTTTTCTTCATACCTTAGTACATAGGTAGTTAAAAAGCAGACCTAGGTTCGAAGAAGGGTTATATCATTATTAATGTTCTATATAATCCTATGGCCTTTTTATCCTTAAAAAAAGATATCCATTAAACAAGATACTTTCACTTGATGTAATTCTTTATATAATATTTATTCTTGTGTCCTTTTCATTGTATTACAATTTTTCTGTGTACAGAATAAAAAATAAACAGCCTTATTAAATTGCGATTTGGCAAATTTAAAAGGGCTCTATTTAAGCACAGAGCATTTTTACAGAAGTTTTTAGTTAGTGATCTTCTATCCAAAAGCAAGGTCTTCACTAACTAAAAACTTCTGTAAAAGAATTTGCTCTGTGCTTAAATAGAGCCCTTTTTTATTTGCCGAACGCAATTTAATAAGGCTGAAAGTCTTCAGACCTTGACTTCATTCTTACAATTTTTAGGGAGTAATAACATAGGACTGAATTAGAACAAAATGGCATGTGGTAGAAAAAGAGTTCAAAAACATAGTATTCCAATATAGATAACTTTACACTCGTGTGATTTAGAAGACCTTGCCAATCTCCGCAGGTTACTGGTGTGTTTATATATATATATATATATATATATATATATATATATAAAATCATAGAAACATATATTCAGTGGCAGTTTAGAACCAATATGGCCAATCTGGTTTGACCATTATATCTACATAAAATGTTGGCTTAACTAAGGCTCAGGATAGCTTAAATTCCTTATTTGTGTCCAACTCTACCACTTCTATAACATATTATTTTCTCACATAGTCCCTAAGTCTTCCAATTGTCAATTTCATATAATTACTTCTTGTTCCTCCATTCCACTTTTTCATCTGTGTTATGAACATAAGGGCCCATCAGCTGTGATATTCAAAGGGTTAAATAATTCTAAAGAATTTATATGGCCCTGCAATCGGCCACGTGTGAAGGCTCTGGCTTTAGTCGTGAAGGGGGAGCTAGTTTTATGGCTCTGTAAGAGGAGAAAAAATGTGTAATGAGAACAAGAAAGCCATGTGGGTGAGGGGAGTAGCAAGTATATGCCTAGGAGGATGGGCTAGCATTGGGGGGGGGGGGGGGGGGGGGGAGTCTTTGGTGTTTTATGTCATCTTTCTGTTTTTTGATATATCTCTGTAACAATAAAGAATGTGGCAGACTGATTTTGGACACACTAAACAAAGGTGGTGTCGGAGTCTGCTTGTACTAATCAAAGGTACATGGTGGGTGATTCTTAGATCCTAAGAAAAGGGGTTTGAGGGTGCCTGTCTCTTCAGAAATGATACTGTCATCTAAAGTGTCTGCTGGTGTCGAGATCTAAACAAACAGTTGTGACCCATAGAGAGAGAGAGAATTGAGGTGAGCGTAGTCCCCCAAATCTGGCGGGCGTAACAATCTGTAAGGAGGCAAACTTTTCCTTGGTGCACACTAGTAATATCATCATAAAACAAAACGGGCCCCAGCCGTCTTTTTGCACTCCCCTGGTAACCATCCATTCCTCTGACTGTACTGCATTAACCTTGACTATTTCACACCCACCCTGCAGCCAGATTCCATTCCATTGAACAATGTTTCAATCTAGGCCTAGACTGTGTGGCTTTATTGTGTGGGACCATGTCAAATACTTTACTAATATCTAGATAAGCAACATCTACTGCCCAACCCTGATATATAACTTTGAATTCAGAATGATACAAGTCAATTAGATTAATCTGACATGATCTCCAAGCAGTAAATCCATGCTGCCTATGATCTTGTAAAATCATTAGGTATTCATTAATTAGTTCTTTCAAAGGTTTCCATTAGTTTTGCATACCTGTTCCCTAAAGAATAGCCACCTGGAACTACACCTGACAATGATAATTCATTAAAAAGTACCAATCTAAGCTCCTTCAGTACTCTTGGATGTACGTTGTCTCTAACGCTAATAAAATCTCACCTCTGCTCAAAAAATGTTTTGCTCTACCAAGGAATTCTTAAGTATTGTTCCAAGTAATAAAAGTCTTCAAGAAATAAACAGATGATGCTACCTGTCTATGCTGATAACATTTTAACAATAATTGTTAGATCACTATCAGACCTAAGCCAGTATAACAGCAATGCAAACCAATGATGAATACTAATGAAATTAATAAAGTTTGGTTAAAGTTTTTCCCTGGTTGTTTTGTCTTGAGCGAGATTCTAGCTGGATCATCATACATCTTTAGCTCTGCCTGATGCATTTCATGATAGGTTCGATTTCGTCAAGCTTAATAGGTAGCCTGGTTTGATCCGACGGAGTCAGGTCCAGTACCATCTATCTATCTATCTATCTATCTATCTATTTATCTCTCACTTGAAGAGCCCCTGAATTTCAGCCATTTTGGTGATTTAAAGCCATATCGGCAAGCTATATAACATTTACATATAGGAACTTATCTAAGGTTGATCTTTTCCTTTATATATTGTGACTTGCCATACAGATTTTATATATAAAAAATTTAATGTTTCTAATATAATTAGTAATAATATAATTCTTTATTATGACACATCTATGTGACTTTTTAAATTCATTATTAACTTTTAACCACTCAGTATGAAATTATGTATGCCACTTGTGCAGCTCCACTTATCCACCTCCAGTATCACTAAACATTTTTAGTTATGTTTCAAAGTCACTATTTTATGCAGAAAAAAAAAAAAGTTCTCTCACATTCACATTGTTCCTGCTCTGTTTAATTCAGCTTCTAGTGATGTCACTGTTAGTATTCCACTTAGGGGGATAGCTCCAAATAATAATGACAGAGTCTGGTAGATCAAGCGGAACGATTATTTATTGTGATGTATTCCCAAAGACTACTCGCAACATAGGTTGCTTATAGAGATGTCTGCAGCCATATTACATTACAGAGAATTATATCTCCAAAATGACGTATACCCTTACATATTAGGAAAGCAGCTGCGGTCATGCACTACAAAGCAGTCAAAACAATAACAAATTAACAAGGCCATGATGTTTTGTGCCAAGCCGAGCAAGGACATATATACTGTCAACAATTCTTACAGTTAGCACACAGTACAATAGTCAAGGTCAGCGACAGTATGAAAATGGTGGTTAGGTTCACAAAATGGAGGACTATATTGTCACAACTGCTTCTTCATTTGGGCTCGCCCAAAACCTGATTTTGACCCACCCAGCATTATATGATGGTTCTTGATGTTATCCCTGCTAGCAGTAGATGGAACCAGACCAGTATTGGACCCTCCGGATGATCACAGGAATCCCCAGTAAGAGCAGCAGAGTTAACAACTGTAACCCTTATTTTAGGCAGATGCAGAATTATTAACCCCTATGATCAGGAGTAACCCATCCCTCAATTATGAGCACACAAGTAATTATGCATGAACACACTGAGAACTGTTTATTCGTCACAAATGTTCAGTTTTAGCACAGCTGTCGCCCATCACCACCAAGTCACACTCCTTAGCCACAGTCCAATCCATAGACCTCCTGCTTCTAGACAATCACGCAATGTCAGTCTTGCTAGGGACTCCCCCCAGGTGCTTTGTTCTGTATGTCAGAAAGTTCTTCTCTATGAACTCAGTAGGGGTCACTTAGCCACAGCATGGACAGAGACAGTAAACCTGGATAGCCACACGGCCATCTACAGTTGTAGGGACTTGAGGTTAACACTCAGAGCAGAGGGGATGCCGCTTAACCAAAAGGGTTTACCAGTAGAAGTTAATATTAACATTAATAATCATAATCATAATGCAAGCACCATATAACCGGTTTTGTCCCCCCCCCCCCCCTTTTTTTCTTCTGCATAAAATAGTGACTTTGAAACATAACTAAAAATATAAAATAAAATAATATAGTTGCATAAGTATGCACACCCTTAAACTAATACTTTGTTGAAGCACCTTTTGGTTTTATTACAGCACTCAGTCTTTTTGGTTATGAGTCTATCAGCATGGCACATTTTGACTTGGAAAGATTTGCACACTCTTCTTTGCAAAAACACTCCAAATCTGTCAGATTGCGAGGGCATCTCCAGTGCACAGCCCTCTTCAGGTCACCCCACAGATTTTCAATCGTATTCAGGTCTGTGCTCTGGCTAGGCCATTCCAAAACTTTAATCTTCTTCTGGTAAAGCCATTCCTTTGTTGATTTGGATGTAGCCTGATGATTTTGGCCAATATTGACTGGTATTTGGAACTGTTCATAATTCCCTCTATCTTAACTAAGGCCCCAGTTCCAGCTGAAGAAAAACAGCCCCAAAGCATGATGCTGCCCCCACCATGCTTCCCTGTGGGTATGGTGTTCTTTTGGTGATGTGCAGTGTTGTTTTTGTGCCAAACATATCTTTTGGAATTATGGCCAAAAAGTTCAACCTTGGTTTCATCAGACCATAACATCTTTTCCCACATGCTTTTGGGAGACTTCAGATGTGTTTTTGCAAAATGTAGCCTGGCTTGGATGTTTTTCTTCGTAAGAAAAGGCTTTCGTCTTGCCACTCTACCCCATAGCCCAGACATATGAATAATACGGGAGATTGATGTACCACACAGCCAGTACTTGCCAGATATTCCTGCAGCTCCTTTAATGTTGCTGTAGGCCTCTTGGTCGCCTCCCAGACCATTTTTCTTCTCGTCTTTTCAGCAATTTTGGAGGGAGCTCCAGTTCTTGGTAATGTCACTGTTGTGCCATATTTTCTCCACTTGATGATGACTGTCTTCACTGTGTTCCATGGTATATCTAATGCCTTGGAAATTCTTTTGTACCTTTTCCTGACTGATACCTTTTAACAATGAGATTCCTCTGATGCTTTGGAAGCTCTCTGTGGACCATGGCTTTTGCTGTGGGATGCGACTAAGAAAATTTGCGGAAAGACTAGAGCAGCTGAACTTTATTTGCGGTTAATCAGAGGCACTTTAAATGATGGCAGGTGTATGCTGACTCCTATTTAACATGATTGGAATGTGATTGCTTAATTCTGAACACAGCTACATCCCAAGTTATAAGAGGGTGTGCAGACTTATGCAACCACATTATTTTTCTTTTTTCTTTTTCTTCCCTCCACCTAAAAGATTTCAGTTTGTTTTTCAATTGAGTTGTACAGTTTCTAGGTCACATTAAAGGTGGAAAAAGTTCTGAAATGATTTATCTTTGTCTCATGTTTTTTACAGCACAGAAACCTGACATTTTAACAGGGGTGTGTAGACTTGTTATATCCACTGTGTGTATGTGTGTGTATATATATATATATATATATATATATATATATATATATATATATATATATATATATACAATATACAAACCCTTTTCAGTTTATGGCTTGGTTTACAGATTATGCAACCTCCTTTCAAGGCAAATATATCCTAGAGGATAGGCTTTCATGATCCATACTCATATTTCTGTATGAACATTAAAGAGGGGTTCTTCACTATGCCACAAATCTTAATTTGAGGCATATTTGTGTTTTTTTTTTACCGTGCTTCCGAGTTCTGTGGTTCGGCTGTTAAAGTCGTTATTTCTAGCAGCTCTGCAATTGCGTGCCTTGGTTTGCGGGCCTTGCGATAAGCGCCGCCCCTTCAATGAGCGTCTTTGGCACTCATTGCAGCCTAAGTTACACAGGCCTCGTGATGAGCGCGTGTGGCACTCATTGCGAGGCCTGCAATGAGTGCTTTTGTCGATCATTGCAGCCTAAGTCGTGCGGCCCTCGCGATGAGCACCTGCGGCGCTCAAAATGGGGCCTGCAATGAGCGCCTTTTGCCTTGCGATATTTAACATTTTGTGACCAACGGCCCGTATATACACAACCATTATATGTGATGGCTGAAAGCTTATTGCATGGTGGACATTTCTCTTACAGTCACAGTGAAGTAAGTCATGTCTGTTTTATGTTGCTATAGCAGTGGGAGATTATTAAAACTGTTTCTGACATTAGGAGCAATGAGGGAAGAGAATAAAATGAGGTACTGTATAACCCCCACAGGAGGCATAGCGCCTTTTTAATATAGTTACATCACCCAGTTCTTCATACAATTATTACATTATGGTTTTTTTTAAACTTTCATTTGCCAAACCGAGCCAACCAACAAACCCTTTTTGCTTCTTTCCTTTTCTATTTTCTGCAATTTTGGAGGTGGATTTTGGAGACTATAATGCTGCTACTAGGTATGCACACATTCTAGCTGTTTGTATTGTCTTGTTGAATAGATAACAATACTGCAAACACGAGAAGCTTGGGGAAATTCAAAGTGATGGGCATTAAGCTCAGGCGGTGGGAGAAATCATTGAAATCTATAACAGAAGAATAAACGTAACCCGGAGGATCCTAATTGACAATAAATTGAAAATGTAATTGCAGGTCCAGTCAGATGTGCTTGGAACATTGTCAGGTGGCAAGACAAGAATTGCCAAGAGGCTAAAAACAGTGATATTCGCTTTAAATCAAACTGTGACCTGGGATGTCTAGGGACTAAGTGCAATGTCAGTGGCTGAATTACATCAAAGAATATTGATTAAGATTAGGGGAGTTTAGGATGCCTAAAGATTTGTGCAGTTGCTGATTAACCCTTTTTAACATTACTGATATTTTGACATTAATATTTCATATAGATATTATTTTTAAAGCAAAATAACTGAAGGCCCTTGGCCTCCGTGTTTAAATCTATCATTTCTACAAATTAAAGAGACAAAAAATGTACAGTTTAATTGTATAACTTTCCAACAATGTTCTAGATTAGATTTTAATTACAAGGTTTCATTTAAAGCTCTAGATATTTGTTTTTAGTTTTGATCAAATCCTGTATTTTTGTTTTTGGGCTAGGCTGATATGGACAATTAGATCTCTGTGTATAAATACAAGGATTGTCTGAGGTGTCTATTTGTTTAGGTAAAGGATTACCTGATAACTACAGACTTTAAAGATGGATTGCTCCAAAATGATTTAAATCAAATGTGATGCCCCACATTGATCTGTGCAAACCCTACAGCATGGGCTATATAGACATTTTGTTCCCCACACCCCATTAACAGCTGCTCCTTTCTATATTTCAAAATATTTTTTTCCATGCATTTTCAGGCAGCCTGACCCCCCCCCCTGAAAATGTTCTGCCCTAGGCCTGGGCCTTGTGGGCCTAAGCAGAACCACATTCCTGCCCTACAGACTATTGAATGGGTGACAAATGGCACAGTTGCTACATGTGGTCCCTCAGGCACTTCCATGCAAATCCAATACAGTTCTTAGGAGTGGAAGAATCCCTTACATCTAAGACCTCTGTTTCGCTCCCATAAAACACATTTTATATTTTTCTCTTTTTTAACCCAACGCTGTCTTCAAGTTATAATAACATTTAAACAATAAAAGCATTAAATGTGTTCAGCCATACTTTTAATGACTTGGGGGACATGTGGGTCTTTAAAGTAAAATAGGTCAGTGGCCTTATGCACTGTACTTCATTATATCATTATAGCCCTTGTACATGTCAGTGCCCCCAGAAAACGTATGTATTAAAAAAAATAAACATTACTCTTCTCTCCACTCCAAAACTGCATTCCCCTTTCCCACACTGAGTATATGAAAAAAATTTGAAGCCTCGCAATGAGCGCCTTCAGCTCCTCTGCCACCCTCTGTTTCTTTAAGGGCTTTGCCGCTCATTGCAGGCCTCTGCCAACCCGCAACTTCTCCTTCTTCTCCCATGCACCATGATTTGTCTGACCTCTCTGCTATGACTTGCCCATCTTGGGTGACCCTACATGGTAGAGCTCACTGCTTCATTGAGCCCCTTCAACACGTAAAGGTAGCATTCCACCTGGGGAGTATAATGTATAGAAAGGTTTTGATGCTATTTATGAAGAGCTCTGCTGTTCGGGGTAAGGTAACCCTTTAATTGGTTCCCTGGTGGTTAGGATTCAGTGCTTTCAACACTGCAACCTGGGTTCGATTCCAGTCAGGGAATCAAGAGGTCACACCACCCTGATGCCATGCAGGGTTGGGCCTGATCGGTAGTTGGATGGGAGACCACCTAGGAATACCAGGAGCTTTATGTTTCCAACAAACTTTTATTAGGGTTTGCAAAGCACTGCACCAGCAGAGTTATTGTGCTCTATGGGAATTGTATTCACTTTCTCTCCACTGTAGCTGATGCTGCTAAATTGGAATTTGTAAGGAGGAAGTCCTACCCTGGTATTAAATCTGAATTACAACAGTATTTTTTTTTTCAACCTTTTCAGAACCCAGTTTATGCAAAACAAACAAATCCTTTCAGCAATGTTTAAAGCTTACTCTTTAATACTAATGCTAGACAAACATGGGTACTATAATTAAAGAATTACCTTAAGAGACTGAACTTAATTTTATATTTGACAGGTGAATAAAAACATATTTATTTCATCATGAACTATGCAGAAATACATGCAGCCTTTGCTGTTTGTTTGTTGTTCCTCACATATTTTGTCAGTTTATGCCAATGTCAAGTGTATTGTGTCTGCTGTCTCACAGCTTTGCATTGTCAGTGTAAAATGAGCAGGTCTGTGCTTGTAGACATCGCCGTACAAATGACTGTGACATACTAGATCTGTAAATCTGCCAAATACTGTAAACATTGGATGCTTCAGGTGAGATGAAAATAACCTGAATTTGTTCTGTGTCAGCTACAGTTTAAAGTAAGCTGTATCTGGATATTTACTAAACTTTCAACAAGTACAATACAAGTTTTTTCCCACTGTGAATATGGAATTTATGTTGTTTTTATGAATCCTTAAAAGTATGATAACATTTCAAAATGATTACACTGCATTAAAAAGATCATAAACAAAAAAACGGTTTGCTTGAAATATGAGTGTCTAAAGTTCAACAGTTTTTCCCCCCCCCCCCCCACCTGTACAGAGTTAATATGCAATTCATTACTGACAATGGCAGCAGAAGCTTAGGTCTTTACTCATGGGTGTATTTCGTTTTTTTGCTCTTTAGGCCATTTAGATTTGGGCAACTTCCACACAGCAATCGCAGGTCTTCCTTTCTACTTTCTGTATCTCAAATCATAAGTTCATGTGTGTGTATATGTATATATGAGAGAGAAAGAGTAAATACATAGTACATTTGTGATCACATTTGAACGTCTAAAACAAGTTAAAAAAAAAACTTGTTTCATGTCGAATTCTGAGAAATACAGTGATTACACTGCATTCTGGGAACCCTGGCAGGGACATGCAAATGTGCCCACAAAAGCTTTGCTCTTGCAATCCATAATCATATGAAACATGGCTTCCCTTAAGCATAGCTGTATCAAACCGCTTTGAGCAAAGCTAGGGTTGGATTATACACAAGCTAGGAATCCCCCCCCCACGTACAGCTGTTTTAAGGATACTGCCTATCATCAGTGTGGGGCCGGTTCCTTAGCGTGTGTAGTGGATATTTTGAGTAGTTAGTTCACCACAACAATCATTAAATAAATAGTACATTTGTGATCACATTTAGATGTCTAAGAATTCCGAAAAATACAGTTATTACAATGCATTCTGGGAACCCTGGCAGTGACATGCAAATGTGCCGACAAAGGCTTCACTCTCTTGCAATCCATGATTTATATGTATAATTTGGGGTCGGGCCCCTCTCCTCATGCAGCTGAGGTGTGCCAGGTGCTGCACCCTTTTCTGGCCTATGGTGCGGCGGTATGCCAGGTGTTGCAATCTAATCTGGCCAGAAAAAGGTCCAGGGCCGAGTGATAATGAGGAGAGAGGGGAAGGGAGGGTGGGGTGCTGGCGAATATGTGCACAGGTAGGTGTGTGCTTGGATTTTAAGTAGGGTGGAGGGAGAGGGGACCTCTGTCACGACCGCCAGATTTGGGGGACTACGCTCACCCCAAATCTCTCTCTACGGTCGCAACTTTTTGTTCAGATCTCAATACCAGCAGACACTTCAGATGACCGCATCATTACTGCAGAGTCAGGCACCATCAGACCCCTTTTCTTAGGATCTAAGAATCACACACCATGTACCTTTTGATTAGTACAAGCAGACTCTGACACAACCTCTCTTTAGTGTGTCCAAAGTCAGACTGCCCACTTCTTTATTGTTACAGAGATATAAAAACACAGAAAAATTACACAAAACACCAAAGACCTTCCCCCAGTTCCAGCCCATCCTCCTAGGCCATAGCTTGCTACCCCCCTCACCCACATGGCTTTCTTCTCATTACACATTTTCTCTCCTCTTACAGAGTCATAAAACTAGCTTCCCCCTTCATGAATAAAGCCAGAGCCTTCACACGTGGCCGATCGCAGGGCCATAAAAATACTTTCGAATTATTTAACTATTTGTAAACCCCAGATATGACTGTTAAGCAAGTTGTTAGTATTTTCTAACCACACATATAATAAGTGATGAACCCCAAACAGTCCAGTGGGCCCTTCTGTTCATGACAATCTCCCACAAACCCAGGTATGCAATCCTGGTAATATATATCACATATAATAGTTGTGGATATATGTTAACATTATATATATATATATATATATATATATATATATATATATATATATATATATATATATATATATATAATTTGTGTGTGTCAAGCACATGTATTGCCCTGCATCTACAGGCAGGCTGCCCCCTGAAAATGTGTTGCCCTAGGCCTGGGGGTTAGCGATGAGCTCCAATAGTGCTCAGAGGAGCAAAAACCTCACACTGTGTGGCAAACAGCATTGCCAGCCTCACAATTTTATTCCCGTAATTTTTGACAGGCAATTTCTTAGTAAATATATATATTTTGTGGGCAGCAGACTGCCTGAAGATGCTGGGGCTGAGTCATGGAATAATGTCTATATCCAGTGATATTTGTATCTGTAAGTATACCTGATACTTTTTGGCATATTGTATATACACAAAGACACATAAACATATAGTTTGGGATATAGAGAGTAGGAAGGCAAAGTGTGAATTGCGGGTTAATCCGAGTGGGCCTACGGCAGCATAAAATGTAAATACAACCCGGAGCTACTGTACATTGAAATCAGACAATTGGCAACAATGGAACACATACAAAGGTTTTATTAGTGCAAATTCTCCATTCTGCCTGGAGGACTCTGGTGAGCATTTATGATAGCAAACATTTTTAAAGCTAGTTGTGATGCAAAATTAGCTTAATAATTAGCATGTGTTAATTCTGATTAAGAGCCCAAATTGCTTTTATAGATAAACTTATTAAAATTAAGTCACAATTACCATTTCAAATTAGTTTTGTTTCCACAAACTGTAATCCTTTCTGAATTATTTTTATATCCATTTATTTGTTACTCCATGTATTTGTTATTGGTTATATTCTTATTATACACTGTAGACTATATTGACCATCCAAAATGATGTCTTCTGAAAATTAGTGATGTTTTTGCTGTTATTTGTTTACATCTGTTTATAAGGAAAACATATATTACAAATAAAATGTGAGAAACATTTGTTAAATATGAATTGTGTTTAATTACCAACTTCCCTTTATTTTGGTAAGAAGGTATATCTTGGAAAGACAGCAACATAGAGGTGTAAACAATGGGGTAAGAGGGTAGGTAAATAACCAGCACTAGTGCCCCACAATATCTTGACAAGAGTACCACTTGATAGATTGTTTTGTATACAACATTAGGTCTTCCAGATATGCAAAGACATTTCATTTGAAGTTCTCATGACGATTGAAGGGACAGTGACTAGGGGCAGGATATACTAAAGGTCAGTGTGATTGAAAAGTTTGCTGTGTATGTAATAAGACTTGTTATGAGGTGACTGAGCTATAGGTATGCTATAGAAATTCACATATCCCAAATGATATGTGATGATACATGGCAATGCTAGTTATAATAGTTGCAGTTTCTGTTGTAATAGTATTCTCTCTGTGAGTAATTTTTTTATAGTTTTTATTTTACAATGACCAGCAAATCTGGCCCTGCCGTATCGCCTTTAGATGGAGAGATCACTTTGCATTTGAGTAAAATGGAAGGGTGGAAGAGAGAGGATAAAAGACAGGGAGCAGAGAGAAAGAGGCTCGGCTTTGTACCAGTAGTTTGAATTGACATGCCACAATCCTGCTCCTGGGCTATTGCAACATTTACTGACATAACCATAGTTTAAGTTATTCCCCTGTGTGTACTCTAACGATATATGGAAGTTACCCTTGTTTTAATATTAAAATAAACTACCTAAATGTTTGCATATCTAAACATGATTTTTTTTTTTTTTTTAAATGTTGCTGAAAAACAATCTGCTAGTGGCTAGTAATCTAGTACTAACAGAAACATTGCATGCATGAGCTGTTGGGGCCGACCTTTACAGAGACTGTCAGGAAGGTCTGAGGAAGTAAAATCCGAGCTTTTAAGCACATGTTATTACATGGGGCCATATTCTATTAGCTACTTGCAAATGCCTTGAACTCATACATTTGGCTTCGGGTGTTTTTTTTTTTTAATTATAAATGTTTATATGCATTCTATTCATTAGTGCCAATAAGTAATATTTGCCAAATATGTAGCAAAATTAACAGTGATTTTTAAGTGTGTATAAATTTAAGAATTGGGCAATTGAATCGGGCCCATGGTGTTTAGATATGCAAACAAACACTTAGGTAGTTTATTTTAATATTAAAGACCGGGAAAGTCCATATACCTTTAATGCATATACCTCCTATAACACATGTATGAAAAAAGAATAAAAAGATTCTAAATTTGCCCATATATAGCTGTTTGATCTCTTGGGGGTTTCTGCATCAGAAGATGCATATGGAATAGTTAAAGAACCACTGTGGTCCACTGTTTTTAAGAATAACAATATGCAGAAAGTGTTTAGAATTTAAAAAGAACAATTTAAAATGATTCTGATTTATTACTTTTTATGTTTTTTTTTGGTGTTGTGGAATCTTCTATATTGTTTTTAGCAGGTCATTTCCTGAGTTGGGTGGAGACTTTGAATGTACAAGAAGATTGTTTGCACAATGTAAATATGGCAGTAAGAAAAGGCTGGCAGCACCCTGGAACTGCCTAGTTACAGGAGCGTTTTGACCGGGCTGGGTGCTGGGTAGATATTGGTCAAGTTAAAATTGTGGGTGGGGATTAGCAGGTTATATAGGGGGGGGGGGTTCCCGCCTTGGGGCACTTAACTATTAATCAGAGAAGAGTTTACATCTGATGAACAACGTCAACCCCAAGCGTGGACACTTTTATTTCCCAACTCAGGAGCCAAGCATTAATAAATGGCCAGGAATGGTTCCAGGAGCTGGTGGCTAGGCTGGGAGAGAGTGGCCCCGCCAGTGGCCCAGAAATTGATGCAGCACTGGACACTGGAAGTCCAGTTGGAGGGGGAGGGCGCCCATCAAGGGCAGCAAGGCCTCCCAATAGGCTCAGCCCTGATATGATGACCCCTAAGAAGAAGGGCAGAAGTGGACCCCTGAAGAGGAGGGTCGCAGTGACAAGAGGGGCGCAGCCTACCCTGAAGACCCCTGGAAGGAAGAAACATGGAAGAGGGACTTACCGGAGTCCTGCAGGCGTTTCCACAGGATCCAGAGAGCAGCTGCAGCACCAGGAAGCGTCCAGAAGGCCTGCGTCGGCGGAGGAGGCGGCGGAGCAGGCTGGAGCCGGTGAGGAGGCAGCGCAGATCACTGCACGAACGACGAGCCGGCGTGACGTCATCAGCAGGAGGCGGCCATCGGGTAAGGAGCCGGCGCAGGCGTCTGACGGGAGGTCTGAGCAGGGAGCAGCCACAGCAACACGGTCAGCGTCGCTGAGGTCTGCAGGGCAAGCAATAAGCCCCAACAGGTGCCAGACAGGTGAGGAGGATGCACAAAAGAGGGGCAGCACAGAGGAGGCAGTGGAGGGGAAGCAGAGAGCAGGCATAGCAAAGGCCAGGGGAAAGGGACTGACAGGCAGAGGGCAGTCTGAGCAGCATGGGAGGGTTCAGAGAAGTGTGCAGGGCAGCATAAGTAAAGGGGGTTCTAGAGCTACTAAGGATTTTTCAGCAACAGTGGAATCTATGGTAGAAGGAGGTAGAGAAGAGCTGTGGGACAACAGCAGGGAAGGGGAAGAAGTTAGCAGTATAGTATGGAGGAATTATTAAGTGGGAGTGAAGAGGAGGAGGAGTTACAGCCTGAAGTTGGGTTTGTGTCCACTGCTGCTGTTCCTGCTTTGTTGTGCCCTGTTTCCACATATGCTGATCCGGAGGAAGGGACATCCGCCAGGAAAAGGTCACGACCAGGTGTTGATCCGGGAAGAATGCAGAGCAGACGGCATCAGGAGTTTGTAAGGTCTTCAGTGGCGCCTGACCAGCCCCTATCGCCAGGCTCAAGGAGGCGGGTAGAAGCAACAAGAGGCAGAATGGACAAAGAAAGGCGTGCAGGTATACCATCTGAGGGCAGAGATAGGAGGTCGCCGGTGGGAACATATCGGCAGAACAGAGGATATATTTCACCTACTCGCAGGAACAGGGGAACGCCTTCCCCCAGGCGGAGGTCAAGGTCAAGGCAGCGGTCGCCACCGCTTTCTCGATATGGAGGTTCATGCGGAGGTCAAGTATTCTCAGCAGGAGTATAGGGACTCACTAGTTTACACACCTCAGGAAATAACAGGCAGCAGCAGACAAGAACACAAAGTGAATGTCTACAGCCAAAGAAAAAAATGCATACAAAAATGCAAAATTGAAAGATTGATTTCTAGTAACATTTTACCCATTATCATCATGTTTAGTTAAACAAAAGCCAGCATGGAAAAAAAATGAACACAATGGTCCTTTTAAGGGTTTTTTTTTCTCTCTCTTTCTCAAACGGAAAAAAAAATCACATCAGCTAAAATGAGCATGAATTACCGGCATGAAAAATAGCTTTTCCTCTTCCATGAGGACTCTTTTGAAACAGAATGATTGCATTGGGCTTTGGGTACAAGTGAAAATGGTCTCATTATTAGCATTGGCAGGCACATTGTTGAGGCAGCAGACTTATTCAATATTTAAGAAAAGCTGCATTGCAGAGTTTGGAACCTGGACAAGTAAACGGCCTGTGTCTTTGTGACATACACTGGAGAGGCCTGAAAGAATACACAGTGGATGTGTATATTGTGTGTGCAATATTACAAAGGCTATTTTGCATGCCAAAAAGAGAAAATTAAGTCACCATATATTTTCTGCACCAACAGATAAAGGGTGAAAAATCATGTGGACAAGTTGTTGAATTTCTTAAACTTCCTCAAGGGTCAGCTTAGATCATTTTCAGTTATTGCTTTTATAGCCCCTGAAGCCCTTCTAAAAAAATAAGCACACAGCATATTTTTTTACAGAAGTTTTTTGTTAGTGAACTTCTATCCAAAAGCAAGGTCTTCACTAACTAAAAACTAAAAATATGCTCTGTCCTTAAATAGAGCGCTATTCAATTGGCCGAATCCAAATTTAATAAGGCTGTTAGTTCGCCTCAGGTTGTGACTGTTACACTAACAATTTTAGTTTTTGGCTAATGATTTCTTTACTCCTTCCTTATCATGCAGGAGTGCTGGGCAGTGAGTAAAAGAACCCCCTTTCTCTCTTTTTTTCCTATTTTACACCTATTTTGTAATTTAGTTTAGTCATTTTATAAACATTACCGCACTTGTATTTGCCTCTTGGCATACATTTTAATTTTCAACTTGTTAACTGGCTATTTATTTACCTATATGCTATATTATACAGTGGCAGAGCACAATAATGGTTACCCCTTGCAATTTCTCTATACAATGGGTACCTTTTGTACCCAAAAAAAAAGCAAAAATGTAAGTAGGTGGTCAGACCATCTTTCCATAAAATAAATATCTGCCTCTTTACTTTAGGTATCAGGAGGCAGCTCCTACCCTGTTGTAGTTTGCACCTGCTACACTGGCTATAGCTCCGCCACTGGCAATATATAATTAACATTGATCAAATATCGATACTTTGTTTCATATCCTTCCTCCCTTTACAGTATGTACCATCTGATTACAATTTTAGATTGTGACCAAAATAAACATTTATTTATTTTATTAAAAAATAATAGGGTTGTGCTAGGGTTTGCATACACTAGTGGACTGTGTATGATTTCGTAGTCTAAGTCCTTAACTGGTGGGCTAATTATCTTCATGATTTGCAACTGATGAAAACCAGCAATTTAAGTAACATAGAGCACAGCGACACTTCTAAAAATACCCCCTCTGGTGCTAAGGAAATGTTCAAAAGACCACATTAATACTATATTTCCAACTTGCTCTTTTGAGGAATTTCATATGATAATGGGCAAATTGTTTTTGGAATGTAAAAGAACACAAGTGCACTGCTGCATGAGATACCATTTTTATTTCTGCAGATTTGCTTCAATATCTGGCGTAAACTAAATGGGCAGAAGTTTTCAGCTGCTACAACTGATAAATAAATTACAATAAATCATACTGAAAGCATTTGTGTTACAAGTCAAGAAAGCAGCTCAATCAAACAATGGCTGCCCACGATAAAGTATATTTAAAGGCATATCTAAGTTTCCTGGATTATGAATACTTCTGATAGAAGAGAATCAGTAGTGAATGAAATCATATTTTTGCATGAAAAAATATCAAAATAAACATTTACAAACTCACCCTGATGTTTGCTAAATCGCTTCAGTTTGCAAGCTGCAGCTTTTGTCGGTTGACACCACTGAAAATACCTGCTAAGATTAGCATAAAATTCATAATTTGTTTTGGCTTATCAGGAGAAAGAGGTTAGCTGAAACATTTGTTAAACTCTGTGGTTCCTGTGTTGCAAAGCAGCTTTGTGCTCTGATTCAGCTGTGAGCTCAGACCACACCTAACCATGTGATTCCATCCTGCAGCAAGTACTTCATTTTAAAAGTGAAACTCTGTATCTGGCTACTTTCCTCTGTGTACTTGGTTATGTAAGCTCCCTGTGGGTGTGCAAAGCTGGATTTTACTTTCCTGTCTATCATTTTGTAAGCACACTGAACTTATCTATAGAAAACATATTTTACTGATTATCACTGCATGTTTCTTACCAAACATTTTAAACCCAAGAAACTTATATATATACCTTTAAGTGTAGTATCTGTTTACTTTAGAAACATGCTAAATCTTGTGTGTAGTGCTTTAAAAAAGAAAACAGGTATTATAAATATAGGACTACATTGGTCTGTTAAATATGTGGGGATCATGTGCTGTCATTTAAAGATATACAAACGTAAAATAAAACAGGATTGTTATTGAATTGCCCACCAGATAAAAATAATTATCTTTTTTTTAAATCATTTGCCATACAATTTAATGGTAAAGGCCGACGAATGACTAAAAAATATATTTTTGAAAGAATGGAGTCATAAAGCCAGGTTTTAAGTGGAACAAATGTATAATCCAGAGAAAATAGAGCTTTAAATAAACACTAAATTAAGATTTTTCTCTAAAAATGCTTTTATGTTCATGGATTATAGTTTCTATTTTGTTTTTGTTACTTGCATCAAAAAGATTTTTTTTGTTTTTGTTTTAAAATAGGAACTTGACTGATGTCTTTAAAAGACCTACTTATTAGACCTACTTATTACAGATGCCTTCTGTGCCTCTTTAGCTTCTGTCTAGTCCCAAGGTAAAGACCAATAGAAATCATTAATATACGCTGCAGAACTCTGATTCTCTGGGGTGGCAATTTTTCCAAGTTAGAATGTAATTTTCCGCTATAACTGACTAATTTGGAAGTTCTGCAATGTCAAGCAGTACCTATTAAATTTGGGAACAAATGTTCATACTTGTGATAGTCCCTTAAATCAAGCACGGATTATAGGTCTTTATTCCATGTCCTGTAAAGTTGTTTTTATTCACTTCAGTGGTTTCATAAGTATGATGCACCTGTCTATGTGGTACTGGGAAGTGACTTCATGAAATATTAATTAGGCAGTTACATATTTCACAAATTGATTTATTTTATTGCAATTTATAACTCAAGTTTTTTAATTCTGCAGTATAATTATAACCAAAAACCTGCAAAAAACAAATCCAGCACTTTAATACAATATATGCAGTTGAATGAAAATCCAATATATACCAATAAACAAGGATCCGAGCTTTAACTGCTCTGTTTAAATATCCTGTGTAATAGTAGTAGTGAACAAGTCATGGCTCTTTAAAATTATAAGTTGTGTCTAACATAATGAAAAGCCCTATTATTCCACTTTTTATATAAAATTCAGACTCAGAGTGGCTCATTTTGTGGGTAGCAAACTGTGAAAATCCAAATTGCAACCATCTCTTGCTATGCAAAAAATTGTCTAATTGGGCCACATGGTATGTGGTACTGGCTTCTGCTTTAGGAACTGCAATATGGAGTTTCACAGTTTGCTGCCCATGCCCTTACATAGTGACGCATACTGAGGGACATTTAAAAGTTGGTATTTTATAACTTAATATAATTGGGCTAATAGGTATTTCTTTTCACTTTATGAAACTTATATTTTTAAAGGCCTATGACTTGTTTTACCATTATAGTGCCCTTTTAAGATAAGTTTAAAATCCGTACCCTACATTTCTTCATCCCACAGACATAAAGTAATAAAGACCAACAGACCCTTGTAAAACAGGCAACTCTTTACCTGGGAGTCCTCCTTTCCATCTATTGCCCATGAACTCTGTCAGGATTACACTATATTTTCATGTATTTGTTGCCACTAAACCCAAGGGAAACGGAACTTGTGGCCAGTAATTACACTAGAGAGAACTGATATTTGGGTGACATCTGCTTTCTACCGCAAATCCAACCAGAAGCCTGAGCCATTTTGACTATCAAATAGTTTCTTCACACTTCCTCTCAATCCACAAGCTAGGCCACTATCTCCTCTTTTATTCGTATATATACACTTTTATATTTTTGTATATTTATGTTTATTTTGCAAAATATATATATTTTTAAATACTCATTTACCATTTGTATGAAATATGTCCACATTTTTTTTTAAAACAGCTCAATTTCTACTAATTATAAATGTAGATATAATAGTTTGTTTCCCCTTACCACATGCAAGAAGAAAAGGATCATGGCAGCCTTCGCTTTGTGTCCAATATTGTGTCAATGACACAAACCGTTATTTCTACAACTTACATTCTGAACCCTTCTTCCATCGGAAAACTAAAATCTGGCGAGAACACAGTAGCAAAGACTGCCTCTGGGAATCTGAGTCTTAGCCGGTGCCTCCTAAATCATTTGCCATCTAGGAACCAAATTAAAAGGACCACTGCAATATCATAATATGTTTTAATTATGTATGCATCATTAATATAAATCCTAAATTTTCAAATATAAATATTGAATAATAAACATACTTTCAATTATCACTTTGTAAACCTCCTAGCAGCTCAACTGATGATGTTTGAAAGTAAGTTTAATATTGAATACTTATTTTCTACATAATTTTATATAAATGTGACTAAATCAATGTTTAATTTAAATATCTAGCTGTTGTTGTTGGGGCATTACCATTCCCTAGTCTATTCCTATTACTGCTATGTATTTTGTAATAATGTTTTTTTGGTGTGTAGTGTGCATTTTCTCTCTTGCTGTTCTTTTATATATATATATATATATATTAGTATACATTAATCCTAAAGATCAATTGTTTCCTTTTTAACACTAATATTTTAATACTTTGCAATAATATTCATGTTTTGATAGTTAAAGTATTCTACTTCAAAACACTGTCCTGTGTATTTAGATAGATAGATATTGGTTTATGCCAAATGTTTTTTAATAAAAGACTTGCAGATAATAGACATCATTCATAAAAAATATACAGCCGGCTCTATATAAGCACAGAGCATATTTTTTTACAGAAGTTTTTAGTTAGTGAACTTCTATCCAAAAGCAAGGTCTTCACTAACTAAAAACTTCTGTAAAAAAAATATGCTCCGTGCTTATATAGAGCCCTATTCAATTGGCCGAATCCCAATTTAATGAGGCTGATGATAAGGACAAAGGATTGTTAGTGTTTGCTGATAGAAGAACAGAAAGTTATTTTCTGCTGAAAGAATAGTTGCTGCAGGGAGCAGTTTTGTAGGGGTTAACAGTGAGTTCATATAACCATATCTTGCTGTTATAGTTAGCTGCCAGTAATGTGCATTGTGGAAGGCTGCAATTGCACAACATTGTCACCCATGCAACGGCTTAGTAACTACCCTAACTACCCCCCCCCCCCCACACACACACACACGCGCACACACAGGCAGCACACACTGTTTACTAAGCCTGATTTATTCTATGTACCAAGCAGTATACCAATCTGATTTATACCATTGCTTGTGTTAGTATTGGAACATTCTGCTCATATAGGGTTGCAGTGTGCATTGTGGAAAGCTGCCATTGCAGCATATTGCTACCATGCTTTGGCTTAGTAAATCCCCCACCCCTTAAGCCTAGGTTTATACTATGCACCAGGCAGTATTCCAATCTGATTTCTATCATTCAGCACTATCTGTTCCAGAAAGTGATTCAGGAGACTTTTTATAATGATGAGAGTTTCTAGATCATTAAATTTACTAGAATATATTGCAGTGATTACTGGTTTTAGCTCCCTACTGGGAGTTATGGGACATCTAAACTCAGAAGGCAACTTTACAGAAGCTGATGTTGTCATTAATAATCACCCGACTTAATGAAGCAGTCCTGTTTATCTTTGATGTACAACACTCACATTTTGAGAGCATAATGTTGAGAAAATGGTGTAATCATTCCACTCATCTCCAGAAAAAAATAACAATCAATACTTTTCATTTCTGTTCTGCAGAAAATGTATTTCCAAAATTACTGTGTGTGTTGAAAAGCCTCTCATGAACTACCCATTTGTCAGAAATTAATCCGTTCTACAGAGAAAACAAACTACAGAAACATCTGCATGATTTTAGTTTTTTGAAGACAGAACATTAATAAAAAGCCTGCTTTTAAAGCAGATTTATGGAATATAACAATGCTTTGTGTACTTTTCAGAATATGGAAACAATTACCTCTAAAGAAGCTGATGTCTGCCAGGAAACATTGAAAATGTAGTCTGTAAAGGAAGTGTTAGGCACAATATTTTCATTTAGCACCAATTGTGTACAGAACTTCTTAATGCTGGAATAGAGCGTGTTAGAGTGGTTAACCTGAATTGTTAGATATTGTATAAGAAGTTTGTCCCCCACAATGCTTGCAAGAAGGAGAATTTCTATTTCTATTTTACTTATAGGTATTTGTTGAGAAGAGAAATGATTGGGAAGCTCCTTAGAGAATGACCTACAGTATACAGTGCCTTTAAAAAGTATTCACCCCCTTGACTTTTTACCTATTTTGTCACATTACAGCGTTAAGTTCAATGTTTTGCTAATCTGAATGTCATGTGATGGATCAGAACACAATAGTCTAAGTTGGTGAAGTGAAATGAGAAAAATATATTCATAAAATAATTTTTTAGAAATAGAAAACAGAAAATTGGCATGTGCGTATGTATTCAATCCCTTTGTTATGATGCCCATAAAAAGCTGTGGTGCAACCAATTACCTTTAGAAGTCACATAATTAGTGAAATGATGCCTACCTGTGTGCAATCGAAGTGTCACATGATCTGTCATTACATATACACACCTTTTTTGAAAGGCCCCAGAGGCTGCAACACCTAAGCAAGAGGCACCACTAACAAAACACTGCCATGAAGACCAAGGAACTCTCCAAACAAGTAAGGAACAATGTTGTTGAGAAGTACAGTCAGGGTTAGGTTTTAAAAAAAATATCCAAATCTTTGCTGACAGGAGCACCATCGGATCTATCATAACCAAATGGAAAGAACATGGCCCAACCGCAAACCTGCCAAGAAGCGGAAGACGACCAAAACTCACTGACTAAGCAAGGAGGGCATTAATCAGAGCGGCAGCACAGAGACCTAAGGTAACCCTGGAGGAACTGCAGAGTTCCACAGCAGAGACTGGAGTATCTGTACATAGGATGACAATAAGCTGTACGCTCCATAGAGTTAGGGTTTATGGTAGAGTGGCCAGAAGAAAGCCATTACTTTCAGCGAAAAACAAAATGGCACGTTTTGAGTTTGCGAAAAGGCATGTGGAAGACTTCCAAAATGTATGGAGGAAGGTGCTCTGGTCAGATGAGACTAAAATTGAACTTTTCGGCCATCAAATAAAATGTCTGGGGCAAACCCAACACATCACATCACCCAAAGAACACCATCCCCACAGTGAAACATGGTGGTGGCAGCATCATGCTGTGGGGATGTTTTTCAGCAGCCGGGACTGAGAAACTGGTCAGAGTTGAGGGAAAGATGGATGGTGCTAAATACAGGGATATTCTTGAGCAAAACCTGTACCACTCTGTGTGTAACCAGGACAAAGGTTCACCTTCCAGCAGGACAATGACCCCAAACACACTGCTAAAGCAACACTTAAGTGGTTTAAGGGCAAACATGTAAATGTGTTGGAATGGCCTAGTCAAAGCCCAGACCTCAATCCGATAGATAATCTGTAGTCAGACTTAAAGATTGCTGTTCACAAGCGCAAACCATCCAACTTGAAGGACCTGGAGCAGTTTTGCAAGGAGGAATGGGCAAAAATCCCAGTGGTAAGATGTGGCAAGCTCATAGAGACTTATCCAAAGCGACTTGGAGCTGTGATTGCCGCAAAAGGTGGCTCTACAAAGTATTGACTTTAAGGGGGTGAATAGTTATGCACATTGACTTTTTCTGTTATTTTATCCTATTTGTTTGCTTCACAATAATACAAATAAAAAAAACACCTTCAAAGTTGTGGGCATGTTCTGTAAATTAATGATGCAAATCCTCAAACAATCCATGTTAATTCCAGGTTGTGAGGCAACAAAACACAAAATTGCCAAGGGGGTGAATACTTAGGCTGTTGAACAGTTTTAATAGGGGAGAAGGAAATAAGTGACGAGGAAAGATAAATGCCCCACTCATCCATGTTATCCTAATTTTGTAGTGCATTCATGAACACAGTTTAATATCACTATTTGTTTATGAAATAAAATAAATTCTGGGTCTGCATTTTTTTAAATTCCATAAAAACTTGGCAAGAACGATATTTCTTCTTGTGAATAAAGCACTACACATATTTTTTGATGTACAAGCAGCCTATCAAGATTGTTTGTTTTGCCAGATGGCAACTCATCCTGCATATGCTTCCCTTTAGTAATATGTGAATATTCCAGTACGAAGAGTAAATAAGTGGGTTTCTTTCTCATTTAAAGTCAACATGTGTACTAGGAAATGGATTCAAATTGTTCTTGAGAAACAATGGTCTATAAAGTCCAGAAGAGAGAATAAGTATTCAAGCACCATAAAAGCAAATACTAAAAGCGCTCAGTAATGGAAAATCTACGAACGAGAACACAATGGGGAGCATGTATGTGTAGTGAAGCAAATCCGTATTTGCCATGTGGCTCAAACTATAATTATTAAAATATATACAACTACTAATGAGACACGGTTCACATTCCTTTATAGTAGTTTCACACACTGTTAAATTTATCTTTTGATGTAATAAATATCCAAACATAATCATTTTATATGTGCGGGCTCCACTAGATATTAATATATAAGTCCAACTCCAGCTTTATAAATATATAAACCTTATCTTTGTCCTCACTGCTACTTATTTCAAAAACTAGTGTAGCTGTGGCTATTATAGTCATATAAAAGGAAAGTGCTTTGTACCCATTTTTCTTTTAAGAATAACTGTTTTGTATACAAATAATTTATTACAAGGGGTCCAGTGGTTAGGATTTAGTTATTTTACCGCTGCAACCGGAGTTCGAGTCAGGGAACCAAGAGTACACCACCTTGAAGCCATGCAGGGTTGGGATGGGAGACCACCTAGGAATATTAGTAGCTGTATGCTCTGGTCCACTGGAGAAGGAACTGGCAACCACTCCAGTATCGCTGCCACGAATACCAAGTGGATCAGCGTGGTGTTTTACGGTCCACACAAACGGTCGACACAAATGCACAAACATCCATAAGCAGATGTAGTTTGCTAGGGATATTGGACTGGAATTTATTGTAAAACTATGTACAACATTTCCACTGTTGTAGTCTTAAGAAACAATGTACAGAATGTCATCTGTTGTAAAACTGTGTAGTGTCATCAGAATTTGAGTATATTGCCAATTTCTGGGCCTAGAAAGACAGCAGAAGGGACTTATTCTATAAAAAAATAATAATAGATGACTCCAAAAATCATGCATAAAGTTGAAATGTTTTGCTCCCTGGTGACAAATTATGAAAAATAGATGGCTCAAAGAAAAAAAATGTAGGTAAATGAACAGGCCAGGCGTTTACCAGAACTAGATAAATTAATATCTAAAAGTGTTTCCAATTTCTGGATTTCTTATGTGATCTTAAACTCTTATGACGATTACACACTGCCATCCTGGAAATCAATTTGCACCACAATTGACCAGATTACCTCCTATCTTTCCCTCCATATTTTAGCTTGCTGAATTTATAATAAACCTTGGTGGCAATTTTAAACATTGGTGTAATCTTGAGATTTATTGGATAAAACCAGATGTTTTATGAGGAAATGTTGTCTATCCCAGGGAAACACATTTCATAAAGGTCCAAAGAGGCTTGCCACAGAAGCACCTTTCTATTTTGGGAGTTTACTTCTGCAGAGCATGTCTGGAAAAAAATCTGAATAATTGTTTCTTTAGAATTTAAGTCTGAAAGTTTTTCAATCTTGCATGGCACTTGGGGAAAGCACCATGGACACCGGATTCAAAGCTCAAAGACAGGGCCCTCCATACTTTGCAATGTGTTCATATTGGATTGGTCTTTGCCTTGAAATTAACATTTGTATAACGCTACGTAATTTGTTGGCACGTTACAGATAAACAATAAAAATAATAATCCGTATTAGGAGTGATAGAAATTAAAGGACCAATGTAGATTGAGAAGTATGAAGCAAACTAACAGTATTACCAGCTATGAAAGACATAAGAAAGTTGACATACAGTAAAAGCGATTTGGAGAAAATGTTGTTTGATTTACTCTTGTGTCATGAATGCTTCTTATGTTGGACTGATAATTGGCCTGTAGCCTAAGTGGGAGGTTTATCCTACTGGGCTTGGTATTGTTCTTCTAACTACTTCTTTTGTCAAGTGTTCCTTCAGTAGTACTGAATAGAGATCTTTTCTCAGTCCACTGTGCCTCTCATTCATCTCCGATATATATTAGAGGTTCAAAGGGAAAATGGATCTCCTATTAAAGCAGAATTGAGTATTGTAGTAAGTAAAAACAAATTACACATTCTCAAGTCATGTTTTATATAACATACTATAAATATGACTCAAGTGTCACAGACCTTAGCTGAACATAATAGGATCTTATGATGTAAAGATTCATACATTTAAAACAGTTTCAAGCAATAAAAACTAATTAATGAAAACCTCATACAGATAATTAAGATAATTTGTATAAACATCCTTTTTCTTTACACATTTTCAACCCCAGGCAGAAAAAACACTCTGCACGTTCATTAATTTCTGTCTTGAGTCATTGCTTACAATTTTGGACACTAGAAAACCCTTATTTTGGGATATTTGTTTATATACACATTTTTCAGTTGTACACTCCAGGCCTTCACATAAACTGTTACTTTAATTGTGTGCTTTATAGCCCCCAGATTAAAGAAATAGCATTTAATGTTGAACTTTTTAACATACACCACATAGGGTATCATTAGGCTACAAAGTACCTGACAGTAGTTGAGAACTAAATTAAGCATAAAGTATATATTTAAGGGAACATGGTACTTAACTAAAACAATGATTTCCTGAATTCAGTGAGTAAATGAATTTTGAGGCTCAAGGAGTGTGCTTCATGTAATTAGTATTTTCTTTTACAAATGTGACTGCTGTGAAGGTTTTTCTGTTGGTGCAATTAGCCTTCATTCATCCAACGGAGCAGAGGCCAGTGGCTACTGTGTATTTTAGTATACTGTGGCCTCCATTCAATTTCAAGCCTGCAGTTGACTTTATACTGGCCATATTCAATTGATCAAGTCTGCAACTACCTGGCCAAAAACCTAAACTGTAAACCATGCACCCGTAAGAAGCATTTCAGGGCATGATCATGATCAATTAAGCAAGGCCGTAACTACCGATATAGAAACAGCCAATCGTAAATAAGACCGTCAGCATGACGTCAGTAAAACATGGAGGTTACATGTCAATCAATTAGTGTTTAGAAGTCTGATGTGCGATCAGATTCGCAATCCGGCAATGAACAAAATAATAAAATTGAATGCAGGAAATGTTCTAGTCCTTGTGCGTGGCCTGATATATATTAACTCCTTGATTCCCAAGATTGATATAACATGAAACTTTAACATAAAAAAAATATACTTTTTTATTGCAGATTTGCGTGCTTGAGACTGTTGTGCAATTAATTCTAATGTCGTTCATTGTTTTTTTTTTTTCCTCCGTCATTTACAGTGCAGTATTGATTCCTTTATCTGCATTTACAGTGATACAAACAGGTGTTTAAACCACTTGCGAGTCCTATCTGGTACTCGTAAGATTTTATTCTACATTTTGCCATTTTTGGGTGTGAAAATAATGGCGGGATTAAGGAAATGTAGCAATTGAATAGGGATTTGCAATTGTAAAATTGACTGGCTTGAAAGATCAAATGCTTAGCTGGGTCGGAGGTAAGATTTTAAAAACCACAGGGATTTTCAGCCTGTAACCCGCAAATAGTTTGCGAGTAGCTAAAAAACGACAATTGAATAACAAATTAGTTTATGGGCTACATTACAGTCTGCAGTAACTAACAATTGCTCAATTGAATAAGGGCCTAAGAGATATACTGCTAACAGGCAAGTTGGTTGTAATTGCTGACACAATGTAAGTATTTTTCATAGCTGAACTATATAGTATTTGAACTTCTACATTGTATAAAGCATTAGTGGTCAGGGATGTTTTTCCTGGAGGGCCACACACATGCCGTGCCCAGAAAGTACATCTTCAAATCCAGACTTGTGTGTGGCCCTCCAGGACCAAACTTGCCCACCCCTGGTCTAGCCCCAGGCCTAGGGCAACACATTTTCAGGAGGCAGCACGCTGAATGAAGATGCAGTCTACTAAATATTATTGTATAGGCACAGAAATGTATGCAGTGATATTACTGTACGTAAATGTACGTGACACTTTTGGATATACCATATGTATGAATAAACTCACATAAATGTATGAATTTAGATATAGAAATGTGGAACTACAAATGGGGAGTGGGAGGCATGTGAGAACACCCACCAACTCGCCCTAAATTATATTAAAAAAAGGAAATGTTATAATATGTTTGCATGTGTATGGTTGATGTGAATATTAGTAGTTGTTTATGCTAATTACATTTCTATATGTCTTGTTACCAAGGCTGGTGGTGAGAGGAGTCACAGGGGCAGTGGTGAAGTGGGTAAGTGCCTAACCTACTGTGGCATGGCTGTTCCATCAGAGTAGGCCCTGGACCCTGGTTCAGGGTATAAGGCATACTGTCTCTGACTAGGATCCTCCCCTCCATTGTTTATTATGTCATTGTGTTTGTTATTAATAAACCCTGTGGTCTGTTTTTCCTCCAACACGTTGCCTGGGTATAATTGTTTGGATAGGCTATATGATCCGTGCTTGGCTCATGGCCTCAACTAACAGTTTGTCTCTGCTTTTGAATTTCAGAATAAGTACATTTTATTAATTTTTACATAGCTTCCACGGTGCTTATAGTAATTTGTATCCTCAAGATTTGTGACTGCGTGGGAGACCAATATCTGAACATGCCTCTTCTGAAGCTTTACATATATGAGCTCAATGTACTGAACTCCTGCAGCAATCACAAACCACATACTGCTATGGATTACAGTGGTTTTAAAGTGCCAAAATCCTACATCACATTGAAACTGCTTTATTCAACTTGACAAAATTTTCCCCCAATAGTGATATTTATTTCTTAATTGATAAGCACATTGTATTGTAACATTGCATTTAAATGAATGGATTTGTGTGTCCCTGTTCATTATGTGTATTGAGTGGCTCCACTTGTTTGTATGACCCCTGCAGTATAGATTTATAGGGATTGTGAAGCCAACTAGTCTCTGTATCCTCCCAGCTTTAATTATAAGGATCAAGCAGTGATTTTATGCATTGTCGCAATTATTGTTTAGTACCTATGTTGATATTACTATACAGGCGGTATTAACTGACCTGACTTAGACGACCCGTACATAAGGCTTTTTATATGTTTTTGTTTTTATGTTCTCTTTGTTTTAATTAAAAGAAAGATAGCACAACCTTTTCTGTAACTTAATATTACTGTACAAGGGTATTAATAATAATAATAATAATAATAATAATATTAATTTTATTATTATTATTATTATTCATCAGGAATCAGAGTTACATTCAGATAAACCTTTAGGCGATCTTAGGAATGTATCGTCCATAACCTCCTGCCGATCTTTATATGTGTACGTGTGTGTAATATATATATATATATATATATATATATATATATATATATATATATATATATATATATATATATATATATATATATATATATAAAAAATAATAATGCGCTTTGCAATATAATTTGATACCGTTTGTATTGGACAAACACAAAGTCAGAAACTCCAGTCTCTGCTGTGGAACTCTGCAGCTCCTCCAGGGTTACCTTAGGTCTCTGTGCTTGCCCGGTCCGTGAGTTTTGGTGGGCAGCCGTCTCTTGGCAGGTTTGCTGTTGTGCCATGTTCTTTCCATTTGGTTATGATAGATTTGATGGTGCTCCTGGGGATCATCAAAGATTTGGATATTTTTTTATAACCTAACCCTGACTTGTACTCATCGACATTGTCCCTTACTTGTTTGGAGAGTTCCTTGGTCTTCATGGCAGTGTTTGATTAGTGGTGCCTCTTGCTTAGGTGTTGCAGCCTCTGGGGCCTTTCAAAAAAGGTGTGTATATGTAATGACAGATCATCTTAGATTGCACACTGCGAGCCATGCTATGAGCGCCGAAGGCACTCATCACGGCGCTCGCAATGACCCCAAAGGTACTCAGAGAACCAAAAGCCTCACATTGTGTGGCAAACGGCATTGCATGGCTTACACTTTTATGCCCGTCATTTTTGACGGGCAATTCGCTAGGTAAATATATTTATCATAACAAGCTCCTAAGAAATTAGTTTACTATTCTGTATGACCTAATGTGATAGAAACATTGTGCAGGACTACTGCAGTCCATTATTTTGGAATAAACTCTTTTAAATAAATGCAATTGCTAATGGGTATACTATTTTTAGAATGCAAATAAAACAGATTTTTAATAATGATATTTATTTATTTAACTTTCATATTAGAGTCAAATTCAGATGTAACGGTACATAAATATAACAAAAAACATAAAAAGGAAAAAAATAAAATAATTACTCGCAATTATAAGCCATTTTCTAAAAGAAGATCTTTCATATCATTTTATTTATTACCTTTTATATGCAATAATGCTGAAGCAGAATCCAGCATTTTCTGCTTAGAGGAGGGAAAATACTTTGAGTGTAGAGGAAGCCTCTATCTATACACGATGATGTGGTAGAAAGAACTACCAGTGCTTCTAATAGGCTTAGTGATACTTCATTATATACTAGGAGAGACTATGTTGAGAAAGCAGCATAGCAAAGAAAATGGAATCCTGCAGTGTAGAATAATTGCATGTAAAAGTTAAAGACTACTGTGGTAAATTTCTTTCTGCATGGTATTTTGTATAACAGAAAGTGATAATAGGCAAAAACACTGCCTTTAGATTTTTAACATTAATATATAATTATTCATTACTGCAGATTTCCATTTTCGTTACTGACTCTGCTTTTTGCAGCCTCTGCCTTAGTAATTTGTGTCATTGTGCACTGACAGATGTAGATGCCAAGTCCCCATTGTATTCAAAGTCTCCTCTCAACTCGGGTAATAGATCACTAAGGCAGATTCAGCAGGAGCATAATTTCACATAAAATTAATATATTATAGGCTTTTATTTTTTTTATTTTCTAAAACCATGTTGTCTGTTATCACGTGTAGTTCTTCAAAAAAGAATTACATTTTTGGACACTGAGTCTGACTATTTTTTTCAAAAACCATTTTACTCATCAAAAGACCATATATGAAAATAGAACCATAACTGTCCTTTAAAATAAGTCTGAACATAGGAATCTTTGTCGTGTGTGCAACAACAAGTTGAAATATATTCACATTGTATCAGATCTCTTTGTGTGGGATATTTTTATTTTAGATCAAAGCCTATCTCTTTTTTTACTTCCTATTTGATGATCGAGCCAATTAGCATCGCAAAGGATCAAACTGAAAACATGTAGGTGGAAACTCCCTAAAATCTGCACACAAACAATAATTTCTACAATACCAGTTGACCCATCTGTACTCTGGATATACGTTTGTTTGAGCTTATAACATTGCGTTGATTTGACGTATGTTTTTGACATTTTTTATTTAGGAGGGATTAGGGGCCTGAATCTTTTTGGTCAATTTTGCATGAAATTCTGTCCAACCCCCAAAAAATGATTTATGTTGAATTTTGGAGTGATTTATTTCCCCCATAGCAATTTTTAATACATGTAGGGGCAAAAAATTAAATGTTATAGTGATTTCAAAGTCTACATGCCTTTTTGGAACTTTTAAATAACTTAACATTTTTAATTATCTCTCACAAATGGCTTAATGTAATGAGCATGCGCAGTAAAGACTTGTGCACTTGTCCTACTGTGAGATTTCATGTATTTTGATTGGTATGGTGACATTTTTAGTGATGTTATGGTTCACCTGCAATGGCATCACCAGAGGGGCTTAGAGATGTGTAAAATGCCTTATAGTAGGTCGACAGAGGCGAGCGAACAAACGTGAAATGCTTTCTATTGGTTTACCAGAGAAGGTGAGGGAACATTTGTTAAACACATGTGGATTTATGTGTTTGTGCAATGAGGAGAGAGGGGGGAGAGCGATTGAGAGAGAAAAATAATTATAATTATGGTTTGTGGATGGTTGCCAGAGTGAGAGCGAAATCTGTTGGACCTAGCATTTGATATTTTTTCCTGTCTGTGCAATGTTCATGTTTCGAGGTGAGTGAACATTTTAACAACTTTATGTTAAACAATGTTATATTTTAATTACTATACATTAAATATTCAGTTGCCATTACAGGTGAGTAAATGTATGCATTACTAAAACGTTTACCTTCCAATATTACAAACACTTTTAACAATTTTAACATGAAAATATCATCCACACAAAAGGTATACAGGCAGACCCCGTTTAACACAGATTCGCTATAAAGCTGTTTTGCCTGTCACATCCCCCATTGGAAATAACAAATCCCGAGTAACACTGATTTGATGCTTTTGTATCATTACAAAACACCAAGAGCCATGGAAGGAATTTTAAAATCGAGTTTGCCTGTGATCTATTGTATGTTAAAATTGACCCGTTTAACACTGCTTTGTTTAGCACTTGGTCTTCTAGGAACACATCTACAGAGTTAAAAGGGATATGACAGTATTTATATACAGGTATACCCCGCTTAACACTCCCCCTTTTTGCGTTATTTTGCTATAACGCTATTTTGACCCGTAATTCCCTGTATAACGCACTGCCTCGCTATAACTCTGTTTTTGCTGCCAAACCCCTTTTAATGCTTTGATTCTCAAAATCAGGAGATGAGCCAGAAGCTTCAGCATCACAAATTTTATTTCTGCTAATGTTCAGTTTGTGTTAGTGTTATATTTGCTGTTTCTCTTCATAAAAAACAAAACGTGTTTAAATTACAATTGCAATTGTGTATGTTAAACTTTCCCAATTTTTAGAGCTGTTTCGCTTAACACTCCTATTGATTGGAACCCATCTACAGCATTACATGAGGTATAGCTGTATAGCATTAACAAGTCTTAATATCAACTTTATAAGCTACTAATGTGGCAAAGTACTAGCTTATAAAACAGTAGTACATAACTGCCACAGCCTTCCAGTGCATGTGGTAGGGTCAAACTCATTTGAATTTAAGGCTGCACGACATAAGGCTATCATCAGGCTAAATTAACCAAACTACGCACACAAGATGGCAATTTTTGCTTCTGATCTGCAGTGAAATGTATTCATCTTTTTCTATCCAAATATACACATTCATTAGGCAGCAGTAGCCACCAATCAATTTGAGGAAAAATACATTTAATTAAATAACATATATATGAGTAACCATGTATGTTGATATAGCAGTTGTTTAGGATATATAAAAGTTGTTTTATATTTTCTTTTGACTTTAAATAATATTACATTTATAAAACTAGATGTATTTTATTACAAGTAAGAAGAATAATTTAGTTAATTAAAAATATGTTTATTGACAACAATTGTGTTAAAGTATAGCTCAGGTTGTAGTGCAGGGTGAAGCAGTATGATCAGTAATGTCATGAGTGATGGCATAGCTGATGTCATTTATATCATACAGAATGTGATGAATAATGTCACCTAGTGTCATAGATGATGTCATGAATGATGCAATTAGAAAAAACCTTTGCAGCGGGAGGGAGGGATGTTAAGGTTGAATGCTACCATTTTTTTTCAACTTCTCCATTTCCCGCGTATTTACAGCCTTAATTTCCCAATTCTGCGCTGCAGTCTTAACTATACTTTAAAGCAGTTTTTAACAATAAATATGTGTTTATGTGTGTGTGGTAACAGAGAATGTCCAGTAATCCAGATAAGTAATTAGAGTGTTGTAGTATACAGTGATACCTTTTTTTATGTAGAGTGATTAACATTTTGCCTCAAACAAACTATCCTTAGCTACAGTGGAAACACTGTTTACTGAGAAGTTCTGTAGGAACAACAGATCTCTTGTAAGTGTACTCAAAATGATCTGTTGTTTGCTTCCTGGATATATAGTGAAGGTTTGAGGGATTGTCAATTAACTTTCTGCCCACAATTACATTTTCTCTATCTATCTATCTATCTATCTATCTATCTATCTATCTATCTATCTATCTATCTATCTATCTATAAAGCCATGTTTAAAATGGGCTATGGATTGAAGAGCTAGGCAATTGTGGGCACATTTGTATGCCCCTGCTCAGCTTCCCAGAATGCAGTGTAATAACAGTTTTTCGCATCATTCTGAGCTGGAAGCAGCTTTTTTTTTTTTTACTTGTTCTAGATATTCATATGTGAACACACATTTACTGTATGGTGAAAGGCTTCTATCGCTCTTTTGCCCACCATATATTAAATGATTGTTGTGGTGAACTACCTACTCATAAGGTCCACAACACAAGCTGAGATCCTGCTCCATGCTGATGATAGCCAGTAAGCTTGAAACAGCTGTACGTGGATAGGATTCTCAGCTTGCGTATAATCCAACCTTGGCTTTGCTTAAAAACTGTGTAATGCAGCGAGCATAAGCTTAAAGGAAGCCATGTTTAAAATGGGCTTATGGATTGATGAGCAAGGCATTTGTGGGCACATTTGTATGTCCCTCTCCGCTTTCCAGAATGCAGTGTAATAACTGTTTTTCTCGGAATTCTGAGCTATTTATTTACTATATATATATATATATATATGTATATATGTATGTGTGTGCGTGTACATTTATGTACAAATTTAAATAGCTGAGCACAGATTACATTTTGGAAATTGAAATGCTAATTCTGCAGCTGGCAGACGTAGTTCAAGTTCCGCTCTAGGCTCTAAAGTGTTGGCTATTTTTTCTTACTGCAGTCCTGATAAAGCAGTTGGGATGCAGCTGCTGGAAGATATGCAGGCATCTGCTTCTGCACACGGAGACCTGTTCTCGAACAGATAATGTTGTGACAGTAGCTTTTTAGAAATCAAATGCTCATGAATGGGCTACTTGGATCTCTGAAGGAAACAACCTGAATATTGAAGACCCAATTGCTGCTAAACTGGAATTGGAAAAGTAGGGTCGGCAATCACAGCTGCAGGAGTATTTAAAAGACCAATATGGTCAATTTTGTCTATGTGGCTCTTTAAATAACCAAACTTGATGATGGGCAAAAAATAAATAAATATTCCTTTTTATATATTTTTTATTTTACCCCTTTTTTCAATGCTGCAGAAATCCATTATCTTTCATACGGTAATCCTGTGTGATATGTTCTAGAAGGATGTGTGCTTCTTAAACCAATCCCATTAGACCTATCATTAGGGTGAATGAAGAATCGCAATGAAGAGTGGGAGAATTTGGGAGAGACAGAAGGGGTGAGGAGGGAAAGACAAAGGGGGATGAAGGATGAAAGAGTGCACAGCCTCCTTGTTTGTAGTGCCTTGGCAAGTCAGCAGCAACTAATGGTGAAGGCTCACAAAAGCTGAATTGTACAACTGGAATTGTACACATCAGTCCATGGCTGTAGGAACTGTGTGTGTGTGTGTGTGTGTGTGTGTGTGTGGGGGGGGGGTGGACCCCCTCCCCCCTCCCCCCTCCAGATTTTTCAATGTGTGGGTTTATGTATAGAGAAGCAGTGGTGTGGTATTTTTATACTATATGCGGTATTCTCCCCCAAATTTTCTTTGGCTCCTACATCCATGCATCAGTCTCTCCTTGCATGGCATTTTGTGAGTAAAATTTTCTTGTCAGAAGAGACACAAAACGTGTTTGAGACTCCTCCATGAATGTAGACCCACAACAAACTACTTAGGATTTGCATTATCACAGTTAAGCATCTCTGGCATTTTAGTGCAAATAGCAATGGGAAGGCGAGGAATAAGAAATGAATAGTACACCCATTTTCCATATTGGTCTTAGTGAAGCTTTCTTCTTAAACATCATAATTTTGCTATTCGTTACAGCTGCACTATTGAAGAAGTAGCTTGCAGTAAATATGTACTTTATTCAAGTTAGCACAAAACCAAATTAAAATCTAGTGTTATCCTGATAAAATGATGTGGATCATGTCTTATTTACATAAGGATAATAAATGTGCTTTGTATCACGTAGCTGCTAGGCCCTGGCATTAAAACCGTTTAGAAACATTGATCTATATAGATTTCTGCTGTGTTTCAAAAATTGACAACTAGAAACATTTGACTAAAGGAGTTATAGCATTTTAGAGAGAACTATTATTTAAAGACAGAAATAGTAAACAATAAAACAGAGAGTGCTTGCATTTTGCGGTTATAAATTTGTACATGTTCGATATTTGAGTGGTTGAATTATTTCACATTTAAATGCACATAACATGGAGGATAAAGCCTGAACAGTTATGCAAGGGAGTTATGACTTCAGCTTTTCAGAAATGTGTGCTATATGAAAGTCTAATATAATAATAATAATAATAATAATAGCTTTAATTGTGCAGTGGGAATCCATGTAGGACATACATTTGGAATATGTGTTTCTACGATTCTTCTGAAATGATCGAGAGATCGCAGTAGTTTGAGACTGAAACAGTAGAGTACCAGAACTATAGAAATCTTGCTTAGTTTGATTTTTTTAATGAGATGGCACTATCCGTAATTATCAGAATCACTTAGTATAATTGCTTGACATTATAACTTAAGGTTTCATTTTTGTGTCTTGCTTTTATTGTTGAATATATTCTTGATAGTACACAACAGAAATTAAATCTGACTTAATGAATTTCATAATTCAGTGTTGAGTAAATCCTTCAGTTATATTTGTATTATTCCTTGGGATACTTCATTTTCATTTAATTTGAAAGTCACCATTGTCCTACTAAAGAATAGTGAAATAACACTTAAAAAAAGGAACATTTGTTTTTCATTTAGTTAGTTTGAAATCCCATGCAAATCAGACTCATTTATATTAATCTAATTACACATATTAATGACGATTTTTACCATTTAGTATCTATAATTATAGGATCACTCATATGTATTTGCTGTCTTATTTTATAGTCACTTTCTAGGGCTACTATATCCACAACAGTTTAAACTCAATATTCAAATTAGAGAAGACTAATTTGATGCAATATTTCATATATTTGCTTTTACATTTGGAAGAAAAGGTTATATATGTTTTTATCCTTAGCTGTACTGAAGTGAATTGCTCGTGTGATGTGTTTTTTTTTCATGTTTGCCCTATAGTCTATAAGGGCTACTTCATATGTCGAAGTGCAAGTTTCTCTGCTGTTAATTATAATGAAATAAACTACTAAACATTTTATTTTACTTGATGTAAACCATTTACTGTGAAGACATTTCTCACCATAGTTCTCAGCCCCTTTTTACACTTTGTTGCTCGTTTATATATAAAATGCTATCTTTGTAATTGATGTGTGAGGAACCCACACAAGTCATATGCAGGTTACTTGCACAGAAAGACGCTTGATATCTCCGGGATAATCTATCGGGAAAAAAAAACAAAATAAGTTATGTAGATTTAAATGTACCGCAAACCACTATATCACTATAGAATATTTGTTTTCTTTCCTACACTCTGACATCACTCCAATGTAGTGTACATAATACAATGTATGTGAAAAGGGCTGTTACATTGGGGAAACCTGTCATAAATTACTCCGGAGGATGAATTTGCACAGACTCTCCATCAAAAATCACAATTGAGACCGTTATAATTTCACGCAGAATAACCACTCCATCCAAAAAGTATCCAAAAGTGGAAAACTTTTGAACTTATAATGATTACATTTTTTGATTTACAACATACTGGGTTAAATATGGATTTAAAATTCTTGTCTTATTACCAAAATGTTATAAATGGTTATAACTATTACTATCAAAAAGATTGCAGTACTCCTTAGTCTACATATCTGTAACATAAGCTAACTGAAAAAACAAACAAACAATTAAATCCTGTCCGAAGGTCTGAACAAAATGTAAAAATAGAAGATTTTTCCATGTATACATGGTTGCTGCACGTCTGGGCCGTTAGGTTTGACCTATGGTGCAAGTTGGCATCATGGGTGGCTACCCACTTCACCTGTAGAGTAGAATTTGCCCTGGATGGTTCACAACAGTTATGTTAGCACCATGTCATTTTAAGGCTATTGAATCTTTAGGACAGATAGCTGGTAGATAAAATGTAGCACAGACACAGAAATCATTTTAACTACACTTTATATAGTAGGGAAGAAGGGTCTCTCCTAGAATCTCCATACTCCATGGGTGTTTATGTTGCAATACGTTGTGTGTTTGTGGACAATGGGATCTTATTCAGTGTTCACTTTTCTACATTACAGATGTATGTACAATACAAGGCAAATGATATGTGGTAGCACACATCCAATGTCAACAAAGTGAGCTTGGGGACAAAGTTACATTTCAGGATAAAATGTACCAATATTGTTCTTTTGACATTTCTAATGACCTTGCCATTATATTTATGAGCCTATTGTCTTCATCCGGACATTTCAGTAGCTATTGTTATGAAACAGAAACATCTTCTATGCCAAAATGTGTAGACTTTGTTTATCTGCCAATGGCTGTGTAAGGTATTGTATGATTAAATATTGGCTAATTAACTATTGTATATGTGACTAATGAAGCCTCCCTGACTGAAACAGGTCAGGACTATACGTTCATTTTATAAGCTGACAAACTGTACAGTGTGGCCCCAATGCTTCTGGAAACAAGCCAGTTCTCCAAGAAACAAATTGATATGGCAGACCTGATTCCTTCAGAATAAATCATACATTTGTATTCTCAAATCTTGGTGAAAGTTACTATGTAGGACACACATTTTGGCAGACATTTGCTTTTATTTTGATTTATTTTGTGTGCTATGATTTATCAATTCTTCTGCAAGCGAAGACGTCTGTTTTTCTTTAACTCTTTGTTGTTTTTTAAAGGGATCTTTACAGGTGTAGATAAATACATTTGTTTAATTAATTTACAGTGAGTTTACCCATTTTGATCACTTATTCAAAAAAAATTTCATTAAAGGCAGTCACATCGATAAACAATTTACTGTATTTGATCACTTTTTATACTTACCAATATCAATATCAGGAAGGTGTTGCTTTTACCCTTATGAAGAAGACCATGATCATCATGAAAATAATGTTAATTTTCTGAAAGTTGCAAAGAAAAATATTGTCTTTTCCGGTGTGAATTTCCTCATCTTTACAGATTTGTGTGTTATACATATATACGGTACATACATACATAATGTTGTTGGTCAGTCATTTGGTTGTTTCTCAATCTCTGTGACCCTGTGGACTGCAGTACTCCAGATACCACTTGTGTCTGGGTGTGCTAATCCATAAGGTTTTTGTGGTAAAGATACTGGAGTGCTTTGATTTGTGTGACCTCTCTGCTATGACCTGTCCATCTTGGGTGACCCTACACGGTATAGATCACAGCTTCACTAAGGTACACAAGCCCCATCACAACAACAAGGTAGAGATCCATGAGGGTTATATAGATCCATG
Organism: Discoglossus pictus; assembly: GCA_027410445.1. NCBI lineage: Eukaryota > Metazoa > Chordata > Amphibia > Anura > Alytidae > Discoglossus > Discoglossus pictus. The sequence continues at coordinate 442,726,697 of CM050163.1, forward strand.
GAGAAAAGCTTTGAGCTTTTAATAAATAATAGGAAGCACCTTTTAAAAAAAGCACTGAAGTTGCTTTGTGGTATAAGTAATTTTTGTGGGTATTGTTTTTACAGATACTTTTGAGTTAGTAGTGTGACATCTGAGATGGTAGCTGTTCAGTCTTCAGTCAGGGATTTTTAGTGGACATCTTCAGCATAACATGCTTCTTGGTATCCTACCACACTTACATACACTGCACCTTAATTTGTTGGTAAATTAATATTCTTTTAATTAGAAGAGTTCTTGTGCAAACTGTAACTATCATTCTTTAGTATGTTTGGAAATATAGTTTGTCTCTTTGGACCTCTGCTTAATGAACATAATGGTGTTTTGTTTTTTCAGGTACAGAAAAATTAGCCATGACAGACACCGTGATTGGAAACAACTCCAACCGTTGGATGTGTCCGAATGACAGGCAAATGGGGCTCAGATCCAAGTAAGCATAATTTTAGCTGTGTATTTACAACTGACAGATTTTTTTTAAAAGCCATGCTTTTTTCCTTTTTAGTTTCTCACATAATAGCTAGAAGATATAGCAGACACACACATACGTTATTGCCTTATATGTCTCACTTGGCAGGCTGCAAGGCACAAACTTGGTAATAAACCAATAGGGCAGAGGCAGGGAGGATATCACTACTATGGGCCTCATTCTATTAGCGGCCGTAAATCGGCCGTAAGGCTGCGATTCCTTGCGGGGGTTCAGTTAACTCGCGATTCTATTATACGGCCCCGCAAGGATCTCCTTTTACGGCCGGCCGCATATCTTGGAACCGGCCGTAATCTGTGAAATATAAAAACTGAAAAATAAATTCAAGCCTGCACTGTAGAGCTCTGTAAATGCTAGGGATCATATTGGGGGACATGAGGATTAAAAGGAACCCCCTCTCAAGCTTGCACATCAGCCCAAACCCGAGTTCGAATTAACTGTTTATTTTCCGGCTGCGGCGTGGGCGTGTCTGAGGTGCTCCAAGCACTCTGGACTTTTTACATGGATATTTTACGGATAGTAAAAATTAAATATTTTATGGATTTGAGTACAGGATAATTATGTGCTATTTTTTCTAACACCTAAAATCCCTTTATAGTCTTCTCAAAGTGCAGGATGGCTTTATTTGAGCTATTTTATGTGCTTAATTGGTGCTAGCGAGACCTCTTTCCTGCAAGTAAGCAGCGGCTCGTTTTTAGCCTTGCAGAGAGGTTTCCCGGAGCAATTGAATTGCAAATCTCTTGCGGCCGTTTTAGATCAAAGGCTTTCCTCCGGCGCGAGCGGCCGCAAGAGATAGCAAGGCACCGGCCGCAAGCCTGCCGGAATCCCCGGCCGTAAGGGAATAGAATAGCCGAATAGCTTGCGGCCGGTCCTTGCGGCCCCGCAACGGCTGCGGCCGCTAATAGAATGAGGCCCTATGTGTTTTGGAGTCCAGACCCAAACTAAGAAAGTCAGGATCTATGTTAACTTTCATAATCTTTACATAGTTTGGATTCCCGGTGTTAAGCGGAGGCAGCCAGGAAAAAGTTTCTGCAATTGTAGCCACACCATGTGCAGGCAGTTACCCAGATAAGATGCATCGATTGGACCATTGTTTTAAAGACTCTCTGAGGTATCTGGCAAAAAGAATATACAAAAAGCAGGAAATTAAGACTAAACCACATGAAGTTCTGAGAGTAGGCTGTAGGGTGCTAATCCAGATTACTTGCTGTAGTAACACCACTCTGGGAATTAAAGCAGATAATGTGTTGTCTGCTTGGGGTGATCAAGCACATCCCTGCCATAATTCCTCTTGTAAACATGCTTTGAGGTGTATTCTTATAGTTACATAGTAATTAAGGTTGACATTTTTTTTTAGTCCATCAAGTTCAACCTTTTTAGATCTCCTCTGCAATATGAAGATTAGTTGTTAATTGATCCAGAGGCATGCAAGCATAGTAGGGCCATTCTATTCCTCTTTTGAACTCTGTTAGGTGCTTCAAATTGCTTTGTAAACTCACATATCAAAGTAGTAATTGTCAGACCTGCTTTTTTAGCCTATACATACTGATAATTGGCACTCAGTTTAATATGCACTTATTGAAGCTACAGTTGTAAAGTCTGCAATGTTTAACTCCTTTCATATGTGGTGTTAATATTTTGTACAACCCATTTATTTAAGGGGTCAGACCAGCGTTTACTAATGGAAGTTGTGTGTTTAGGGAGAGTTATTCCTAAACATGTCTCCTAGATTAGTGCATGTTAATCCTAAGCGCTCCTTTTTACTTGTTGCATAGATGATTTCTGAATACATGGCTTTTTCTTGTACAACCAATTATTTAAATATATGCACTGAAAAAAAACCAAATGTGAAATATAATCTGCATTAATCAAAACTAACAATTAATTACAGACTATCAGATTGCATTTCATTAAGCTATCAGTTTTATGCCGATGTCTCTGACTTGATAAATTGCTCCAGCTTAAGTTGAATGGTTTTTCTGTGTCTCCAGAAGCCTTTAATTTAATTAATAGCTCAATTTTATTGAATGCTGTCAGTAATTAATACATTACATTAGGCTCTATGCTTGGCATTCTTCATCTCTGATTAGAAGGAGTAAAGATGTCATTTTTTTTATTATGTGTTATCACTTAAGCTCTCTATAGTTTCTAACCAACACAGTTTTTACTTTTTCTCATCCTGAGCTCTCTAAAGCAAGAGATTAGGTCCAAATGTATTTTTCAATACAAATGATCATATGGCTCTTTTTTTTTTCCTATAGCTGTGATTAGGGAGCAGTTGAACCTTAATAAGTTGTGACTTTTTGTTGGCTGATCATTAATCTACAACCAGCCAGGATACAGCTGTGAATTCAAATTACTGTCAGTGTGCTACATTTCTTCTTCTTTTACTGTAACTTAGATCACTATACTTTCTCTGAAATGTAGATGGGGAATATGTACTCCTTCATTAAACAGGTTAAAGTTGACCATCAAAACATTGCATTTCTACAGTCCGTTTTTAACCCCATACTATAATTTCCAATACTAGAAGCCCATTGTGGTATGGGGGATGTCTCGAAAATGCAACTAGAAAACCATTATAAACAATTCTATCAAACAGTAGTTGGCATAGCAGCAAATGTGCCATATAACCCGGTCAAATGATTTTTGCAGATGGCTTCTGAGCATACTGAAGTCCCTCCAAAGGTGGGAGACTCTTTTATGTCTTTGAAACAAACTGTCTGCTCTCATGTAACCATGAGTTAAAAAGCTTAATAAGCTTAATGTGATCATTGTCTTGCTCTGGTATCCATGTGCTAATGAGCATTAACCAGGTAATCTATTGGATATACTGTTACAATTGATCATATATTGAAGTTGCATCCCTGTGTCCTCTGTATTTAATTTCTCTACATAAATCAGGCTTGTTTACAGGGGCATGGACATGTATTTTCCTTGTTGCATCTAATGATCAGGGGTAGAGGAAATGATAGGTAATACACACAAGAAAATTCCACTTGGCATAGCTACAGTATATGTCCTGTTTATGTCTAATGTTTTGATTAATACATATAGTTCTGTTAGATGGTACAGCATTTTGACCTGGTATATTTCTCTTTTTTCCTCTGCATTTCCTCAGTGAAAAGGGACAGTAAGTATCAACAACATTCATTCATTCTGTCTTTAATAACTGAGATTTGTTTTTCTTTTGTAAGATTTGGTGCAAAAACTGATTATTTGCATAAATTATTGTTTTATTGTTATGAGTAGGCTATGTGTAATGCCTAAAGGGTCAAAGTATAGGTATTTTAACGAACCATGGGCCCAATTCAATTGCCCAATTCGTAAATTTATAGACACTTAAAAGCACTCTTAATATTGCTACATATTCGGCAAATATTACTTATTGGCACTAATGGATTCTTAAGTCAATAGAATGCATATAAACATTTATTAAAAAAAAACACCCAAAGCCAAGTTAAAGGCATTTGCAAGTAGCTAATAGAATATGGCCCCATATGTTTTATATTTGATTTACTAGCTAAGGGCCTCATTCAATTGCGAGTTGGCCGATTGAATAGGGCTCTATATAAGCACAGAACATTTTTTTTACAGTTAGTTCACAAACTAAAAACTTATGTAAAAAAATATGTTCTGTGCTTTATATAGAGCCATAATAAATTGGCCAAATTGCTATTGAATGAGGCCCTAACTATGGGCATCAAGGAGTTCTTGGTGCCCTAAGCAAAGTATGAATTAATGGCCATTAATATTCAATAAAGAGAAAATTGGGTAATCTAGATTAAACTTTTATCTCTCTTTCTTTAATTGTCATGGAACAAAAAAAAAACTTAAATTTAAGTCAAGACTTTTTACATGATGTGATAGTTATTGTCTGAATGAAATGTTTATTTAAAACAACATAAGAAGTTTTAGAAAACACATGCACAATAGGTGATCATTTTCACACGTGCATGTGTGCCTTGCTCATCCCTCTCTGCACACATCATAGCAGATTATTGTCATTTTAATGATCAACAACAATGTTAAGATGCTATGGATAAGTTGTATTATGTGTTAAAAAACTGCTGTCTAAAGCCTGGTGGGGAAAAAAAAGTTATCCTGTGAAGTCTGCTCATACTTATTCTTCTCAATAGTAGATGTCCTAAAACACCTTCATTTGATTTGATGTGCCCTTTTCTGATAATAAATCCTATAAACAGTGGCGTAGCTGCGGGGGGGGGGGGGGGCTTTTTTGAAGGCGGAAATCCTAGTTCCCATACCTCCCAGCTTGGCCCCTCCTGATCCTCTTGGCCCCTCTTAACCCCCCAGACCCTGTTTGTGGTTTTACATTTAAGAATTAAGAATCAGATGTGGAAGGAACTGTTGCATTTCAATATTTAGTTCTGGATTTGATATACTCTTTTTCACAAAGGACATTGACAGCAAGCAAGCAAGTCTGGTGGTCATGTCTAAATCAGTGGTGAACAGCAGGCAGCCCGGAAGCCGCATGCAACTCATAGGCACTTTCCATGTGTCCCTCTGCATGTTCTGTGGTGTCGCAGAGCACGCCCCTCTTCAAAAATACACAATACACTTATATCTTTCTAAAACTAACAAATTATGTCCAATTGTACTCCTAAATACTTCTCCTCATTATTTGTATAACCAGTTATTGTATTTTCTTTCTTATAGGAATTTTACCATTTTGCCTTGAGTAAAATAAAACATTTTAAAGCACTGTAAGGCTCTTTTAAGAACTCAGGGGCCGCATTTGAGGGCCTTCAAGTAAAATAGGTTGTCCACCTCTGGTCAAGGTTGTCAAGTGACAGACTTGAGTTCTACCATATGTTTTACATATATATATTTATATACTTGATTAATATTTTTACCAGGGTCACAAGTTAAGTATAAAAATGTATTTATTAACTGTAAAAGGGTGGTATAAGACAAATGTTGGTATAGTAATGATGAATAATACAAGTGTTAGCTCTGTTACTTACACTGTTCTATATTACCACTGCAAAGCATATAAGTAAGTAATTAAGTGGTAAAATGCCTGAAATGGCAGACACCAGTGTGAATTCTGTTCACAACTGAAAATTATAATCAGTCCATATGGTGGGTGGTCCACAAACATAAGTGCTCAGCAAAGTGCCACATACCTAGGTCTTGTCCCTCAAAATGTTACTATAATGAACCCTCCCACTGGCTTGTGTAAGAGACTATTTTAAATAAGAAGAAACGAAGGACACTCAAATGCCATGGGGCTATCTACCTTTATTATGTTGAAACCAGAAACATTATTTTAAAATCTGACCTTTTATTAAAAACTAGCCCGTCAAAAATTACGGCAATAAAATTTGAAGCCCCGCAATGCTGTTTGCAACACATTGCGAGGCTCTCCCCCCTCTAACCTGCCTGCCTCACGATGAGCACCTTTGGCGCCCATCGCAAGCCTCTCCCCTACTCAATCTCTACCACCCTCTATTTGACGGGAGGCACTCATCGCGAGCCTCTCCCCCTCTACCTCTCCCACCATCTACTTCTCCCCCCCTCTACTTGATGGGAGGCGCTCATTGCAAGTCTCTCCCCCCTTTACTGGCCTTGCAATGAGAGCCTTTGGCGCTCATCACAGGCCTCACAATGAGCGTCTCTGTCCTTCTCTACTTGACAGGAGGCGCTCATTGCGAGCCTTTACCCCTCTACCTCTCCCACCCTCTACTTCTACTTCTCCCCCACTCTACTTGACGGGAGGCGCTCATTGTGAGCCTCCCCCCCACCTCTCCCACACTCTACTTGACGGGAGGCGCTCATCGCGAGCCTCTCCCCCCTCTAAATAGTATTTTTTATTTTGGTCACAAGATATATATATGGATGGGTTCGAACCAAGAACCTACATTTTTTTTTAAACTGAGGCTTTTTGCCCCCTGCATGACAACTACATTTTGGAGTACAGAAATTATCTATGCAGTTTATTGCTTATACAAGCAAAATTTAATCAAAATAACTCAATGTCTATACTTGGAACGTGTAGGTACTCACAAAATGGCCTTCCCAGTTATTCTTTCACTTTTGTATATTTTTTCTTTTGCTGCTTTTCTCATGTTTTTCTCATCTGAATCTTTCACAACCTACATTGTTTACCATATGTATGTAAAGAAATGAATGCATTACTAACTAAAATTCCATCTAGTTTCTGTAAACAATACTAGAAAATCCTGCTTCAGTGGAAAAATAAACTTTTCCTCAAAATATTATGTGTTGTCAGTTTTCACTTGAAGCGTTACACGTCTTTAGCGCACATTGCTCATGTTCATTACATTGTGAGTGTTGCGTGTTTGCAGTACTTGGGCAGGTCTTATTCCAAACAAGCTGTAATTTTTTGATTCATTATGAATGAGAGAGAAGATTGAATTAGGTAAAATTATAAATGCAAAAAACAAATGTGCTGTGATGATGAGAGCTAATGCGCAACTGTATTTCTGTTTGTTCAAAAGCCGGAAGCAATAAAGCAAAGTTAATTCACAATAATGATTTTATATGCAGTAAATCTTTTACTTCAGTCTCATGAATACTTAACATGACTTGCAGATATAAGTATCATAAACTAGAGAAAATGATGGTGGTGAATCATGTCTTGTGCTGAATAAATATCCACAACAAAAGTCTAGTTTTTTTTGTGAACTGGATATTATACCATTACTGGTATAGATCATAGTACATTTATAATGAAATACAGTCTCTAGATATTGAAGTGCTAGTCCTAAACGTAGAATTTGGTTGAAGAACATGATATTTTTTTTTTATAATGAAAGGCTTGTGAATATACATTAAATTAATGTGTAACGACTATCCTCTAACTTGCCTAAAATGATTGGAACATTGGCAGCCGACATATAAGAAAGTGAAATTAATAGTGCATATGTTAACTTGAACCATATCACTATTAATGATTTAAGTAATTGTTAATAAAGGGAAGCAAGAGAAAAATATGGAATTTAAATAGATGAATATTTAAAGAGCAGACTATCTTTGTCTACACACTATTTACCTCACCCCAATATATTATACAACACTGACTCTCTATAGTGCATTCTCTCTTTCTGTGTGTGTGTGTATAATATTTGACACCGCAATGGAGCACCAGCACACACTAGGCACTAACAACTAAACCAACAGTATATTCACTGCAGGGGCAGAGCTACTGCGTGGATGACCCCAGGGCAATTTATATATACAAGGTAAATGCCCATAGGGCTAATAAAAGGCAATAATATATGAAGGTTATCGGATCACTCCATTCCTTGAGTGAAAAGATCACCTTTTATGAAAACAATTCTCTGCCCTTTCCCCTGATAAATTAAGAGTCACACTTTTGCATAATCTGCTTGCTGGTAGCAAGATGTCTCCTACCCAGATGCGGGCCCTCAGTGATTTGCACCTACTGCACTAGTAGTAGCTCTGCCACTGTGTCACTGGTTGTTCCTTGGAGGAAGCAAGTCATCCTATCACCCTTCATATAGAAGTTTACCTTAGTTTTAATCAAAGGTCAAATAAAGTCAAAATATTAAATAGCCTAATTTGAAGAAATACACTTTATATTTTTGAACTGTAAAAATGCAACCAGTAATGTATTACTTGTATGTGCAATACTGTGAAATCGTGCATTTTAGGGCTTAGGAAATCTTGCGAGTGAACTTTCCACGTAGGTATTACATTCTACCCCCAGTAAAATCTTACAAGTAAACACTCAAAAGTAATTGCTATGTATGAACTGTTCCTGGCTGTTATGGGATATTTTACTTGGAGTGCTATTATCCAGTAAGAGTTACTGAACATCCTACATGTTCTCGTAAGACGTTGTGAGTGATCAAAGTGAGACAAATCTTTACGGAAACCACATAAAGAACACTTATGAGACGTTTAAGAAGCTGTAAATGTCCCAGTAGAAGAAAAAATAACAGAAAGAAGCATATTTCAGGACTCTAATGAAGTAAAATTGAAGCCTACACTTCCAAAAGAAAAAATAAACTTTTCAATGGGCAATCCAGCCATTTAGAACAATCGTAAAGTACAATCAAATAAATGACAATGTCAATTACAAATACATACTCCCATAATTAACCACTGACACAAATAATGCTAAGTCCCCCAGGGGTTAACACACAGTCACCTGCCCCACAAATACATTTACAATCTCCCTCAACAATAGACATTTCTTAGCATTCAGTATATATCCCCTGACATTTACTGCCATGTGGTAAGTGGGAAATGAATATATAATTTGATGTGTGCAAACTGCAATGTTCATGTGCAATAATAGGAGACCTATGTGTTATCAGGTTTTGAGTGGGAAACACGTGTTACAATCTTTACTGACAATCTTTAACTTTACTGGGACTACTAAGTGGGTTGATTGCCTCTAACTCGCAGCTTCATACTTGTAGCTCCTACCTAACCTAACTTAAGCACTTACTAGCTACAGTATTTCCCTTACATGACAAACTCCTGTCTATGTGTGATTGAGGTCTTACAAGGATTAGCCTGCTCAAGCTATGCAATGGCTTTGTTGCAGGAGATCCTGTGGTAGCCATGTAATCAAGCTCATAATTCCCAGTGATCTAATTCCTAAGGTGGGTGGAGACTTTGTATACACAGGAAGTTTGTATTTGCACAGTGGGAATTTGGCATATACAATAGCCAGTGCATTTATTAAATCTAAAGGAATACTCATTAGTTTACCAGCACACATCCTGTTGACATCGAAGCTACAAAGAACTCACCCATTTAGAAAAATGGAAGCTTGCAGTAAATAATAATTGTATATAAAAGTAAAAAGTTTTCAGTTTTTTTTTTTACTTTCTAAAAACATTTTGGCTATTATCACGTTTTGCTGGTCACATTAACATATTGAAACAAAAATTGACCACAGTGGTTATTTTAATGCAGACTACCTTGAGATAGATCAGTTATATTTCTCACTTAAACAATTTGAAAAATAGTTTTGGCCAATCAGGAGGAAGTAAAGACTGAAACATGTGTATCACAATCTGGCAGTTGCTGTTTTTTTTTCTCTGCCTGTTTCCTTATGCACAATTTTAGCTGTGACCCCACCAACCATCATTTCCCCAAGGTCACACTCCTGTACCCTGTAGGGTACACTTTATGTAAGCTTCCTAGGGGTGTGCACATCCATATATCCATATCTAGCATATAAAATATATATATAAATATGGAAGTACATTCAAATTTCAACATACTTATACATATTTTTTCTACTAAACAGTAGCCGTTTATTAGGAAACACTTGAAACCCAGCTCACTAACATATGCCTTTCATGGAAAAGGTATTACAGTGTGAGTATATAAATGTATATAGTGCCTACAGATATGTTTCATGGATTAGTGGTTAGATAGACATAAAATATTATATATGTGTAAATGCACATATGGAAAATCAAATGCATGCTTGTATGATCA